>CM060961.1:95251134-95758634 GCA_030765045.1 Tenodera sinensis | reverse complement strand
TGAGTGAGTGAGTGAGCGATTGAGTGATTGAGTGAGTGAGTGAATGAATGGGTGAATGGGTGGGTGAGTGAGTGATTGAGTGAGTGATTGAGTGAGTGAGTGAATGGGTGAATGGGTGGGTGAGTGAGTGAGTGAGTGAGTGAATGGGTGAATAGGTGGGTGGGTGAGTGATTGAGTGAGTGATTGAGTGAGTGAGTGAATGGGTGAATGGGCGGGTGGGTGGGTGAGTGAGTGGGTGGGTGAGTGAGTGAGTGAGTGAGTGAGTGAGTGAGTGAGTGAGTGAGTGAGTGAGTGAAGTTTAAGGACCGCTCGACAGCTAGATCATTTGGGTGCGAGCGCAAATTTGAAACTCTAAAACACTCACAAGATTGTTAAAAGACTAAGTTAAAACACAAAAGTAACATCAAAAAGCTAATGCTAAAATAGTTAAAACGATAAGAAGTGAATGTTAAAACAGTGATGGATTAAAAAGGTGAAAAAACAAACAGCAAAACAATACAAATCTGAATTCAGATTCTAAAACCATAAAATTAAAAGCCTAAGAGTAACACGCAACTTACACTTGTTTCGCGAACCCAATTTTTGTGACGAACAGTAGCATCTTATTTGGGTACCGGATCGTTGCCTTGAACTGGCCGCAGAGTAAAACCCAGGCCAAGGGATTGGCGCTTCGGAGCTTATCGCGGACAATCAAGCAAAACGTACGACACAGAGAATTGCACATCGCACATGGAACACACTGGAGCCGGGTCACCATGCAAAATATGACCCTGTGTGGCGCGTGTGTGACCTATTCTTAATCTCGTCAGAGTAACCTCTGACCGGCGAGAATCCCTGCATAAGGTCAGCTAGGGTTGTACGCTGTCCTTGAGTGCCACAAATCTCTTCCCATGACTGCTGCCAGAACGAGATGATTTCGAATACCTACTATATATTATATGGTAATTCATATTCAAAGAAGGATGAAAAGAGAGAATGGTGATTGTGGCGGATATTTGTGTGAACGACGTTTGCTTGAGCGGAAAGTTATAATTGATTGATTGATTGACCGTCTGACTTTAAATCAAGCAGTACACATCGGAATTTAAAAGAAACAGTTTAGATATCTATACTATTGCATTCTACAAATCAAGCTTTATTTGCAGTTCTTTTCTAAAAAATTAACATTTCCAATGTCGGCAATAAAACACATATATTTTAGATTCCTATTCTTTCACTGTTACAACTTTTCTGTTTTCATCTTCGTGACTTGCGACTTAAGATATCTATCCTCGCCCCTATTATCAATATTTTCATTTTTCCACTACCTTCTTACATTCCTCGTTTTAACTTTTTAGAATATGATGTCATAAATCCTTTTTGAATAGTCTTTGGCTTTACTTTGTGATTCTTTATTCTGCTTTCCAATGGAAACATTTTAATTCTTCTTGTTTCCGTGCTTTTGATCCTTTGTCATTTTCAGTTCTTTAACAGATGGCAGCAATTTAATCTCTGTCGACTGCAATTTTACCTTTCCCCCTATCTCTCTTTCCCTACAGATGCCTCTCCTTCCCAACCTGGAACTAACGCTGCTGTTCTTTATGAAATCTGAGTACTTCCTTTCTTCCTGATCTTTTTCAAAAGCAGCTGGGACAAGTTACATTGGAATGTAACTTTTGCACCTCATTAATTCTAAAGCTCCCTCTAAAAATATTCCTTTGATGGTTCTCTACCATTAGTTGTGTTTCAGTGCAATTTTGCATTACTATTGTTTCCTAATTAGATTATTTATTAAGTTTATATTTCCTAGGGTCCCGCTGGAAATCAAGACACATGCAACAAATACACAACGCTGCTTTTAAAACATATTGTTAGCTGTCAGAGAAACAAAAACAATACTAACAGATTTTATTGAGGTAGTTATAGAGTTGATAAGCAAAGCAAGTGGCACGTCTGTAGGTTATGACTAGACCTCGGATTTTAGGTAAAAACCTATTTTGTCCCTCATTATATATAGAACATAAAAGTGGTGTATCTATTAATTATGGAAATATACGTTCGAAAATGGTGGTCCTATACAATCTAAAAATACCTAATTTCACGTTAGATCCTATTACTTTCTCTATTGGCAAGTAGGGGAAGTATTGTATTCCACCTAAAAATTCGATGTCGAGATTTCACCGGAAATATATGTTTTGAGATCCCCTGAATCCAAAAAAAGCATTTTTAGAAAAAGGTCCGTGAGTGTCTGTGTGTCAGTCTGTCAGTCTGTCAGTCTGTGGACAGCATAGCTCAAAAACGAAAAGTCGGTTAAAAACCAAAGTTGGCATTTAAGTTTAATGTCTTTCAAGGATGCGACACGAAGATTTTGAAGAAAATAGCCCCACCCTAAACTATCCTTTACATGGAAAATTTTTCGAAAATTTTGATTTTCTTGAAAATGGCTCTAACGATTTTGATTAAAATGCCATATGTTTGAGATATTTTTATGGCAAATGAAATGTATATCTTGAATTTTCTGGCTATAGCCCCTGTAATCGTGTTTACTCTGGACGACTTTTGCATAACTGGTAAACCGTCTGAGACAGACCAAATTATACTATACAACAAATGTAGATATTGCCAAAATGCACAATTTATGTCTGAATAAATTTTCTTGCAGGGTGAACCATTTCGGAGATATTCCTTGTTATGTGTGTGAATTTCGGAAAACTTAGAACTTTCGTGAAATGGATCATGGTTGTTCATTTTTTTATATGTTAAGTGTGCAAAGACAACAGAATCTCAAACATTTGACTATCGCACAAAGCCTACTGTATTCTAACATTCCCCTTGCACCTACAAGGAAATAAGCAGTAAGTTGTACAAATGTTTATCTTAACTATCACGAAGAAGATATAGGAATAAGAGTTTGTAAGAATGGTTAGTACAAGAGTAGAGAAAGTCATGTGAGTGCAACACATCAAATTTTTTTTTACTAATTTTACCGGTTTCAGTTTCTTCACCTGGTAATATGGAAATGCTATGTGAGTCTGTATGCCAGTCGTGTCTTGACAACAATCACAGTGAACAATGCATATTATTGTTTTGAAACTGGCACCCAACAATTGTCCACGATATTGCATTCATCAACGCACACTATGTATTTCTAATCCCCACTATTAATGCTGTAAAGCCTTGAGTCAAACCGGTCTACACGCAACTGGGATTGATAGAAGAGGCGACAGAAAACACCAACTTGGTCCCTGGTTGCATTGGCGAAAAACTGTCTAAAAAACTCAAATCACTGGTTCAAACAAACCCAGGAGTGACAGTTCTCCGCACAATTGCTGACATCTTGTCCAGCAGAACACCTGAACATATGAAAGTGCTGTTCCCTAGCATCTAATACTAACATTTAAGTATGCTCCGGTGACATCAGTTGATGTCATTTTCATCTTATAAGAGGGTGTTGTGTGACAAACGATGTTGCTCAGTGCAAAACATAGAAAAGGTGTTAGTTGTTTACTGCGAATCTAATTATGGGCATATACAATTTGTACTGGGAAATAAAAAAAATGTAATTTTATGTTCACCTATTTTTACAATTTTAGAACCTATTTTAATTTGTGATAGAACCTATTTTAGGCACCTAATTTAAGATGCTTAGGAGCTAAAAGTCTGAGGTCTAGTTATTACCTACACCGAACTTACACGCTGCAAGTAGGTTTTCACCTCAAACACACGCTCCTTCTAGCAGGGTTCTATGCATCCACATCTATGTGGCGATGCGACATTCAATGAGTGTTCAAATTAACTAGAGGTACAACGAGCTGACAAATGCACGAAAAAGTACCCACTCTAGGCAATTAAGTGGAGATTATCCTATCTGCCATCGTCAAATCTTCTAAGTTCATGATTCACCACCTTAGGGTTTTATAGATATCCGACTGAGTTTTCACAGAATGTGGATACACGCTTCGAAGTTCACTGATCTATTTTACACAAGTTGCTTATTACGGAAAATGACTATTTTCTTAATTATGCTATTTCTTGGATTAAATATATGACCAATTATTTTTTTTAATAACCAACCAAGCTATTAATACTAAAGTAAATCCGCAATAGCATTCTGTAGTACACTTGTAACAATTCCAAATACTTTAGCTATCTTCAGTAGTTCCAGAAAAAAAGGCGGTCGTTTATATCAGAATATGTCATTCACAAAAATCTGTTCAAAGCAAACATGGATAAAACAAACTCCAATATATTTGCAAAAAATAAATTTCCAATGAAAACAGCGTAATTTGAACACACAGAAGCTGCCTTACTTAAAAGTAGTAATTTTCGGAGCAAAACTTCCCCTAAAATTTGGGGTAAAATTGACCCTCTATTTCACACTAGAAAACGACCAATGCAGTACCATTTTTAAAAATCTTGTCTTTCACTCACATGACTTTCTGTACTCTTGTACTAACCATTCTTATAAACTCTTACTCCTATTTCTTTCGTGTTAGTTCAGAGAAACATTTGCAGAATTTTATCTTATTGTTTATTTTCTTGTAGGTACAAGGGGAATATGGGAATACAGTAAACTTCAAGCAGTAGTAAATCTTTCTAAGTTTTGAGATTCCTCTCTCTTTGCATGGTTAACATAAAAAATGAACAACGATTTTGCATTACACGAAAGTGTTCAGAAACTGGCACAAATAACAAGGAATGTCTCCAAAGGTTTACTCTACAAAAAAATTTCTTCGGACATAAATTGTGCGCTTTAACAAGATCTACATTTCTGTAATTTCCTCTCATATATCACATCGCGAGGAGGTTAGCTTGGCTCGATTGCGGATTGGACACTGCAATTTTTCACATGATTCCCTATTTGAACGGGACCCTGTTAGTCTTTGTCCGCTTTGCAACAACCTTTTGTCAGTCCATCATATGCTGTTAAAGTGTTCATCCATAGCACACCCTCGAGACTCTCTCCAGCTGCCTGCCAGACTGCAGAGGTCTTGGCGGATGACAGAATAGCGGTTGGTAGAGCTTTTAAGCTTTTAGCAGAGTGTAACATGAGTTTGAGGATTTGAAACTGTAGATATTTCTATTTTTATGCACTTTTGACATCTATATCTCTTTGTTTTAATTTTGGCTGTTACCACTCTGCTTTATATTTATATATATATGTGTGTGTGTGTGTGTGTGTGTGTGTGTGTGTGTGTGTGTGTGTGTGTGTGTGTGTGTGTTGCTTTTTTCTAGTAATTTTATTTTTTATCAAAATTTATGTGTGGCTATTGCCATTTATTTTTTTTACGGGCACTGAGGACCTTGTAGTTGAGTTCCCTTAAACGTGCATCTAACCTAGAGGATCCCAAAATGCATAATTTTAAGGAAATTTTTGATATCAAATATTTGGATACAATACAGTATTTCCTGTAATCTACTATACTTACTGGTAGAGAAAATAAAAGTAGAAAAATGCAGGAAATGTCATACAATACTTTTGATGAAATGGTGATTTTCACAATTGGTTTAATAGACCTTATTAATATTATGTGCCAGGTCTCAGGCGGCTCCGTCTAGGGGATATGCGAATGGCGACCACAAGGTACCCAAGCTAAGCAGAACATTACTTCCACTTACTGGTGTTTTGCTCCTCACTGTAACTTTTCTATCTGACCTTACCTTGGTCATCTCTTGTTCTCTTCTGACCCCGATGCTATTAGGGTTCCCGAGGGCTAGGGAGTCTTTATTTTTCCAACCTCTCCATTTCTCTAATTTCTCTATAAAATCTTAACCCCAACATGCTGACCTGTCATGGCATGTAATACGTCCTCTGATTAGTAAACAGAGGATATGGTCGGTGCATTTATTTTGATAATTCTCCCGGTTAGGTCGGTGAGACCCGTAAACCAACGACAGGTGTGGTCCTCCAGACATTCTGGGGGTTGTGAGAGAGCGATGTGACCGCCAAAACATAAAAATATGGTGCTCTCTAAAAAACGGTTACTATTACTGCTATTGCTCTCTTCAGTATCATTGTGAAAGGTATTGGAGGGCAAGAGGATTAATGACTTCATTGTCAGAAATCCAGCATTAGCTAACAACAACATTTCTGTACAGTAAGACTTTGTGTATCTGTTACGGTTTACGAGTTGCTCAAAAGTCCTTCAGAGTAAACAGGCCTACATAGGTTATAGCTAGAAAATTCAAAATATACATTTCATTTGTCGTAATAATTTCTGAAATATGTCATTTTAATCAATATCGTTAGTCATTTTCAAGAAAATCAAAATTTACGAAAAAGTTTCCATGTAAAAGGCTGTTTACGGTAGGGAAATTTTCTTCAGTCTTCGTGTCGCAACCTCGAAAGACATTGTACTTAAATACCAACTTTGGTTTTTAACCAACCTTTTGTTTTTTTAGTTATGCTGTCCACAGACTGACAAACAGACACACACACACGGATCTTTTTCTAAAACTGCTTTTTTTTTTTTTTTTTTTTTTGATTCAGGGGTCCTCAAAACATATTTCCGGTGAAATCTCGACATCGAATTTTTTGTGGAATACAATACTTCTTCCACTTTACTATACGTAGTGGAGGAAGTAAAAGTAGGTTTAATATACAAGTGCTGTGCCTATAATTATAAAACGGATGTTGAAATTGAAGATGAAAATACAATTAATAGGATTGTAAAAACACTGTGAAATTGTCATGTTTGAGCTTTCTTACTGTTTAGTCTCCCCTTAAGGGGAGAGGGTACTACTGAGTTTTTAACCAATAATGGTCCAAAATTCGAATGCCATAGGATCATGCCCAACACGGTGATATAATTATCTTTCATGTGTGGCCATTTTTAAAGGTGCTACACGGACGCTACGTGGGAATAGGTTATGCCCACCTACTGAAGTTAGAGAAACAATATAATTCGGATTTTTACGTTGAATTTCGCTCTTGGTGTGGTTAGTGATCAAAGGTATTGACATCTAGTAGATGCTGTGCTAGCAAATTCTATTGCAAGTAAAACTTGGTAAACTTTGGTGTTTACAGAAAAAATGCATTTCCTCAAGAAATTCTCCATGTGTCGCAATTTAATTCAGATCTCCTTGAACCTTTGTATATACCAGTTGGCCCACGCAAGCCGTCCTCTGTAGTTTTGTTTCCCGCATACGTTAGTGCAAGAAGAGATAGGGAAAATGCACATACGAGCTGTGCCGCTATCTGCGTGTGTTTTCCTACTGGTTTTGCTCTGATAAGGTCGCGTTGCCGTCTGTTTGTAGTTTGAGTCAGGTCTTACAATCAAACAGGTAGCAACTACAATGTACTACAGCAAAGACTACACAGATATGGTAATGATCTATAAGCCAGTTGATCTATGAGCAAGCCAAATTTCTAGCGACGAGCTATAGGACCAGTTTTCAAGTGCTGGTCTTACGTCAAGTAAGGTCTCCTCTGTGTTGTTGTGGAGCCCCCTTTACTGTTCTGCTTAGGCAAATCTTTCAGCGTCTGTGGTACCCGGGTTTAACTAACTTCAACGAAAGACTGCGTGCATTGGCCACCTACACCAGATATGTACAACCCGCGGCCCTTGATCCCATTGCATGCCGCCCGCAGTGATATTTGCTCTATCACATCGCATTCGGCCCACAGTGATATTGGTAAGTTATAAATAAGTAAATCTATTTAGAATACGATAAACTTGAAAGCGAAAGACTTTTTTTGAGTTTCCAACGAATGTGTTTGCGAAAGATCATAGTCATGCTCTTACTCAAAGCCTGTAAAATTGATTTATCTTAGAATTTAGATCCTACTTAATAGGGTAAAAAATTAATCATGTGGGCCGCAAACCATTTACCTTAACGACAATGGTCCTTTTTCAATAAAGGTTGGACACGCCTATCTACATGGTGCATAAAGTTTTCTATGCGAATAAAAATCTGTGCCTTACTTAAGCCAAACAATTATTGACAAGGTCTCAAAAATTAAAAAAAAAATATTGAATATTTTAAAACGGGTACATATTGCTAGCCCTAAAACCATGACAGAATATTAGCCATAGCAACTTTTATCTATATACCTACAATGTACGTATTAAAAAACTCATGACGCCTGTAGTGGGCAGAGGTGGCGGACGCGGCGGTCGGGCGGTAAGCCTTGGCCCGTCAGGGCTGTTGCAGTTTAGTTATTTATGTATTAAAAAGTTTTACAGAAAGTATATATTATGTTGCGTGGGACTTTTCAAATATAACTGAATTTCTTTTGCTACATTATCAAAATAATTAAAATTATGCATCGTAATCATTTCAAATTCGGGACACGTGTTAATTTTTACCACTCTGATGAACTGCGAAAATATGGTGTAAATTGGATGAAAATAAAGAATTTCCAAAACTCAGTAGGATGCCCCCTTATCCGAAGCGAAATTAGAATTCGAGCCTAGGATGTTACTAGCCATGCAGTCTATTTAGCACACTACGAATGCGTACAAAATAACGCATAGTGTACTTGTGTGTGCTGCGAATCTACGACACGGGACCACTGGGACACGTGTTTACATGTAGATATCTTTTTCTTGTTTCAGTGTAGGAAACCCGCCCTTAAACGTTGTAAAGGTATCTTTGAATCACCCTGTATAGGTACTATTAAAAGTGGTTCAAATGGTGTTGATTAAAATAAGCTTGTGATGGAAAGGTAGAATCAGACTGAAAGGGTCGACGTCTTAGCTGGGATATGATTTGGGTGCTGCGGCTTAAACCAACTAAGCTGCCATGGCAACATACCGGTACAACATTAAATTTTCCACCTGACTTCCATTTTCCCGGTATACCACAAGGCGTCCTCAAAAGCGCTTTGAAATAACACACCAATGGCTAATATGTACTGTAACACCAGCCGTCGGCAGCGGCAACAGCAAAGGCTCGGGGCCGGGCTACCTCACCCTACTGGCGGTGCGTGTAACAAAGGCGCTCAAGGTCAAACTGCCCCACGCCATTCATGCGAACAAACATGTGACAACAAACACATCATTACCAGGCATCAAATCCCGGCCTTCCGCTTCCTAAGCATCAGTGCTACCACTACGATAAGAATACAACGAATAAATTAAAGAAAATGCAATTTCAGAGAAAGATCTGTACGTGTGTGTGTGAGAGAGAGAGAGAGAGACTGTGTGTGTGTGTGTGTGTGTGTGTGTGTGTGTGTGTGTGTGTGTGTGTGTGTGTGTGTGTGTGTGTGTGTGTGTGTGTGTGTCTGATCAACACAACTCAAAAGTGAAGATTCTGAAAAATACGAAAAATACGAGTAGTAGGTATTTAAGTTCAGCATCTTCCAAGTATGCGACAAGATTTCTTAAGAAAATCCCCCTACCTAAAACTACCTTTAGTATGGAATAATTTTGGTTATTTCTTATTTTCTCAAAACTGGCTGCTAACTGTTTTGATTAAGTTCTCATGCGTTTCAGGCATTTTGATGACAAATATAGTTTATATATGGAATTTTCTGGTAATAGGCTGCAAATCTTTATACTGAGTTACTTTTATATAACTTGGTAAAGCATAAGAGATATACAAAATCTTTCCACACACAAAAAAGTAGATTTCGTTAAATCGCTCAATTTTTATAAAATCTAATCTATAAGTTGGCACTAAGCATAACCGGTTTGTCATTAATCACAGATCCCCACATAAAGACCAACCATTTTCATGAGAGAGGCGACACTGAATGTGCAAGGACTGAAGTAAATATAATTCCAAGAGAGAAAGTGTTACGAGGAAAACAGATCTGGGTAATAATTTATGCAGGTCTGAGCAGCACAGGAGTTTAATGCATAAAAAGAAAAGAAGCTAGCAGAGTAAAATTATTACAGTAGAAGAGAGAGATGTACGTATTAATACTGACCCTTCGCAAATGCTGCAGCCGGAGCCCCAGTTCACGGGGATGACAACCAAGGGTGGGGATAGTGCCGGCAGTGTGTGGTAGACATTTATTTTTGCGGGAGGAGTAAGCTAGACTACAGCTGAAAACAATTTCTTTTTCTGAAAGTTGCAAGATTTACTGTGCTAAATCGCTGCATTTCAGCTTAACGCCTTATGCAGAGTGTAGCAATTAACATTTATTTAAAATGAACACTTTTTAGTTTTAAACTGCAGAGCGTTGAGTTGGTCTAAGGGTCTGAGAGACCCCTAGGTTCATTTAAACATTATAGTTTTCAAACGAACACAGCTACGCAATCACCTGGCTAGGCCATCTAATATTACACCTTACTCGACTGTTTACTGGAGCGACAACCTTATCTGTATTTCTTTAACTGCAAGAATGACTTATCAGTAGTTATATGTCACAAAGTCAAACAAGCCCTGTGCACCTACTCTCATTACATAGGTATTGCTGACATTTGTTTCTCCTCATTAGTTGTGCAATATTTGTTTGTCATTGCAAGTAATATATTACTACTTCTCACAAACAGGAGTATGACCTACAAAATACCAAGAAGTGCATTATCTAGTTTGTGATGATGATACCGTACACGTGTATGACAGCACGGATCAGATGGTTCCAATTCTGAACATAAATTGAAAACACATCTTTAGATTCAGAAACTGATCATGAAGATGAGGATGAAAGCAGTCTGTGTAATAATAACATATATTACATATTTAAATTAGCAATTTTATTCTTGTATTCGCGCCACTTGGAAACGGTTCTCACGATTTTGATCAATTTTGATTATTAAGTTTATCATATGTGTCATTCCTGGGGAAAAAAAAAAAAAAAAAACCGTGATTTTGTGCGTAACAGTCACAATTACTCTAAACCCTATTTTGGCCATAAGTTCTCTTTTAATGATCCAATTTCAACAAACAAGCCAGGATATTAAAGGTCTCGTCACGGAAATGGCTCCAACAATTAGGATGAACATTTATATTTAGTTAACATTTTACTTATCAAGTTTATCTAAATTAGTATCTTCTTCTTCCAAAAAAAAATAAAAATAATAATAAAAAAAATAAAAAAAATAAAAAAAAAATAAAAAAAGGGAAAAGAAAAGAATGGCTGAGCGAAGTTCGGTCACCCAGATACTTTCATAAATAATACCATACACTTTGAAAGTTGAAACCTCCCACTCGCGCTGTACTATACTATGCACCACCCATGAGGACGTTGTCGGTCCGCTGCTGTTTGTATTGCTGTGAGAGAATGCTGAATAAACAACCCTCTGTTGTTCCCCTGACCTAAGCAAGGCACTTTCTGGCCACGTGTGATTGTAACATGGATGTGTTCTATATTTTAGTTATACAGTTATTTTTGAGTGCACAATAGCTTTTAGTTTATTTCACATGAACATAAAAGCTCCATTTAATTATAACAAGAGTGCAGAAATAACGACCGTAGTGTACATGGAACTGATCCACCCCCACCAATCCATCGAATTGGTTATGCGACGTTGAGGTGATTCTGCATGTTTACATCAAAGTGTCCTGAAGCTCATGTCGACTATTTCGGCAGTTGTGCACTGGTACGTGTCGCACTGCTGTTAAAAACGTTACTGTACTGGAAACTACGCAAGTAACGCAGTAAGATGCGCACCAAGCACAATTTGGAGGAATTTAGCGCTGCAGCAGGAATGTTATTATGCTCAGATCGTTCATCCTAGTACATTAGTGGTTAAAGGATTCCATAACTTCAGTAGTAAGATACAAAAACGAATGTTAACAAATTGTTACAACCGTTCGTTCTCAAACTTCAACGCTCTTCAGCGTCCAAACTGTGTATTTCTGAACAGTGGTTCCTATTCGAAAACCGATCAGCATGTCATCCCGCACAACATACTAGTTGTTGGTGTCTTTTGGGACACCTTGTATATATTGCAGGGTGATTCGCTGCGAGTCTGTTCCCATGTTGAGTGACAAATTTCAGCTGAGCGCTATATAATTACTGCACGAACTTATATATTTATTGCTCCATTACCTTTTTTCACGTTTCAAGCAAGAGGTAGCATAAAACTGAACACTGCAATTAAGGTGTGATAAAGAGAGGTTTAAGCCTATATAAATTTAATCTTTATAAAGAGGCATTCATACTTAATACTTGACGAAAAGGGTTTTAAAAGATTGTGTGACTATTACTGTGCTATTGTTATACACCACCATCAACAAGAGACATTCAGTCTCGAAGTTGAGCGCCCTTAAACCAAATCCTCCTCCTTCCGGACATTCGGTTCCAAAATGAAATCTGTTATAGGTTCCTGTTAATTCATTAATTTATACATTGTGTGATATAACCAGCTGGGTTAAAGAATATTCATTTTGTAACATATTCGAATAAATAAATACATATAAATGTAAACAAATAGTAATAATAGAATGCAGTAGACATATAACTTTACATAATACAGTCTAAATTATGGCACTCACACAAAATCAAATTCTGCTGTTCAAGTTACGCGACTTATGAAGAAAAAGTTGCGAGAAATAATTGCAGAAAGCAATATGCATACGATTACATGCAACATACGAGGAAGAAAAACAAACAGACGAACAAGAAACAACATTATGAGAAGGTACTCTATAACTGCACTCAGGGTTGTAGATCCTATATCTTTTGTGATAAGTAAACAGTAAAAATCACAGAAAACAAATACTCAACCCACTTTTTGAACACTTAAACAATATGAGAGAGTTATTGAGGCTTTGAAGGAAAACAGAAGAGTCAAAAGATTTAAAGACTGGTTTATAGTTTCCACATTACCTTACAACTAGGTAAAATGTATATATTAACAACCAATATTTCCAAAATACCTAATGGCACAAAAGCATATGATATTAAATTATAAATTTCAGTGAGGTTTACATTTTTTTTGTGCCGTATGTTTTGTTTATCCGTTCTAGTTTTTCAAATTTTATAAAATTATACAAAATGTATTCAGAAGAAAGAGAACTTTATGGATAGTTCACTGAAAATTCTACACATTATGCACTAATTAGCCAATTAAATATAGTGAATTTCCAAAACTTAGAGCCGTTTTTCAGAGAATTAAGACAACACAACGAATCCCACCTAAAAGGTAGTTTGGAGCGTGTGAGAAGGGAAACTTCCATCCTCGAAAATTGCCAGACTTAAATTCGAAGTTTAGTATTCATCCGAATATTTGAATTTCGGTCAATTATGTCGTTTGCGCAAACACAAACTCACACACTCTTTCTGTCTCTCACGCACATACTTTTTTGTTAAAAGATGTGTTACACTCATGTGGCTTTCCCTGCCCATTTTCGTTTATTGTACACAGCTTATACAGTGTTCTTAAGGAAGCTTATTTTTCTGTTTTTTTTTTTTTTTTTCTGAAAATTAATATTTTGGTTTTTGAGGCCCTGAAAACATGAATTTTCGCTGAAGTCTCCTTATTAAATTTTTGTTTGTAGTACCTTCTGTAGTGGTAAATAGGTGGTTGAGGAAATAAAATAATTTTCTTTATTCAAAGGATATCAAAATCTTCATTAACTGTGAAATCTCTCAATATCGAATGTTTGGTTAGAATGCAATAGCTACCTTCTGTAGTGGAGATAGATTCCTGAGAAAGTAAAATGCTCTTATTTGCCCAGAGGATATCAAATCGTGTATTTCCGGGAAATCTAGATGTAGAAATTTTGGGTAGAGTGCATTACATCCCCTGCATAAGGTAAATTATAGAGAAAGTACCTCTTGGTATAGAATAGCCAGAAAACGCTCCCAATTGCATAAGCAAAGTGCAGTTGTTCATGACTGCAGTCGAAATGTCTATGCTAAAGCCATATTTACTTGTTAAAATTGTTTTATTTTAGGGTGTGCAATTTGGCAGAATGCCCCATCATGCATTGGTGACATTAAAATTACCTCGGCGACTATTTCTCATTCAAGGAACATTAACCGATTTCTTCACGCATTACTGATTTTAATTTCCTTGCAGATTACCTTCACTTAAGAAGTGAGTACTGAAACAGCAATTTCCAGGCATTTGACAAATAACGATCATAATAAAATTGCGGCCTACCGTTTTCTATAAAATATTGTAGAATTACATATTGGCTTTTAATTACTTCAGAATGCCTAATGTTCCCAGTGTTTGCGGTAAATAAATACCACTTTTTTCTTTCTCTACTGGTAAGTAGAAGGAAATATTGTATTCCACCCAAAAATCCGATGTCGAGATTTCACCGGAAATATATGTTTTGAGACCCTCAGAATAAAAAAAAGTTTTAGTAAAAAGCCGCGCGCGTGTGTGTGTGTCACTCTGTGTCTGTCCGTCTGTGGACAGCATAACTCAAAAACGAAAAGTCGGTTAAAAGCCAAAGTTAGTGTTTAAGCTTAATGTCTTTCAAGGATGCGACACAAAGATTTTGAAGAAAACAGTCCCACCCTAAACTACCCTTTACCTGGAAAAGTTTTCCAAAATTTTGATTTTCTTGAAAATGGCTCTAACGATTTTGATTAAAATATTATATATTTAATATATTTTTATGACAAATGAAATGTGTATTTTTATTTTTCTGGCTATAGCCTATGTAGTCCTGTTTACTCTAAGTGACTTTTGAATAACTCGTAAACCGTAAGACATAGACAAAATCTTAGTATACAAAAATGTACATCTCGCTTAAACACAGTTTATGTCTAAATATTTCTTTTTGTAGAGTGAGCCATTTCGGAGATATTCCTTGTTATTTGTGTCAGTTTCGGAAAACTTAAAATTTTCGTGAAATGCAATATCATTGGTCATTTTTATACGTTAGTCCTGCAAAGCGTACGGAATCGCAAATAATTAAAATATTTAACTATCGCACAAAGCCTACTGTATTCTAACATTCCTCTTACACCTACAAGGAAATAAACAATAAGATAACTTGTGCAAACGTTTATCTCAACTAACACGAAGAAGGTATAGGACTAAGAGTTTTTAAGATTGGTTAGTACAAGAGTAGAGCAAGTCAAATTTTTGTAGTGTTTAACGCTCACTTTTACTACATACGGCGCCGCAGGCGGTGATACTGGTGATACATGGAATGAAGATGGAGCACTGGTGGAATGAGTTAGCGGGAGAAACCGGAGAACCCGGAGGAAACCCACCCTAGCGTCACTTCGTCCATCACAAATTCCACATGCGGTCGCCTGGGATCGAACCCGGGCCACTTTGGTTCAATAGTCTTCATCACGCTTGAGGTTGAGTATTTGAGTGCTGTGATTCTACGATTTCTTCATTTCTGAAGGAAGCCATACTAAGAATTTTTATTTTACGTGCGAAAACATCCATCGCCCTCTACCAGGTTCGAACCCGCAATATTGCAAACCGAGGCTAGATCTACCCTAGAGCACGAAGGCCTTTTTCTTGCAGTCTATGTACACTGACGTGCATGAGAAGTGGCCGATTCCCCTATATCGCAATAGTATTTTTCCTTCCGTAAGATTTTCACTTTTGAGAAACCAGCTTTTGACTTCACTCAACAGGTATCAGTTCTCTAGCCTAAAAAAACAAGCAAAGAATACAAGAGCGACCTAATGAACAATATTATAATACATTCAAATTGAAGGGCTGTATTTGATATCGTTTCAATGAGCTTGTTTCATAGTGTTAAAAAGGTAAAAACTGAGTTGCGTGTGTCGTACAACTGAGACGTTTTTATTATATTACACTAAACGCAATAAAGCATTGCTTTAACGGTACTCCGCTAATCAGAACATGTGGCTTGTAATGTTACCTTTCGGTAACTCGGCCATATTCTGGGACTGGTAAGATACTTCACCAATCCAGTGGCTGGAAATTTGCTCGAAGAACAGAGTCGCTCACGCTGACAGAAGATGAGGCTATACGAAACTATCATATTTATTATTACTAACATAAGCAGCGACTTTTTATGCGCATCACCTATATGTAAGTACTTATGTACTCCCATGCAGTGAATATTTTTGTTAAAGATTAGTTGCTGCACACGAGATCACTAATGGCCGAGATACTTGGATTTCATTGCCACCCTTCTAAACCAGTAGGTTTACATCAAACCCTTCGTGCCGAAATCTTCCTAAAACATTTCTGTAAAAAGTCCTTTTAGTGTAAGAAGTTCTTGCGCATAAAATTATTTGCCACTTTATAAAGTTTTTAAAATTTAAACCTCAATTCTTTTGTGATAGGTGGGCATATTTTGATAACAGTGATGTCAAACAACACAGCTCTGGAACTTTTGCTCGTTATAGTGTCTGATTTAGAATATCTTCATCTGTGGTCCTTTTAAACTTAACGCTACACCATAAACCACTTGTCCATGACGCCTACACAACTTCTGAAATAACTTCAATATGCTTCATTAACGCCTTCTATACAATAACGCTTGGTGATTTTCTTAAGTATTTAAAATTTTGAGAGCACACGTCACTACATCATAATATATTAAATACGAACAAATGTTCAACATTGTCAATAATACCTACAAAGAGACAAAAACAAATAGGTAAGTAAAATAAACGATGTCAAACGCTTCTGTTTACGTGAGGATCAATGATAGCGAGAACCTTATGAAATTAATAAATTGGCGAAGTTTATAACGGATCTATCATGGTTAGTAAATACACACATAAATAAGAATCCTAGGCATAGCTTAGATTTAAACAAATGTTGCAGCTACAAGTTAAAACAATGACATAATAATAATAAAAGCAGATAATAAAAGCAGATAATAAAGGCAGATGATGATGATGATGATGATGATATAATAGAGAGAAAATATGTTCCTGGTAGCATTAGGTTTGGCTACCGTACCTTAGCTGTGTATCCATCAGAGCCATCTGGATTATGTTGTCTAGGATATGAAGCTGAGTGGTGTATGTTACTCCGAAAAGAACCATAGGTATGCCATTCAGCAAAGAGAGTTGATGCAAGCATTGAAGACGGTAAAACGAGAGAATGCTTTCCCCTCCCTTCCTCACAGTTGATTTGCGCATGCGTGCGCCTCTTTTCCATTCCACACAAGTGCCCAAGGCAGAAGCGCGGAGAGGTACAGCTGAATGAATGCTGCCTCCAACTTTTTTTTGCAATATGGTAAACTAGTCTTCTTATATATTAAAATCTGACGTGTTGCACTCATATGACTTTCCCTACTCTTGTACTAACCATTCTTACAAACTTTTATTCCCATATATTTGTGTTAGTTGAGATAAACATTTGCAGAAATTATCTTATTGCTTATTTCCTTCTAGGTGCAAGGGAAATATAATGTAGTAGGCTTTGAGCGATAGTAAAATCTTTTGAAGCTTTGAGATTTCTCTCTCTTTGCATGGCTAAATATAAAAAATGAATAACGATGTTCCAATTTGACAAGTTTTAAGTATTCCAAAAGTCAGACAAATTACATGAAATATCCGCGAAAAAAAAAAAAAAATTTCTGTCGCCAAAAAAATTTATTTATATATAAATTGTGTATTTTAGCAAAATATACATTTTTGTGCAGTAACATCTGGCCGTTCTCTTACGGTTTACCAGTTATCAAAAATTCATCCACAGTAAACCGGACTACATAGTCTATAGTCAGAAAATTCAAAACATGCATTTCATTTGCCAGAAAAATGTTTCAAACATATGGCGTTTTAATCAAAATCACTAGAGCCATTTTCGAGAAAATCAAAATTTTGGAAAAATTTTCCATGTAAAGCATAGTTTATGAAGGAGGATTTTCTTTTCAAAATTTCGTGTAGCATCCTTAAAATACATTAAACTTAAATAACCAACTTTTCGTTTTTGAGTTATGCTACCCAAAGACTCACTGAGAGACACGGACTTTTCTCTAATTTTTTAAGGGGCCTCTAAACATACCTATATTTCTGGTGAAATCTCGGCATAGAATTTTTGGGTGGAATACAATCCTTCCTCTACTTACTTTATGTAGTAGAGAAAGTAAAAAACGATGTTTGAATGTGTGTCCTTCATGCGTTCCTAAACCGCTTGACCGATCACTGCGAAATGCGGTACGTAGGTACAATTACTCCAGAACGTCCTGACACTCGACATGCGCGAGAGAGGGGAAATTAAGGAGAAGTGACTGGAGTGGTGGGGAACGAGAGAGTGATGTCAGAACTCAGGCAGTCACATGCACAAGCGGTGTATGTTTACGTATTATTGTGAAGTTATCACAGTGAGAGCGAGCGGTGCACTGTTCCCCACCTCTGCTATTATGCAAGTGGGCAAGCCTCTTCTATTGCGCATCTATGCTTCAGGAGTGGGGGAGTGTTACCACAATCTGGACAAACTGCCCGCTTTTCTTTTACATAACGCGTTCACATGCCCTTCTCTATTCTCTCTTCTACAAACAATTCATACAACTTACAATTTGTTTGAAATAGAAATACAATGTACTAAATTCATACGACTTTCTCTATTCGCTTTCCTTTCTGTAGTATTTGTAATTGTTTAACGTGCGTTTGAAGAGTGTCTTCCCCGTATTTATATTTAATTAGTTTATTTTGTGTTCTTTAAGACATTTAACTAACTCTTTGTTTGACCTATTAAGTAATTTTTTTATGTCTCCAAAGAAACCCAACCTTTGACAAGTGCAACTTAGGTCTACAAGGTGTAGGTATAAATCGTTAAACCACGGGCAACGCCAGTTATTTCAGCTAGTAAGCATATAAGAAACTCCAGATTTTAATGCATGTGGGCATGTCTTTTTCGTAATATGGCTGTCATGTGCTAATAATTCTACCTGTTTTCAACCTGGTAGACCTGAGAGCGTACAGGTGACCAAATAGAAGCTTCTTCACAGATCGCTCGCGAAATAACAAGCAGAAAAACAAAAACCGGTGGGAGGCTTATGTGATATTTAGTATACAAAAGTCAAATACTGTAAAAATGCGATAACGGAAACAGGAATATTTCTTTCATTAAGCTTCATTTTTTGTTTCTCCATTTACGGTTAACCCGCGGGCGTTGATCTCTACTTCAAACACTGGGCATCCATTATTGTTTTTCACTGCGCTGCCGTTGTGATAACCTGCTTACTGTCCAACTACCGGGAGGGCCAATAAACTAAGAATTGGCTGCGTGGTGTTTTTCCTGTTCGCGTTACCGGCGCTCGTTGCCGTTTGTGGTTGTCTTAGGATGTCGCTGATGGAACTATACAACATTTTTAAAACTGCTTTCATGAACAATATTAGGTTTGTCAGAACTCAATAACGATACGTTTTGTGTACACACTATGAAGAGAAACCAAGGCTCGTCCTAGAAAGAAATATACTATTGAGACTCTATTGAAAATGTGCGTCTAATTATGGGATCACCTGGTTGATGAGCATATGCCACAGTTATTTATGTAGTTTTAACTTCACAAATTTAGTAGCTATTTACACAGAACCATAAGAAATGTCTGCCTGTTGTCAAGGACGCCTGGGTGATTTTTGGGGGAAGTCTCCAACGATGTACAATGTCATCTAATGTTTCTTCGGTAAAACGCCTATGCTGTTTTTTAGGTTTCTGAGACTGAACATTTCCCGTGGTCTGAAACGTATTATAAAGTATGGAGTTTTGTATGACTTGGAACTTTTACACCAGAAATCTTCCTGCAAATGCATTTTTACCCGACAAACAGACAAAGTTAACACATACGACGCACAAATATATGTATAATAAATCAACCGATTCTGCAGACACAGAGAAAAGCAAAGTCAAGTCAGGAACATGTCCTAGCGTAGAATCATGAATCCACACGCCCAGTGAAAAAACACCGTACGGCGGTTGATTGCCTCTCTCTCTGTATATACCCAGGTTCTCTTCCTGGTTGGGATGCCTTATCTGATTCAAGTTTTGAACTAAAGTTGTGTAATATTAATAAAACTGTTACGAATGCCTAGGCGGATGAAATACTATAATAACTGTACTCCACACACTCACGCACGCACACGCACACGCACAAGAGAGAAAGCCCAATTTGTAAAATTGATACCTACAAGTTTTTCTACCACTGTCACTCGTCAAACCGCAGCGTTTACCTGGTAAGTCATGGGATTATGTATGAAAACAAATACTACGCTACATTTACAAAGTGAAGACAACCTGTTTCCCATATCAAGACTTCCTGCTCAACCAGGCTAGCGTTTTGCGAAGACATGCTCAACTGAACCATTCAGGTACAATGTAAGATGCAATATAAGATTCCTATTCCAAGGTTCAGAAAAGGACCTGTAGATCTTTGTGCGTATGTTTCTAATGGGGCACCCCCGTTAGGGAGAAATGAGGTGCGAGGATACGAAGGGTGGTCGGATATATAGTAGGTTTCAAGTTTCCGGTGGCACTTCGTGCTACAGCTCCGCTCCGAGCAAGTTTCCCTGCGGGGCTCGGGACTCGAATACCTTGTCGATGGAGTGGGACCACTTCTTATCACCCCAGGGTTGATGCCTGCCTATGCTGGTATATAACACTCTCCAGGTAGATTCCACCAATGAACCTCCATCTCCGTGTCTTTTACTAATTCTAAGATGTTTATGATTAATTCCTTCACGACAAACAGTTCTATTAAATTTAATTAACAATAAACTTCACGAAGAAATAAAATTACACATTGGGAAAATAAAATTAATAAAGAGCCTATTTTTATTTCAATCTTCTCAATTCTTATAGAATCATTTGATAGGAGGTTCAACAAGGATTTGATGGGATCTAGGTATATTATCACTAGAGGGCGGATTTCTGCATATTTGCATGTTTTATTCCTTCAAATATAAACACATGCATGGAAGAGAAAAATGCGTTTCGTGTCATTTGGGACTAATTGGCAAAGTTTTATAGTGCATAGAAATGCATATTCACGGGATTAGCGCATATTTCACTAATATGTGTATATGTGTTCATATGATACACTTTTTTCTCCATATGGTGTTAAAATATTCGTTTTTAACGCCATAAAATGACAAGTTTCTGCTTTATTGTCGTGTTTCTGCAAATGAGGATAATCTTGTTTTCATAGAACGCCAGCATACCCATGTATATAACATATTTGCCTTTTCGCAACAGTGACAATGCCGAGCAGGAGTCCGCAATTTTAAATCTCAATAGGTCAACAGAGCAATCTGGCCTAAACCATTTCCTAAAAGGAAGCTTTCGGAAGAAAGAACGTGCTTGCCAACAATGGACAGTTGGTGGTAATTTCCAAGTTTTCGTTTTCAACCGGCGATATTCTTTGAAGTTTGAACATCATCTTTATTCCAACAAAAATTGATATGTGATCGATCGTTAAATAATTGTTGACTTATATTTCATATTAATTTGTTAATTAAACAAAATATTAATGAGAATAACAACTTCAATTAGGAGCAAAAAAGTAAAGGTATTACAATGATTGCTTCAAAAAAAAAAAAAAAAAAAAAAAAAATTATGTGAGGAAACAGTATATTTTACTGTTAGAAGAAAATACATTTTTTTAATTTTAGGAGCATATTTTCACCTTTTTGCTGCATAGTAGCATGCATATATTTATGGTTTTTAGTGCATATAAATACACCCCTAGTTTTCACCTTTCCGATCACCGGTGGCCAGAATATGGAATCCCAGTTGCCATTACGAGGCTGAGTGCACTCCGGACCAGACCTCCCAACGGTGAAAACCCTCACGCCGATATCGGGGATTGAACTCGGGTCCTCCGCGCCAGAGGCAGGTGCGCTCCACTGCGTTACGGAAGCACTCTTCCCGCCGACACTTAGCACCCTGAAGGGACCAAGCAGACGGAGCTGCAGTGAAATGAGAACTGAGGGGAAATGGAACTGCAGGAAATTCGGGGGGGGGGGGAGGGTGATTATCCACAAAGCAGTCACCTAGCGACCCGCGAAAACCCTGGAAAACCGCAATGGATCAAGAGGTTCGGCTACGAGAGTGGAACCCACGATGTCCCAAAAGCGAGCCTTGCATGTTACTGCGGAGCCACATTTCCCGGTTAGTTATCCCTCCCTCGCCGCTAACGTGAGTTTTCACTTATGCTACAGCAAAGGCAGATAAACACTGCATTTGATCGGGCTGAGTGAGTGAGTGAGTGAGTGAGTGAGTGAGTGAGTGAGTGAGTGAGTGAGTGAGTGAGTGAGTGAGTGAGTGAGTGAGTGAGTGAGTGAGTGAGTGAGAGTGTATGTGTGTGTGTGTGTGCGCGTGTGGGCTGTTTAAGGGCCCGTCGACAACTAGGTCATTTGGACCCCAAATTTGATCTGTTCATGACAGCTAATCCTTATAATGTGCCATTTAGGTACCAACATAAAAG
Organism: Tenodera sinensis; assembly: GCA_030765045.1. Classification (NCBI taxonomy): domain Eukaryota; kingdom Metazoa; phylum Arthropoda; class Insecta; order Mantodea; family Mantidae; genus Tenodera; species Tenodera sinensis. Next base: position 95,736,428 of record CM060961.1, on the reverse strand, counting down.
TGAATCCCCTACTCGCTTTACGTTAATCATGCTAAATGTTAACCAATTTGTTATAGGCTCAATGCGAAATAAAACAACTGTTGCACCACCACATCTTTTGTTACCAACGCTTATGCCGCACAAAGAATAATCACAATTTTTAAAAAAACATCTTTTAAGCGATGTAGCGATGAGGCGAGATAAATTGGAAAACTTAGACATACAATACTAAGTATTTCGAAGACTTGCTCCTCATTCTACAAGGGCGCCCGCGCACGCGCACACACACATAGACACAAACACGCACAGAGTCATAGACACAGACACATGTAGAGATGCAGACGCAGACACACACAGACATTGACACAAAGAAACACACACAAGTACAAACACAAAGACATACACACAGAAGCACAAACACAAAGACATACACACAGAAGCACAAACACAAAGACACACACACACAGAAGCACAAACACAAAGACACACACATGGAGACATAAACACAAAGACACACACAGAAGCACAAACACAAAGACACACACACAGAGACACAAACACTGAAGTACAAACACAAATACACACACACAGAGACACAAACACAAAGACACACACAGAGGCACAAACACAAAGACACACACACAGAGAGACTAAAACACAAAGACACACACAGAGACACAAACACAAAGACACACACAGAAGCACAAACACAAAGACACACACACAGAGAGACTAAAACACAAAGACACACACACAGAGAGACTAAAACACAAAGACACACACAAAGACACAAACACAAAGACACACACAAAGACACACATACAGACTAAAACACAGAGACACAAACAGAGACTCAAACATAAAGACACACATACAGACTAAAACACAAAGACACACACAAAGACACAAACACAAAGACACACATACAGACTAAAACACAGAGACACAAACAGAGACACAAACACAAAGACACACATACAGACTAAAACACAGAGACACAAACAGAGACTCAAACATAAAGACACACATACAGACTAAAACACAAAGACACACACAAAGACACAAACACAAAGACACACATACAGACTAAAACACAGAGACACAAACAGAGACACAAACACAAAGACACACATACAGACTAAAACACAAAGACACATACAGAGACTCAAACACAAAGACACACACACAGAGAGACTAAAACACAAAGACACACACAAAGACACAAACACAAAGACACACACAAAGACACAAACACAAAGACACACACACAGAGACTCAAACATAAAGACACACATACAGACTAAAACACAAAGACACACACAAAGACACAAACACAAAGACACACATACAGACTAAAACACAGAGACACAAACAGAGACACAAACACAAAGACACACATACAGACTAAAACACAAAGACACACACAAAGACACAAACACAAAGACACACATACAGACTAAAACACAGAGACACAAACAGAGACACAAGCACAAAGACACACACACAGACTAAAACACAAAGACACACACAGAGACTCAAACACAAAGACACACACACACACAGACTAAAACACAAAGACACAAACAGAGACACAAACACAAAGACACACACACAGACTAAAACACAGAGACACAAACAGAGACACAAACACAAAGACACACACACAGACTAAAACACAAAGACACACACAGAGACACAAACACAAAGACACACACACAGAGACTCAAACATAAAGACACACATACAGACTAAAACACAAAGACACACACAGAGACACAAACACAAAGACACACATACAGACTAAAACACAGAGACACAAACAGAGACTCAAACATAAAGACACACATACAGACTAAAACACAAAGACACACACAGAGACACAAACACAAAGACACACATACAGACTAAAACACAGAGACACAAACAGAGACTCAAACACAAAGACACACATACAGACTAAAACACAGAGACACAAACAGAGACTCAAACACAAAGACACACATACAGACTAAAACACAAAGACACATACAGAGACTCAAACACAAAGACACACACACAGAGACTCAAACACAAAGACACACACATAGGGACACAGACCCAGACACAGACAGACACATACAAGTACACAGACATACACCGATACACAGACACACATAGAGATACAGACACACACACACACACAGGGACATAGACCCAGACACAGATAGACATACAAGTACACAGACATACACCGATACACAGACACACATAGAGATACAGGCGCACAGAGACACAGACACACATAGAGATACAGGCGCACAGACACACATACAGGTACACAGACCCAGACACAGACAGACACATGCAAGTACACAGACACACACCGATACACAGACACACATAGAGATACAGGCGCACAGAGACACAGACACACATAGAGATACAGGCGCACAGACACACATACAGGTACACAGACCCAGACACAGACAGACACATGCAAGTACACAGACACACACCGATACACAGACACACATAGAGATACAGGCGCACAGAGACAGAGACACACATAGAGATACAGACACACATACAGGTACACAGACCCAGACACAGACAGACACACACAAATGCATAGACATACACCGATACACAGACACACATAGAGATACAGACGCACAGAGACACAGGCACATAGAGATACAGACTCACACAGGGACATAGACCCAGACACAGACAGACACACACAAATACACAGACATACACAAATGCACAGACGTACACCGATACACAGACACACAGACACACATGTACACAAACCCAGATACAGACAGAGACGCACAAATACACATGGAGTTACAGATACAGACACACAGAGAGACATAGACGCACACAGACACAGACACACATAGAGATACAGACGCAGACATGCACAGACACACACACAGGGGCATAGACCCAGAAACAGACAGACACATACAAATACATAGACATACACCGAGACACAGACACACATAGAGATACAGACGAAGACATACACAGACACACACAGAGACACAGACCCAGACACAGACAGATACATACAACTACACAGACATACACCGAGACACAGACACACATAGATATACAGACGAAGACATACACAGACACACACAGAGACACAGACCCAGACACAGACAGACACATACAACTACACAGACATACACCGAGACACAGACACACATAGAGATACAGACACAGATAGAGTTACAGATACAGACACACAGATACACAGACACACATAGCGATAGAGACGAAGGCATACACAGACACACACAGAGACACAGACCCAGAAACAGACAGACACATACAAATACACAGACATACACCAAGACACAGACACACATAGAGTTACAGATACAGACACACAGACACACATAGAGATACAGACGAAGGCATACACAGACACACACAGAGACACAGACCCAGACACAGACAGACACATACAACTACACAGACATACACCGAGACACAGACACACATAGAGATACAGACACACCGAGACACAGACACACGTAGAGATACAGACACACAGAGACACAGACACACATAGAGATACAGATACAGACACACAGACACACACAGGGACACAGACCCAGAAACAGACAGACACATACAAATACACAGACATACACCAAGACACAGACACACATAGAGTTACAGATACATACACACAGAGAGACAGACTCACAGAGACGCAGACACACATAGAGATACAGACAAAGGCATACACAGACACACACAGAGACACATACCCAGAAACAGACAGACACATACAAATACACAGACATACACCAAGACACAGACACACATAGAGTTACAGATACATACACACAGAGAGACACAGACTCACAGAGACGCAGACACACATAGAGATACAGACGAAGAGATGCACAGACACACACACACACACAGGGACACATACCCAGACACAGACAGACACACACAACTACACAGACATACACCGAGACACAGACACACATAGAGTTACAGATACAGACATACACAGACACACACAGAGATACAGACGCAGACATACACAGACACACACAGAGACACAGACCCAGACACAGACACACACAAACCTTACACCGAGACACAAACACACATAGAGTTACAGATACCACCACACAGAGAGACACAGACGCACATAGAGATACAGCAACATACACAGAGAGACACAGACACACACAGGGACAGAGACCCAGACACAGACAGACACGCACAATACACAGACATACACCGAGACACAGACACACATAGAGATACAGATACAGACACACAGACACACACAGGGACACAGACCCAGACACAGACAGACACGCACAATACACATACACCGAGACACAGGCGCACATAGAGATACAGACGCAGACATACACAGACACACACAGGGACACAGACACACACAGGGACACAGACCCAGACACACACAGACACGCACAATACGCATACACCGAGACACAGGCGCACATAGAGATACAGATGCAGACATACACAGACACACACAGGGACACAGACCCAGACACAGACAGACACGCAGAATACACAGACATACACCGAGACACAGACACACATAGAGATACAGATACAGATACACAGACACACACAAAGGGACACAGACCCAGACGCAGACAGACACACACGAATACACAGACATACACCGAGACACACACATACAGATACAGATACAGACACACACACAGGGACACAGACCCTGACACAGACAGACACACACGAATACACAGACATACACCGAGACACAGACACACATAGAGATACAGACGCAGACATACACAGACACACACAAACGGATACAGACCCAGACACAGACAGACACGTACAATACACAGACATACACCGAGACACACACATACAGATACAGGTACAGACACACAGACACACACAGGGACACAGACCGACACACACAAATACACAGACATACACCGAGACACAGACACAGACATACACAGACACACACATACATACACACACATATACAGAGACATAGACATACACATAGACACAAACACGCAGAGACAAGCACACACACATAGATAAAAGGTTACTTTACACTATGCTGTGCCGTGGCCGAGCGGTTAGACCGCTTGACTTTCACCAAGGCGAACCGTTTTCGATCTCAGGCGTCCACATGTGGGATGTGTGGTGGATACACCGGCGCAAGGGCAAGTTTTCTCTGGGTTCTCCGTTTTTGCCCGCCATCATTCCAATAATTGCTCCGTTCACCTTTCCTCTCCCCCCATTTCACTTCACTACTCCTTTCGTTCATCCTCTCATCCGTTTGGTCTCTTTCAGGGTCGAAAGTGTCAGCGGACGTTCGGGTCCAGCGTGGTGGGTTGAAATGCTCTGAGTGACTCTGTCCCCTATCACGGTGCCCGAGCTCCGGATCGTGTTCACACCGAGGCCCTTGAACCACGGAGGGGCCACTGCAGACGGCGCCCTGCGCGAACCAGTGGGACCGGTGTACTGGCTGGTGTCAGGGAATTTCGCACTGGGAAGACGTCGGGACCCTGCCCTCTGCTGTGCCTGTTCTCCTGGGATCTGGCCACCCTCTGTCTCGTCTCGTCTCGCCTCGCCTCACTCCTCCCAAACAGCCACAAAGATCTCTGAAGGCGAAGTGCCGAAGTCGCCCTCCGCGTTTGTCCTTTTACCTTGTGCCCTCTTCTACGTTGCACTAATCGCACATCTTAATGAAATGTATGTTTTTCTACAGTAAGATTTTGCATGCATACTCTAAATTAAACTGAAGTCAATACCAATGACCAGATCTTCAGAGGTTATTCACAACTAAATTAAGGTTACATTTTACATATTTGTCGGGCTCATGCCTTCAACATATATTTTAACCAACGGTTACGTAGATTGTAATAAAACAAAACAAAACAAAACAAAAATCTGTTATATAAAGAATTGAATTGGAAAAGGAATATTCCGGAAAATCTTTATTCGAGCTCCTTAGTCCCTGTCTGATTTAAGTATGAAATTTACACACGCGCGGTCTTCAATTTCTATTTGGGACCTCAAAACCCGTATTTATGGTAACATTTCTATATATTAATTAATGGGTGAGTACAATACTATCTCCATACTAGGTACATGGTCGATAAGAAAGGTATACTAAAAATAAAATGAAATTAAAAACTAAAATTTTCTACAAAGGCTTTCTTTTATCTAGAGTTGCAATAATAAAATTTCTTCTTAGAATATTTGTCGAATACCTTCAGGAAAGTAAATATAAATATACCCTATTTTCGAGTTGTGATGAAGATAAACTGAAAATGGTAGTTCCACCCTTTTAACTTCTGAAATGATAATTTCTTCTACATAAATTGCGATAAAATACAGCGTATAATTTCTAAGGAAACACAGAAAGTGGTGCCAGCTGTTTCAAATGCCCTAACGCTAATGTTAATACCATACTACATTTAAGCAACTTGCCTATTGCTACTGAGAGTTAAACTTGCCTAACAGAGTTTTTCCTTTTCATTCATATTTTGTTTCTTTGCTGTTGAGTCGATTTCTTACACAAGAATATTGGATTAAAATTTGTTTTATAATTTCTTCTTCTTCTCCACTTCATGGTGTAGGCAGTCAAGTGTCTGTTCCGATTTATAGTTTTTGATACAACAAAAATAACAACAACAATAATAGATAATAATAATACTAATAATACTACTAATAATAATTAATGATAATAATAATTAATGATAATAATAATAATTAATGATAATAATAATAATTAATGATAATAATAATAATTAATGATAATAATAATTAATGATAATAATAATAATTAATGATAATAATAATAATTAATAATAATAATAATTAATGATAATAATAATAATAATAATAATTAATAATAATAATTAATAATAATAATAATAATAATAATAATAATAATAATAATAATAATAATAATAATAATAATAATAATAAATAATAATAATAATAAATAATAATAATTAATAAATAATAATAATAATAAATAATAATAATAATAATAAATAATAATAATAATAATAAATAATAATAATAATAATAATAATAATAATAATAATAATAATAATAATAATAATAATAATAATAATAATAATGATAATGATAATGATAATGATAATGATAATGATAATGATAATGATAATGATAATGATAATGATAATGATAATGATAATGATAATGATAATGATAATGATAATGATAATGATAATGATAATGATAATGATAATGATAATGATAATGATAATGATAATGATAATGATAATGATAATGATAATGATAATGATAATGATAATGATAATGATAATGATAATGATAATGATAATGATAATGATAATGATAATGATAATGATAATGATAATGATAATGATAATGATAATGATAATGATAATGATAATGATAATGATAATGATAATGATAATGATAATGATAATGATAATGATAATGATAATGATAATGATAATGATAATGATAATGATAATGATAATGATAATGATAATGATAATGATAATGATAATAATAATAATAATAATAATAATAATAATAATAATAATAATAATAATAATAATAATAATAATAATAATAATAATAATAATAATAATAATAATAATAATAATAATAATAATAATAATAATAATAATAATAATAATAATAATAATAATAATAATAATATAATGTGATGTTTTATTTCAAAGTTACTAGGCAACAAAATCTGTGCTTTATATTGTAACAAAATGCATACACGCTATGCAAATATAAAATCAAGGTTCAACAAAATGTAAAATACACTTTAATGATGATGATCTGTATCTTATGATCTTCAGCCCTTATTTTTTAACAATGATTATTCTGAGAGCTGGAAGTCGATATGGACACGTGACTTACAGTAACTTAAATTTAATCTTCGTTATGTTGAGAAAATTAAGATTAAAGTGATTCAGCAGAAATCAAATACGGGCTTTAACGAAATGGAGAAATATAATTTAGTGAATAGGTGACATATTTGACCAAAATTTGGCAATGGAGGCAGAAATCGATTCAACAGCAAACAGGTTCACTCTGTTCCTCTCTCTATTTCGGATTTAATCACATTACCTAAATGAATTACTTTCATTATTTAATTAAAACTACGGAAGGCCAAAGCTTCAGTTTTCTGCAAGCTGCTGCTCTCGACTAATTAAATGATTAAGTCCGATAAGGCGGGCGAGTGCCCTATTTACAGTACCAAGATAGCACCTGATGGGATTTAATATGCTCTTACACAACCCCCAATAGCAAAGCGAAGTCTGCTCACTGTTACTCATTTTTGAGTTCGTACAAGCCGGCATGAATATTCTTCCTTTTTAATAAATAACCCTAGGGGGAAATACAATGCAATACTAACATGGATTTCATGGCTTAAAACTGAATACACGCTCCTTTGTTACAAAATATGTAATTACATTCATTTATCTACCAATAATAATCAGTGACGTTTCAGTTCGCAGTTAACACAAAACACGCTATCCAAATATAAAATTAAGGTTCAACAAAATGTAAAATACTCTTTAACGATGATCATCTGTATCTTATTTTTCCTGATAGTAATATGCATTAAAACACAAACTCTCTTCCGTAATTTGTAATTATTGTAAAATTACAACCAATATAATTTGTAATACTCATTGGAGGCACATTTTCTCTATTATCAGAAGTATTGTTTTTCACAACTATGCCTGTAATTGAGCTTTCTCCTCTAAGCATTATTTTTTAGTGTTTAACGCCTTCTTTTACTAAATACGGCAACGTAGGTGGTGACACTGATGATACATGGAATGAAGATGGAGCACCGGTGGAATGAGATGGCGGGGTAAACAGAAGAACCCGGAGGAAACCCGCTCCAGCGCCGCTTCGTCCACCACAAATCCTACATGCGGTTGCCTGGAATCGAACCCGGGCCGCTTTGGCCAGAAGTGAATGGTCTAACCACTCGGCTACGGCGCGGCCTCTAAGCATTAGATGAGCGATTTCGTATGTCGCATAAATAAACTTTCCTTCCTTTTCTGCGAGTACATTAATAGTTGTATCTTTCACTGCCTTAAAGGTTCTCCTGATGAACTGCGAAAGCCACTTTCTTCACTCATTTTTACTTTAATTTCACATGTAAAAATAGCATCCAAAATTGCAGAATACAACAACAACGTTTGTTAGTGTTTTTAGTGTTTTTATTTTCCATATCCCACATTACCCTTTCTCTAATCACAATATAGTTTCCGCAATAAATAAATGTCATTAAATGTACAAAAAATACTAAAACACTCCTAACGTAGATAAAATATTATAGACACCACTTTATAAAATTAGCATTAGTAACCTGCGGCTCTTAGAACACCTTTTGGTCGTGTTCTAACTTGAGCCTCTCATTACTAAGCTTCTACTTGTAGCTTTGTAGCTAGTGCTCTAAATATCTACTTTTGACGAAAGTGGTTTTAAATAATTTCCTGCTTATGCTATTATGAGTGCGAAGTTAAAACGTCTGCATTCTGCCTTTTGCATTTTTACCGTCGTCGTTATTTAATTTTCCAGCTATAAGCACCTATTTTTATTATCAGAAATATGCAATATAATCATATTTGATAGTTGTACTGTATTATTTAAATCTTAAGGAACCTTACTTCCCTTTATTGTTTAGCTTGTATTCACGATTTAATTCTTGCGGTATTTAAATATTTACATCTTTTTCGGCGCAAGTTGCCATCTCACCTTCAGTTGTTTGCGGTCTTGGTCTGTACTACCCAACGTGTTTAATTATCACCTATTTGAGTGGCTAGAGTTGACAGTAATTAATAATTTTATTTTGTGTAAATACTCTGCAGAAACTGGGAGGCAAAAATACAAGACCAAGTCAGGTGTTCTCACATTACCTCCTCGTCCTAAAAATACATCTAACTGCACTTGTGTCGAAATATACCATTATATTAGTGGCATGTGGTGACAATCTATGGTGTAAAAGCCATAATGAAAAGAGAAAATCTGATGTGTTGCACTCACATGACTTTCTCTACCCTTGTGCTAACCATTCTTACAAACTCTTATTTCTATATCTTCTTCGTGTTAGTTAAAATAAACATTTGTACAAATTATCTTATTGCTTATTTCCTTGTAGGTGCAAGGGGAATATTGGAATACAGTAGGCTTTGTGCGATAGTCAAATCTTTTAAAGCTTTGAGATTCCGTTCTCTTTGTACACGTAACATATAAAAAAATGAACAACGATGACCCATTTCACGAAAGTTCCAAGTTTTCCGAAACTCACACACATAACAAGGTATATCTCCGAAATGGTTCACCCTACAAGAAAATTTATCGAGACATAAATTGTGTATTGTGTATTTTAGCAAGATCTACATTTTTTGTAGAGTATGATTTTGTCTATCTCTAACGGTTTACCAATTATGCAAAAGTCGTCCAGAGTAAATACGACTACAGGGGCTATAGCCAGAAAATTCAAGTTATACACTTCCTTTGTCATAAAAATATCTCAAACATATGAAATTTTAATCAAAATCGTTAGAGCCATTTTCAAGAAAATCAAAATTTTCGAAAAATTTTCCATGTAAAGGGTAGTTTAGGGTGGGGCTATTTTCTTCAAAATCTTCGTGTCACATCCTTGAACGACATTAAACTTAAATACCAACTTTGGTTTTTAACCGACTTTTCGTTTTTGAGCTATGCTGTCCACAGACTGACAGACTGACTGACACACAGACACACAGACACACACACGGACCTTTTTCTAAAAATGTTTTTTTCTGGATTCAGGGGGCCTCAAAACATGTATTTCCGGTGAAATCTCGACTTCGAATTTTTGGGTGGAATACAATACTTCCCCTACTTACCAGTAGAGAAAGTAAAAACGGAAGCATCCGTTCTTTTCCGTGGAGTACATCCCGCCGTACAACTTAGCGGTACAATTTAGGAATGTTTAACCATTTGTTCCTACCAAACATTTCAAGATATTTTCTTGCTGGAATAATTTTCATCTTGTATAGTTCTCCGCGCATCCGCCTTTGTTTTTCAGTGACTTCCACTCAGGAAATTACAAAGATAGTACAAATAATGTACACCAGGTAGCAGCAGAGCTTTCTCGACCTATCTATAACGTCATCCCTACGACAAAACTTTGTAGTCGACCGCAACTTGAAGGTGGAGTATTATGGTTATGATTATTGTTATACCTTATAGCCTCCGAAAGCGTTTGAGAACCTACAATGTGTGGATAGTTATGTGACGGAAATTAACAGCACAAACTTGCTGTCAGAGAGAACGCGATCATTCCTTCTTATTAAGTAAGTACAAGCTGGCTTTAATATGCTTGACCAACTGTACGGCATTTTTGATATGTTTGGAAGCACATATGTTGTTTCAATTGACATTGTTGGCTTACTAATTGGAGTCAAGAGAACTATTCCATGCTCCTGTGTCATTTTGCAGAAAATATGAATTAAATAATTACCTTATTGAAGCACTCACCCCTAAAGTTATTTATGGATCACTAGCCTATATTGAATAATCATCTATATTGTACGTAAACTAAATTATTGCTATACTTATGTATACTAAGTTAAGAACCATTTGTATATAAGGAGGTTATAATTATTTTGAGATAGTATTTTATATAGCTGAAACTTTGTTAACAATATTTGTATTTTAGATGTAGAATTGGAACTGGAAAATTCAATACCACAGCTGGGATTTTAACCTCAGACCCTCCGCTTACCAGGTGTGTGCTCTAACCATTAAGCTACTGTGACAACTTGTCAGAATAACATTAAAATCTCCAACCAATTCGTATTTTTCCCGGTAAACCACAAAGGCAGTCTCACATCAGAAACAATTATCCCAATGGTGACTTCCTAACGTAAGTGTTTTATATCCCGGAATTAAAAAACCAGCTGAAGGTTACAACCTGGTAAGCGGAGGGTCTGTGGTTCAAATCCCAGCTGTGGAATTAAATTTTTCAGTTCCAATTCTAACTCTCAAACATTGCCCACACACGGCTTGTGTGTTTAAAAACACCAACAGTAAGTTTGTTGGCATAAATAATGTTTGTATGGTTTACAATTTCAGTTATATAATTTTGTTTTTGTATGCTTTGTTTATGACAGTCTCCAATTGGGGAGTACAAAATATGTAAGAGTCCTTCTTCTCTAACCATCTGCCTAACTAGCTACTGTGAATTGTATCTCGTGATTGCGCCAGCGTGTTCCACCACTGGGTTAGAACAATGCTCTGTTGCAAACAAGAAGGAAGGTGTTAGAGGTCATATGACACGTGGTGTTGTAACGGATTAATTTGGTGGGGGCACCAAGGGCCGTTTGAAGAGCCAAAAGAGAGGGTGGCAGGCAAAAGATGAAACAGCTTGAGGTGACGTCAGAGACAAAAGCGGTTGTCTAGGTGATTCTACTGCGTGGAGTGAGTGTGTGTAGAAGTCTACCGTGAGATGTGACCAGGAGTGGGTCAGCCCTGAGCAACGGGAAGTAGAACCAGGGGACCATTGCAAGTGGTTGGGACGGCGCTGAGCCGAGGTGAATGCAGGACAGGCGCATAAGCCTAACCCTGCTAGTTACATGTAATTCAACTTGGTGCATGTGGTTCCTTTGGGAAAGGAGCGGTATTGACTTCTGATTGAATTGGCCAGTTAATGCTGGTAAGAGACGTCGCTTGTGTGGAAAGGAGAATTCGATGAGTGGCTGTGAAACTAGAGGAGCCAGTTGTACACTGTCGACCAGGGCGTGGCTCTTCCAGGCTGAGAGTTCCCCGTACATCCTATATGTTCGAGTGCCGACATCGGGATGAGTACCAGTTTAATTAATAATAGTCTTGTGGGAGTGGGAAAACTCCAGAGGAACAGTGAACAAGGGGGGATTGCACTGTATGAGGTCCTTTAATCAGTAAACCGGAGAGCAACTTGGTATAGGTGGAGATTGTCACAGACAGTAAGCAAGATTTCCAGTTAGATTGTATTTTCTTAATTTCAAATTATAGGAAAATTTATTGTTTTCATCTTAATATTTTGATGTTAATGTTTAACAGAGTCCATTTTCAAATTTGTTGTTTCATTTTAATATTTCTATGTTAATATTTAACAGAGTCTATTTTAAATTTGTGGTTGCCTTTTAATAATTGCTTGTTAATGTTTTACAGTGTTCATTATAATAAATGTTATGTTATGCTGTAGTTTGTTGTGTTACTTGGTAGTATCCTGTCTCGATCCTGCGGAATACGTTATTAGGAAAAAAGAAAGGTAGTAGGTGTAAGTATAGCGCGAAAGGAGGCGTAACAGTATCATGCAAGGTCAAATATATTCATAGCTGCACTTTAGTGCAAACATGTTATATGGTGCTTCAAAGCTAGTTTCGAATCAATTAAGATACCTAATACTTTGACTACAGTTTTTTCTAAACGAGGTACTGCCTATCTTACTCGATCACACAGGTTTCATTTGTAATATTTTTATGGCTTATCAAAGTGGTTAAAAGATCTGGCGGGGCGAGGAAATTGTGGGTGATTTTTCTCTTATTGGAGAAATTGTTGCAATGTTTCGTTAAATCACTGCAGGTTAAACGTGGAAGTAACGGATTTTGTTTATTTTATCTACGCCTGGGCAACTGGTGCTCCCTGTTGTTACGGAATACATCAGTCTAATAATAGTGATGATGATGACAATGACGATGACGATAATTAATAATAATAATAATAATAATAATAATAATAATAATAATAATAATAATAATAATAATAATAATAATAATAATAATAATAATAATAATAATAATAATAATAATAATAATAATAATAATAATAATAATAATAATAATAATAAATATGAATAACCATGTATGTCAGTAATATTCGTCAAAACAATTTATCAAAAGAGCAAGGAACTTTATCCTAATATGGCCACATGTTCACTCACCGTGAACCCCCTAAAAGATGCGTTTTGAGACAAGAATTACTCCAATTGGCAGACATATGGGAATCACGGAATTAGGATAGATTTCCATCAACAGGAATCGCAAAAATACCGATAGGAGGTAGAAAATAAGGGGAGGCTGTTTCAAACAAAACTAAGATACGCGTCGAAGCGGCCCTCAGATACACGGTCTACACAGAAGTATCTCTCGGCAAAGTGACGGTGAAAATATTCAACACACTAAGTTAATAAGTTCAAAGGAGCAGCAATCGGGAATATCAATATCGCGAACAAGCGGAAATACGCTATGGATCTATATGATTGCTCTTGAGAAAATCCAATTGTAAATATCGATGTTAATGTGGCAAGGAAAATAAATGTTCGCAGGATAATAAGGAAAAAACTTCATTTTTTCCGTGGTTTCCCCATGCTACTTAGGCGAATGCAGGGGTGCATTATTTCATACCATGGTTTCCTTTCTTGCATTTCCCTTCATTCGATTTCCGTATCATCTTTCAGGTGTGCTTTTTGACTTGTGGTGTTGACGGTGGCGGACAGATGGCGCGGATGCTTGCACATGGTAAGTGCTTTTGTTGACGCTAGATGGATTTGGGTGGCCGTTGTCCTCCGTTGGGGGTGACGCCTGTGTGACACCGGACGCGCGGTGTGTGGTGACTGCTCGGTGGGGTCTGACGTCAAGATGAAGATATCTCAGCACTTGTAAGGGACGTCTGCGCGTCTCTGTGTCCTGTCTAGCTGCGACGCTATAGCAATCTGTGGTTCCCTCACTTCTTCCCTGCCTCCTGGGGGATGGAAGCCACAACATATCTGAGTTGGTCGCGGTGCGCGAGTTGTCCCCTTCTGGATTTACCCTATACCTTATACCCCCTATTCATGATGTTCGGGAATTTGTTGAGCTCATCTCTATACGTATTTTCATTTGAAACTTTAAGCTTCTTTGCTTCAAATAATAAACAATTCATTCCAATTACAGAAGACGCTGAGGTAGTATATATACACAGGATAAGGAAAGTAGAGAATATAAGAATGATATAGTTTTAAAACAGAACTTGAGAATTCTTGCTCCTCCCATTCTTCGTGTACAATGGTTGCAGCTCTCGTTGCCTTCAACGTGCTCTTGTCTATTCTAATTGTGTGTCTTGTACATGAAGCCTTATAATGGGCTATTGTTTCATTGTCAGGCCAAACTCTCCGGAACAGCTTTAGACAAAAAACGCCAACAACCAACTTAACCCCTTGATGCTGAGGTCATTGCAAGGTTCCAGCTCCCTTATTCAATCCTCAATTCCCTTGTCTCACAAGCGCTTTGTAAAACTGCCTTAAGCTTAAAATTGATGTAACACCACTTTGTCATGAAAACGTCAACCCAGACTCAGCAACACGTTATACCTACCGCGGTTAATAATTAATAAGTTTTATTTACAAACTACCTACCTCGTAAGGGAAGTACTGTATTCGACATCAAGATTTCACAGGTAGTATGTATATTAGGACCTCCGAGTTCAAAAACACATTTTGTAAAAGGTCAGTGTGTCTGGGTATGTCTATGTGTGTGCGCGCGTGCGTGTGTGTGTGCGCGCGCCTGTGAACAGCGTAACTAAAAACGAAAAGTCGGTGAAAAACCAAAGGTGGTATTAAAGTTTAATATCTTTCAAGGATGCAACACGAAGATTTTGAAAATATTAATGTACAGAAAATGTACATCTTGTTAAAACACACACTGTCCAAATGCATTTTTGTTTTATTGTGGAGTGAACCATTTCTGAGGTATTCCTTGTTATTTGTGTGAGTTTTACAATACTTAAACTTCTCTCAATTGGAAAGTCGTTATTTACTTTTGTAGCCCTTGGTCGTGCAAACTGAATGGAATTTCAAAGCTTCAAAGGTTATTACTATCAAAACCTATTGTATTACCATATTCCTCTTGCATCTACAAGAAAATCTATAATAAGATACTTTCTACAAATGTTTATCTCAACTAACATGAAGAAGATAGAGGAAAGAGTTGGTAGGAATAGTTAAGCACAAGATTAGAGAAAGTCATGTGAGTGCAGCACATCATATTTTTACACTTTACAATAAATGTATGTGATTAACTTTATGCAATCCTAGCATTAAAACGGCTTATTATGACGGCATAAATCGCACGAAATTACTCTATTTCTGGCACTAGTGTCGGAAAATGAATGACGTAATTACCATGTCAATAAAGTAGCAATGACGTCATCATCACTACAACATAATGTTGTCCACTATGTGCCTGTCAGAAAACCAAAAATCGTCACTCTCGCAAACTAACGGATTTTTCGTTTTTCCATCCATAAAATTTTTCATATTCTTTTTCGTAAACATTTTTTGTTCTTTCTAGAATTAATAAATTCTCAGCACATTTAGCTTCTTTCAAAATGTCAAGCGGAATACAACACATATTTTCAATAGTTTTATCATAACCTTTCATTTTCCTCCACAAGTGTTGAAACAAATGAAACATCTGCTTGGCAACCCTATTACCTCATACATCTCTGATACATTATAATTTTACATTTTGCAAATTTATTGGTTATTTTGACGTATTTTAATGCTAGAATTGTATAAAACGTATGTAACACGTGCAACATCTTCACTGTGACACTTGTAAAAATTAGCGCTTTCACTTCCGCTCAGTTAGATTATACACTAGTTACATAAATAACTATTTTGTTTACATTTTTTGTTTGTATTTTTATTTTAAGGAAACACCAATAGTAGATAGAAGACATCGTGTTCCACTAGATACAAAAGGAAATACTATTCGAAAAACGTTCTTACGGTAGTGGTATATGTGTGCGAGAAACAGCTACATAACGTAAAACAATAAGTTCAATAAATTAAAAGAGTCATATTTGAATCAGACATTATCTAAGCAAATCAGGGGAAGATTTTCTGCAGTGATACCATGAGAGGTTTTCATATGACGATAATTTTGCGAGCGCGAAGCGAGAGAAAAATTATCCCAAATATGAAAACTGCAGAGTGCTACTTGTTTAGACTATTCCGCGAAATAATTAATAATTTATTTATTTAATACTATTTAATATCAACAGTGACTTATAGGTGAACAACTTGCAATACCATTCATACATTTTAATTAAGACTTATTTTCACAGTTGGCACTACAGCTAATCCAGTAGGCTGTGAGAACAACAATAATTTTATCGTTTTCTCCAGGGAAAGGGGAAACTATAGATATACCGCGAGCAAAAAAGAGTCGGTGTGCGCATACGTCAGCAGAGCCATGTCCCTCTAACACCACCCGCGCATCACGTGATACGCTTCCCTCCCTTCTCGCATTCCCTTGTATGAATGCGAGAGTGAGTGAATAGCTGACCAGAGCAGACGGCGCAGTGGAGGAGAGGCAACCCAAAGGACAGAGGAGGGGGAAAGCAGAAGAGCTTCAGTTTCGGTAAGCCACGCCTCCAACCTTATTTTTTTTTCGCGGTCTATCTATAGACATATGTTGAACAGAAATGAACGAATTTGGTTAGTAGACTATTCATTAAAGGTAGGTCTGCTTTATTTAAAATTACAGTTGATTTCGCCTCTTCACTTAAAGTATCAATATCCTCACTAGAATATTCGCCAAATCTTTTGTCTGCCATTTTTGAATGGGCCGCTAATTGCTTTCACTGCGCATGAATACTTCAGATGTTCAGAACCGTAAGAAGAGGAGGAGGTGATATAACCAAAGAAATAATACCAAGAGTTGATAATCCGGCATGAGTGGAATAGTCAAGAAAATTCTCCTACTTCAAACTGCCCATTAAAATATTCGATATTTTTCATTTTCTCATAACGGCTCACACGATTTTGATTAAAATACATTATAACTAAGATAGTGAACTGTATGTGAAATAACTGTGAGTTCCTCTTCATTTTTGCTCAAGATTGTGTGATTTCAATATCACTGGGAAATCACAGCAGATACGCAAAGGCTTGCTACTGGATGAATCTAAAGCTGATTGCAAGACAACTGGTGACCAACCTTTTTGGTATTGTCAGCCATTTTATTGGTAGCCGATGATCAATAATGTACTATTCTCTTTTTTTCCCAACCGAGAGTTTGTTATTATAAGTAAGCATTCTATGTTATTCGTCCTATATCTAAGTAAGTACTTATTGCATAATTTGGAATTATTCCTAGACAAACCTCGTAAGTACGTGAATAGAAAAATCAAAATTTCTACGGATAAGATATATAATAGACTTACCAGACAGATATGGATGGTAAAAGAGCCTATGAAACTTACACTTCCGTTCTTTGAGGGTTATGGCTTTAAGCAGGTCAATCGGATCGTTTACCACAGAAAGAAAACTCTTCTGCACGATAGCAGTGGGCTTTTGCTTCCCTTCTTTATCTCTGCTATCAAATGACATATCAACATTTTCCCTTTCTGCAATATATAAGCGAATAGCGTTCAAGACTTAATATCGCAGACGGTAATTGTGTCCCTTACATACAGAAGGTGCCAGAAATGTATGCACACTTCAAGCGAAGAAAAAACTGTGTTAACATAACAAAGCTGAATTCACACAAACAGAAAATGATGAGCACTGATCATCATATACTTTTATAGTTACGATCAGGGAGCGGAGTCTTAGAAAGAAATCCATCAAGTTAACCGTGCATCTACAACGGGAAGTAGAGGCAGCAGCGACCTTGCAGTGCTCTTGTAAACAAGTAGACTGGAAGACAGCACAGAATACACCCTGCTTCAAAGGTAGGAATACCAGGGATAAGGGGCGTTACTAGGCAGCAAATAATGAATGTTTATCCCATTTGAAGCGCGCAATTAACTTTATTATTAAGGTTTTAATGTCTAGAATTTTAGCTAGAGACATAATCGTGAGCGGTTATTGCAATGTGCAATAATGTATTTCCTAAATTTATGGAAAGTAAGTCGCATCCGATTTGCTCGCAGAAAGTGCTTGTATTTTGAAAAACTACGTTCCAGACGTAATAGGAGTGTACAAAAACATGACACTGTGTCTCTGAAACTTGTTCTATTGTCTTAATAGTCTCGAGCATTTTTGATGCACATGACTTAATATGTTATTGTGGTTACCATATGACTGAAATTCTTCTCAACGTATGAAAGACCTTCAAACAAGGCTGGTGAAATTATTAGCTTCACTGCATGTATTGCGATATTTTTCTGCATGTCACAAGCTTTTATTATGTTTACAATTCTGTGGTAATATTGAGTATAATATACTGCAGCCTATAGCCATGTCCCCCACCGAGTTACATTTGGTAGTGGAGGCAAGGGAATTCCAGGTGCCATCTGTCTAAGTATCTTGATTTTGGAGGGTGTTTTGCGAAATATCTTTTTCGTGTTGGCTATAAAAGCATCTACATCGGGAGAAGAGGATATAATTTATTCCGCAACTCGGTGAAGACTATGTGCTAGACAAGTTTTAGTTTTGGAAAAGCTTACTGTATTGCTGTGGCAGCTTTCTTCATATAGGAAGTCCGGTCCGTAACAAGTAGTAAACCATTTTGTTTTATTGGACAGACAATAGAGAGAGAGAGAGAGAAAAAAACAAACAAAGAAAACCAAATATAACATACGACAGTCGCAAGAAACAGGCTGTTGTGTAGGGGTGGGCGTGTCGCTTCCACAACCCTCACGCTAGATGCCGGCTGTATACTCCGTGCTGTTAATATCATTCCTATGTTTATCTACTAAAACCCCGCTCCCTGGATATAATAGTAGCAACGGTTGCTCAAAAGCCCCACCATTCGATACACTTCTGAGCACGTTGAACTCTGGTGGGGTAACGTTTGCGAAAGTGTTCTCAATTATTGCAGCACATGCCGTTTCAATTTCTTCCCGAAGTGCTACTAGTGTGGCTGGTTTTCTACGGTATACAGCATCGTTAAGAGTTCCCCCCAGTGGAGTTACGAGTTGGTCCGGAGAACGAGGTGCCAACTCACTCGGATCTCTTCATCAAGGTACGCACGTACGTCGTGGCAGTAATATGGTGGTGCTCCATCCTATTGGAAGTAAAATTACTCATTTCCGTAAAGTGTACGAGTGACGGGTGAGGCGGATGTGTGTAGAATGTTCACATACACTTGGCTAGTCCTTGTTCAATGGTCCAATTAGATGATAACCTTGTCTTCATTTTGTCCGTTGTTGATTTATCTGTTGCCTAGTAACACTGGCATAGGCATGTCAGTCACATGCGTTTGCAGAACATCGTACTACACATTATCGTTGAAATATATTAAACAGATACCTCCTGTCAAAGTGTATATGCATTTTTGGTACCCTCTGTATTTAAAAACAAATTTATACAGTGAATATAGGCCTTCATTTATTTCTGACTACGAAGTTTAAAAAACAAAGTGAGCTTTATGCGCCTCGATATATCTATATATCATTTTCATTATAACAGCTCTAAAATATTCAGAAGCTTAAATATTTATAAAGGTTGTAAAATAGCTCGTGCACCAATAGGCTTCCAGAAAAATTGTGTTACGTAAAATATACCACTTTGTGGGAAATTACAACGTCCCGTAAGCATAAATCTTGAAGGAAGCTTTCCACGTTTAAAACAAACGAAAATTATGTATTTTACGCATATAAGGCAATGCTACGAGTACATGACATCAATTGACAATTGCCGTTTTTTAACCACTCCAAGTAATCAGCCCCGATTTGGACGACAATAACATATTTCATGCAATGGAATGATAATGCTCGTATAGATGGAAACGAATTGACTGACCACTGGCCAAAGAAGCAGCCGAAGGGATTGATGCCACACAATTTACAACAAAATTCCTCAAAAATACATTAACAGAAGTAAGACAGCAAATTGTTGGGAAGTGGCCTCAGGAATGGTCAATTCAACCAAAAAAACAGTTACCAAGAAGATCTTCTCATCAGTCCAAGGCAGACAGAAGATAGCATCCCTTTAGCGGCAAACTGCCTGGACACGGACAAACTAGAAGCTATGCAGTGTGCGTTTTTTTTGCAAACAAATCTAAGAATAGATGTTTTTAAAAATGGCTAAAAGGCACTTGTATGTTCCCTTAATGCCACAATGCTAAGCATTTGAAGAGATGACATGATGTTCAGAGCAATAATCTCGGGAAAGAGGAAAGCATATGTATACCTACCGCGCCTCTAAAGCGTTATCAGCGCGATCCGTTATACAAATGTCACCATAGCAACCTAATTGAAACAAATGAAGACACAAACTAAGACACGTTGACCTACTTTCCGAGTGTGTATTTGTGTGGGTATTTGCCTGCAATCAAATATATAAAGGTCTTTTTGTTTTTGGTATTAAAGCTAAATATTAATAAACGCACAACCTCTGACTTATTTTATAATGCACTAATATTAACGTATGCATAATGACTTACTAATGAGAAATCACAGAGACGAGTGTGAGTAAAACATACATACGTATTTTGGAACCAGAATAAAACAGGCAAGAAATTCTGAATAGAATTCAGATTCTGCTTTCTTATGTTAAAAATCTGATGTGTTGCACTCACATGTCTTTACTATTGTACTAACCATCCTTACGAACTCTTATTACTATATATTCTTTGTGTTAGTTGACATAAACATATGTACAAATTATCGTATTGCTTATTTCCTAGTAGGTACAAGGGGAATATGAGAATACAGTAGGCTTTGTGCGATAATAAAATATTTTAAAGCTAAGAGATTCCATTCTCTTTGCACGCTTAACATATAAAAACATGAACAACGATGTTCCATTTCATGAAAGCTTTGTTTTCCAAAACTGACACAAACAACAAGGAATATCTCCGAAATGGTTCACTCTACAAAAAAATATATTCAGGCATAAATTGTTTGCTTTAGCGAGACCTACATTTGTTGTGTCCTAAGATTTTGTCTATCTCTTACGGTTTGCGAGTTATTCAAAACTCATCCAGAGTAAACAGGACTACATGGGCTATAGCCAGAAAATTCAAAATATACATTTCACTTGCCATAAAAATACCTTGAACGTATGTTATTTTAATCAAAATCGTTAGAACCATTTTCAAGAAAATCAAAATTTTCCATGTAAAGGATAGGTTAGGGTGGTACTATTTTCTTCAAAATCTTCGTGATGCATTCTTGAAAAGCATTAAACTTAAATACCAACTTTGGTTTTTAATCGACTTTTCGCTTTTAAGTTATGCTGTCCACAGAGTGACAGACACACAGACACACACACGTGCGTGCGGACCTTTTTCTAATAATAAAAATGCTTTTTTTTTTTTTTTGGATTCAGGGGGTCTCACAACATATTTCCGGTGAAATCTCGACATCGAATTTTTGGGTGGAATATAATACTTCCTCTACCTACCAGTAGAGAAAGTAAAAAGAGTATTAACAATCCTGCTTCTATCTACGCATTATTTATTTCTAAAGATTCATGCAATTTGTGTGCTCAAAACGGATTCTGTATATGTTTTAAAGACAGAAAAAAAATTAAATAAAAATAGACAGAAAAACCCAGTGTAATACAGCAAAACATACCCATCGAAATGATTAAATATGAAATATAATTTATCTATGTACTCGTACATTTACACCATAGTATATTTATTATGATTAAGAATCTCTGGAAACTAACAAAAAGATGACTAATACGTAAAGATTGCATCATATTGCTTCACTTGATTCTTACCTAAGAGTTACTATAGAACACACGTTACTCTTAGAGTGCTAATAAACACTTCCTTATATTTCAGAACGTATTAATTTTAGGACAAGTATTTACAGGACTTTTATTACTTTCTCTACAACGTATAGTATAGTAGAGGAAGTATTGTATTCCACCAAAAAGTTTGATGTCGAGATTTCACCGGAAATATATGTTTTGAGGCCCGCTGAATAAAAAAAAAGCATTTTTAGAAAAAGGTCCGTATGTCTGTGTGTCTGCCAGGCTGTGGATAGCATAGCTCAAAAAAGAAAAGTCGGTTAAAAATCAAAGTTGGTATTTAAGTTTAATGTCTTTCAAGGATACAACACAAAGATTTTAAAGAAAATAGCCCCACCCTAAACTACCCTTTATAATGAAAAATTTTTCCAAAATTTTGATTTTATTGAAAATGTTTGTAAACGATTTTTGTTAAAATGCCAATGTTTGAGATATTTTATGAGAAACGAAATGTATATATTGAATTTTCTAGCTATAGCCCGTGAAGTCGTATTTACTCTGGAAGACTTTTGCATAACTGATTAACCATAACGGATAGACAAAAATCTTACTATACAAAAATGTAGATCTTGCTAAACTCCACAATTTGTCACATTGTTTTTGTAGAGTGAACTATTTCGGAGATATGCCTTGTTATTTGTTTGAGTTTTGGAGAACTTATAGTTTTGTCAAATGTAACATTGTTATTCATTTTTTATATGTTAACCGTGCAAAGAGAACGACGTTTGAAAGCTTAAAAGATTTGACTATCGCTCAAAGCGTACTGTATTCCCATAATCTCCTTGTACCTACAAGAAAATAGGCAGTAAGATAATTTCTACAAATGTTTACCGCTATTAACACGAAGAAGATGTAGGAGTAAGAGTTTGTAAAAGTGGTTAGTACAAGAGTAGAGAAAGTCATGTGAGTGCAACACATCAGATTTTTTTGCTATTTGGATGCGTTATATTTCCTCTAAAAACATTGGAGTCTGTTTGAGAATGTTCCGTACATTATATCATGTGTACATACACACAGTCACACAGACACTCACACAGACACACACACTCATACAGACCAGACACACACTCACTCAGAAACACACACAAATACAACACACACACACATATGTACACACCTACACACAGGGTTCAATTGCAGCAAGCGCCCCGAATATTTTAGAAAGCACTAACCGGCAACCGAGACTGCTATTGCCCAGCAGTTTTCAAGCGTGATCGGCTCATTAAAGATGTGATGTTTGCAAAGAAGAAATGAAAACCGACATATAACGACCCACTTTTCAAGAGTTGACTATCGTTTAACGCACCCGCATTGGGGAGGCCCCGGGTTCGATCACCACGGCCAACCTTCCTGATCCGTGGATTTTTTTCGGAGGTTTCCCCGTGTTGTCAGGCGAATTCTGGGAAGGATTTCCATATCCTCCGAATTTCCTGTCCCTCCATTTCGTTACATTAATCATTTCATTTCACCCTTCATCGCATTAGGTTTCTTTCAGGGTTGCAAGCGTTGGCGAGCGTTGCGGCAGCAACACGGCAAGAGGAACAAATGCGCTCTGGAAATCTCGTCTCCTGCATTGGAAGACGACCCTACTGGTGGGGAGGGGAGCCGCTTTCCGAGTTCTGTGGCCCCCTTGGGAGTACGAACCTGAAGGGATGGGAGAGGAACCGGGCTGAGCAGCCTTCGTCGGGGTGCTTCAAACTGGAAAAATGTAGGGATCCTGCCCTCTGCTCTTTCGTGCCAATGTTTCGGCCAACCCTTCAGATCCATTCGCCTCATCCATCCTCCCGGAAAGTGTCCCGTCAGTGGAAGAAAAGATCGCCTTTCGGTCGAGGTACCAAGTTGCCATTAAGTCATCGCTTAAGGCACCTGTAGGTACTTTCTTGATAGCCACCGTGAAATGTGTAATAAAATATTTTTGTAAACATTTATCTGGTTTAACAAGAAGTAGATGGAAGTATAATTTGTAAGACTAGTTTTTAGAAGAAACGGGTACAGAAAGTCATTGTAAAACATCAGAATTTACTCAATAGAAACACTTCTGCTATTGGTGATACTTGAACATCTTTCTTTTTGATATTTTTAAGTTTCTTTTTTGTTATTGTTACTAATTTTACTTTCTGAACTGCTAACTTAAACTACTGCATTCGAACACATTAAGGCTATGTGTACGTGAGAATTGAAACGAATAGCAAAATCTTAATTTTTGTGCATATTTAACATAGTTATAACGTTTGTTTTCATACTACAAATTACTTTCCAATTCAATAATTTTAAGGTCACAAATGCTTATTTAATTTGACCTATATCATATGGTAGCATCGCGCAGAACTTTAAATTCCAGTTTTTCCAATTGCTTTTTAGTGCTTTTCACTATTCAAGATATTCCTTGGACGACATTTTATAAAATATTAGTTTTAAGTTTTTAGGAGACCTTTTGGCATCACGGACTTAAACATTGCTGTGCACTGGTTATAAATATTAAATAGTTCACTCAAAATTCATTATGTTCCAAAATTCAGGTTGACAAAGTGGACAAATTCAGCAATATATGTAGAATTTTTTATCATAATTTAATTCAATTATAGAACGTTTCAATAATAATTTGTTCGTGCTTATAGCGTATGGAAGGTACTGCTTCAGCGATATATTAACCAGGGATTCTGCATTATCAGTGTAACAAATATGTCCCTACAATTATTGTCAATAAAAAAAAACAGTTTCGCTGAAAAAAAAAAGTATTAAATACCAATTTGGAGCCATCTTGATTCTTGAGAAATGGATATGAATGTTTTATTACAGTAACCGCCGTGCTAATGTTGTGTGAACAATGTTGTAATGCATTTTTATCTTCATTTGAATCAGTTTAGTGACATTTTAGTGTTAAAATGTCATTACACAGTTTAATTTCTAAGAGAGTCACGTTAACATTAAATTCTCACCAAAGTCATTCAAATTAAGGTGGACATGCATTACAGCATGGTTCATACAATATTTATGCGTCGGTTAGTGAAATAATAAACCATTTATATCCATTCAAAAAGCTAGATGATTCCAAATATTTGACATAATTCCTTTTTTTTTTTCCTTCGGGAAACAGTTCCTTATTGAGAATAAATTTTATGAACATACTTATTTGTGAGATTCAACGTGTAGAATACCTGGTTAACGTATGACCGGAGCATTACCTTCCACCCGGTATATTAAACTCAAATTAAACATTTGGGAGTGAGAGGATAAACTGTAGCTTTAAATAAGAATTTGTATTACCATATTAAAATGATTCATTATGAATTCAAAAATTACTATCTTAGCAACGGCTTGATATAATTTGTTAAAACTTTGTGTGCACTATATTTTTGAGTACCTATACCGAAACCAAGTTAAAGCAATCAGTAGAAAACTGTGGATTTTTAGATTTTCATACCAGAAAACAGTTATATACAAACTGCAGAAATGACGTTTAATTATTATTATAAACATGGAGGTGTAAAGTCAAGAGCCTGAGTCATGTAGGAATAATTTGCTCCTCCATGGTTATAATAACGGACATTGCGAGGGGGGGGGAGGAAGTAGTAGAATAAGTGATGATTACAGAATATCCCGTCGTATGAGATATTTATAATTTAAGTAATCAATTATAAGCTACCCTATTTTGAAAATACTTCAAGCGAAACAAAATATTTGACACGAATAAAATAAATATTATTACAAACTATACATGTTCTCTTAAGTGTTTTAGTCCATCTCGTATGTCTTCATAGTCACAGAAATGTCTACAAGGCTCAGACTGAGTGAAAGAGATATTTTAATCAAAGCTCTTAAAGCCGTTTTGATAAAAGGTAATGAACATTTTCCAAGTAAAGTGTGGTTTAGGATGGAGGAATATCGTGAAAATCTTCGAGTCGCATCCTTGGAAGATCCTGCATCAAGTATCGTAGCTATCCAACTTATCGCTTCTGCATTATGCAGGAATCTTTTTTCTAAAAATGATGTGTTGGGTTAGTTGGATCTCAGAGGTTACACTAATGATAAAATACTGAAACTCATTTTTAGGTAGAATACAAATCTTACTCTACTGCTATAGGTAAATAGTAGGGGTAATAAAATCGCTTTGTCAGATTCAATTGACCTCAAGCGAGTATTTTCTGTAAAATTATTATTTGGAGTTTTTGGGTAGAATTCATAACTTCCACTAATTGCTACAGATAAATGATAAAGAGAGAGACAGAGAGAGAGAAAGAGAGAGAGAGCAAAATAAACGGCTGCAACTATATTTTCAGTTTGGAAGATTCTGTAGGTTTAGTAATTCATATTTGGATATCTTGATTAGTTTGGCAATTTATGCATGTATTATGTGTATATAATTGATTAATCCAGTTTTCATTAAATAAATATTTAAAACATAATTTTTACTTTTCACCAATCATCCAGGGCTCACCCCCTTCGTTTTACTCAGGTTTGGCAGTAGGTTTGGCCAGTAGAATTTTTAGATAAACCCCGATATTGAAGTCTTATTTAGTGCTTTAGAGAAATAAAATGCAAACCAGAGAAGGGGTAACATCACCGTTTTAAGGTTACATGCACTTGAGAAGTCGGCTTTAGTTAAAACAAATTCTCGGACACGTTAAGTGTAAATGACGATCAACTGTGGCATAAGTGCACATTGCATGTTTGGTGTAATATGTAACCAAACCTCAACTCTGTTTCTCTCGACATATGAAACATTTGCAGTAGCTGATGATAACGAACTTTGCATTAATCTATTTCAAATCATGTTTATACTATAACTCATCGTATTTCTTATAAAATATAAGCAACTTAGTTCAGAAGAGTATGAATTTCAAGGCAAACTTACAGTAATTCCATTGTATAGTGCTAGTTAAGTTGATTATTGCGAAGCCTTGATTTTAATTTTATAACCGCTCTTTGTTAACAATGCTCTCCCTCTCAGCTACTTCAATTCTAAAACAAATACAAGAACGAATTACAAGTTCTATCTTTACAAACTGTTTACAGAAAATTCTAGTAGCAATCTACTTTCAGAGTTTACAAATGGGGAAATAAATACATATGCTAAACTACTGCACAAACTCTAACTTACTATACTTCTGATACAAAAACAAAATAATGCGAATAACGTAAAAATCTTACAACTTAAAAATAATTGTTTTAAAAGGCCATAGTAATGTCTTTCGGTGTAATTTGATCTTTATCTGTGTTCTTATTTAAAATAAGGGATTTAAATTAATGACTAGTAGCTGATAACAATTCTTTAAAAAATGTAATGTCTTCTAATACTAAAATATTTGGAAGTAACATTTTCATGGTATTTTGAATGTTGTTATTCATAACATAGCGTGAGTGTTAAGTTATAGTTTTAAATATGAAAGAATATATTAATGCTAATATATGTTTGGTTGTTTTGAAGATATGAATTTTCAGTTTCATTTTTGAGAAATTCAGCAATATCGTAATAAACTTGAAACATTTAAAACGTACTTGTTAGTAATTCCATTTAACACGAAATACTTGCGAAAACCATGCCAGCTTCTCGAAATTTAGAACTAGAATAGAAAAGAATTCCATAAGGTAACCTAAGAGCCACGCCCACCTTTCCCAAATCCACGTGTACAGTCTTACAGGATTATATTTGACCCATTTTAAATACGAGGAGTACTTTCATTAAAACACCTAATATGTGAAACTTTTAGAAATTAATAAGTTTAATAGATTCTATTAAACACTAATACATATAGTACTTTATTATTATTATTATTATTATTATTATTATTATTATTATTAT
The DNA here is from genome assembly GCA_030765045.1 of Tenodera sinensis. Classification (NCBI taxonomy): domain Eukaryota; kingdom Metazoa; phylum Arthropoda; class Insecta; order Mantodea; family Mantidae; genus Tenodera; species Tenodera sinensis. The sequence continues at coordinate 95,707,905 of CM060961.1, read as the reverse complement.
TATTATTATTATTATTATTATTATTATTATTATTATTATTATTATTATTATTATTATTATTATTATTATTATTATTATTATTATTATTATTATTATTATTATTATTATTATTATTATTATTATTATTATTATTATTATTATTATTATTATTATTATTACCTATTATTTTTTTATTATTACCTATTATTTTTTTTATTTCGTTTCGAGCTATCTACGGACCACGTTAAGCAACCCACTTTTATTTTTCCTTTCTCTCTTTCCAATATTTCTTCATTCTGTCACTGAGCTTTTTCTTCTTTCCTCTGTCAAAATTGTAGTTGTTTTCTTCTTTTATTTTCAAAAAGAAGCTGCAGGTTTATTGACTCATCGATTCCATCGACATTAATCTATGGCTTTTATCCTTCTTAACACAATAAGGAAGTTAAACGTATATTAAACAAATAAATCGTAAACAAGCCAGCAAATAAATATGTAGGATGATAGATAAATACAAAGAAAGAACTACACATTATAATCCTAACCATGAAAATGCATCTATTTCAAAGAGTACACACAGTAAAGCATTTCAAAACTACTATGAAATGAATACAAAATTAGTGCAATAGAACATTATTCATTAATCGTAACACCAAGCGTAATCAACGTTTGATTATACGTATCAATATATTCGATTAAACAGACATAGTACAAGAACTTGGTTTACAAGTGACAGGAGATAGCCCTGTAGTGTTTTGGCTTTACAACTCAAGGATATTGGGTTTTATTTCCGGCTGAATAATTGGAGGAAGTTTTCTTGATTTCTTTAATTGAAATCATTTCCTACCTTCTGCAGAGTCTGAAGTGTTAACATGGGGGTAAATGTGAGTGTTTCATAGCGAAGAAAATTAAAAATCAACAATAAAAACTTGCAGTAGTAGTTTCTAAAGTCAAATCCCCGAGGACCATATCAGTTAAAAGGGTAATAAAATGAAACAATAAAGAAAAACAAACATTTTAAAAACGCGTAATCCAGACATTTTATAAAAGGGAGATCAGATTGTTAGCACAATGGAACTAAACATAAAACTGCACTTTTTTGTTTTAATTTATTGCGTGTTTTCCTTACGTGATAATGCACAGTTTCTCTGAATCTTTTTCCGGGACAATATCTATCGTTTGCTACCGAGGATTTTCAGGTCCTTGCAATTTTATGTTTTACAATCGATTTATGCAAAACGTCATTGTAACATTACTTTGTGCTGCACAGAGTACGTAACACGTTTTATAAACCTGTTAAAACTTTGTATCCCACTTAAATAGTTTCTAGTAATCATGCAGCGTTTTGCCCTAAGAACACTGAGAATCAAGTATGCCGAGTACATGCATTATGGTAGACGACTGTAAACATAGAGCGCCAATTTATCCATTCAGTGTACGGCAGCCATGAGCTCACAATGAATAAACGTAACCCCAGTTAAATTTCAAAACACTAGACTTAAATTTCGTAGGGTTGAAATATATGAAAACGAGCCTTTTGAAAGTTGTCAAAGCTACGAAAAGCTATTGTATGTTTTACCCGGAAATAAATTTCACATAACTCACAAAAAATAAAAAATAAAGAATTTTTCACCAACAAAAAATTCAACGTGTGCATTTTTTTCATCATGCCAGTATCTAAAACTTACGGTATCTTAATCACATATGTGAGACCCATTTCTGAGTAAATAACACAATAATCTAAATAAAGCAAAACAGGGTTATAATCTAAATGGTTATCCAGTGCGGAGTGGATTCACTGCAAAATTGTACATTCCATTCTTCAAAATCGTGATTACGAACGCTGAACTTTGTCCCATTTTACTTTTAGCAGGCCCAAATGACCTCGTTGTTGACGGGCCCTTAAATTTAACATTCCACTCCACTCCTTTGAGCATTACGCTGTTTACAAAATACACACGGACCTAAGTGGATAGTACATTGAAGTTTAGTTTACATGTCGCAAAAATTGGTATTTCTAGTCCACGATTTTAAAAATACTTAGGAGCCAAAAATTCAAAATGTATTTTGACTTTTTATATTAGGTATAAATATATAGAGATATTATGTAATGTTGGTTAAAATAGAGGATAACAATTTTTCATTTTGAAATTTGACGTTTGTGGATATTTTTTTTTCAGCACATTGCCATTCTGTAAATGTTTCATGCGATGCAGTTTTCGTTCAATTTTTCTAAAATCATTAGTATAGATTTCTAAAACACAAGTAATTAAATCTGTCATATCAATAGTTTCTGAGATATTAACTTTTAAAGCGACATAAAACTTAAAATAAACTTGAAATTGCAAATGATACAATTAATTTTTTTTTTGAACTAAGCTAGTGGCAATTAGACACGAACGAAAACAACAATAGGATAGATAAGTTAATGTAAACCATGCAATAAGCTACATGCTATGGGCTTGGCAATTAGATTAAATAAAAAAATAAGTCTAGTAAAGCAATATGGCGTGGTAAACGACAAAGAATTTAAAACAATCGTTTTTGGAGCATTTAGTGCAGAAAAAGAAAATTCAGTCCTAAAACTAATAACTCGGAAACTGAAAGATGTATTATATTGAAATAGTGCTTATATAAGAAAACACTGAAAACAAATTTTCAGCTAACTTGGCTTTAAACTGCACAAAATTTTCTGTGTACCTTTTCTATGAGATGTAGGTAAATGGATGAGAAATCACGTGTGAAATCATACCAAATCCGGGGAGAATTAAAATGTTTACTTTGGTACCTCAAAATATGTAATTTATTTTTGGAATAAGTAAAGAAATTAGGGAAGTAGTCCAAAACATAAAAAGGGGAGTGGCAGAAAAGAAAGGGGGAAGGAAAAGCAAACAGGTGCTTCTCCAACGTGTAAACGAGAGAGTGTATTATAAGCAGTAGCAATTGTGCGCTATAGTTATGTTAAATAATAGCATGACAATGAAATATATATTTTATTAAAATATTAGCACAAAAAACTTGGAGTATTCGACACCCTATAACATGTGATTTCAGTGAAAGTAATAGCTAGAAAGATAAATTATTCGGTAGAGAGGACTGATGACAGCGTTTTTAATAGGTATAGCACGTGCAACAGTATTGAGACGAAGTGTTTTATGCACATAATTGAGCCATTATCCGCCCGGAGCTCCGCGCTCCAGCATGCACCCCAAGTCGCGATGGCTGGGTTAGACGCCAGAAGCAGTGTTTACATGCTAGCGACAGACAGTCCTAAAGGTGAAGTAGGTATAGGTATGCATGAATGAATACTCACCAGATGTGTGCGAAGAGTTAACCATCCCATGCTGTACGTACACAAAGATAGAGCTGGGAGTGTCCCGGGCGGGTGCGGATCACTATCAATACTCGCGCTGCCTGGTTCACCGTTTGCTTCCTCTGCCAGTCCACCCACAACGGCGCATGTCGCTCTCTACTACCTGGCCAGAAAACATGCCCTCCACTCCGCTTCTTCACTAATGACCGCGCCGCACACTGTTTATCTCAAGTACATTCTGCTTTCAAAGCGCCGTTCCCAAAGGTTTAACTCACAGACAAAACGTACAAGGCTCCTTCAGAAAAATGTCACCGGTAACCGAACAACAAAATGTTATGATTAGGGCCCGGAAGTTCATGCCCTAAAAAGCTATGAAATGTGCATGCAAGTATGTTCTAAAATTTGAAAATATGTCAATAAATATGCTTTTAAAATACTCTTTATGTCTGTAATATTCTTTACTATAAAAAAAGGGAAATAAAATTGAACTCACATTTGTTATTGAAAAGTGGAAGATTCAGATTCAATGTCCAAAAGAAGCAATGAATTGCAGTTGCCAACAGCCACGTAGTGGAGGTTTTCAAACTGAAATAACGCCTATGATCTCTAAAGAGTTTATATCTTGAATAACTCAAAAAGGAAAAAGAAAGTTCAGGCAGCTGAAATGAAATTCATGAGAAGTACACTAGAATGTGCAATACTGTATAAAAAGAACACTGATATTCGGGAGAAACTTAGGATGCAACTACTGCTGGAGATGCTAAAGAGAAATAGCAGAAAATGGTGTGAACAGCTACAAAGGATGCCCAATACTGACTGCAATGGGATATAAACAAAGGTAAACGAGACGTTGGAAGACCAAGAGTGAAATGGGCACCGGAACAGGTTCAATATGAACCTAATCCTTGAAGTGAAGAAGAAGAAGAAGAAGAAGAAGAAGAAGAAGAAGAAGAAGAAGAAGAAGAACTCTCTACATTACAGAATATAAGCGCATACTTACGCAATGCTAACTAGCTCGCACTAAAAGGCAATTCATGTAAGTTAATTGTAGTGCTTCCATTTACAATGTCTCAAGTTTTACATTTCTGTTCATGTCCCGGATATTTGGATATTAATAACACTCTTCAGTTAGTTCTTTAGCATTTCCCCTACACTGCCGGAAACAACTTTAAGTTGGATGTTGTTTCTTGAAATATGTACTTTGAGTGCTTCATTTAAGGCTAATTCTGCTGTTTCTAAGGAGGTAGCTTAGGACTTCCCCAACGTGTCTACAAGCGGCTCAGTTTCGAACTGCAACATTTCTAACCTTGTATGGAAAAACAAAACGGTTTTTTACCACAAATACAGTAAACTTATAGAAATATGATGTGTTTATCAGAAAAAACCAAAATACGAGTGTATTTATATGCAACATCAAATTGTATTTAATAAGCATGAGCCGTTTGCAGATCATTTAAAGATTAAAATTGGGTACTTATCGTCTGATGTAATGTTTGGTATGTTTGGCGCTCGCTGGAGGCGTGACCGCCGCTTGTCGTGTCAGTACGCGACAGGTTGAGAGGTCTGTTAGCTGCTGCCGCATGTGGTGTGAGGTAGCTTGACCCTGGCCGTCCTTTGTTGTGCGCCGCGGCTGGCGTCATAGTATTTTAACGTCATTTGGGTTCAAATGAAGCGCGCACGCGCGTGTGTGTGCCGAAAATGTCATACATAGGTCCGCCATACATTGAGGTTGCAAGAGAGTAGAAATGGATTTTCTCAAACACCGAAAAATCCTTTATATATTCGCAAAAATGAATGATGAATCTGATTAGAACTGTCATGCTTTTGAAGCTTGCGTATGATGAATAAGACGTTTTACTTTAATTGTTCAACATGTTAAGCAGTATTGTTTGAGAAACGAGGTGATTATTGCCTTTTAAATTCTGTACCACGAGCACACGGTAGGTGGAGAATGTATTGCATTCCAACAAAAAATTTGATACCAAGATATTTCTGGAAACATACGTTTTGAAATCCTCTGAATTCATATAAAGCACATTTATAAGACGATCCGCGCGCGCGTTTTCTTTGTGTGTGTGTGTGTGTGTGTGTGTGTGTGTGTGTGTCTGTGTGTGCGTGGAGGTGCACGTGTGCGTGAGCGTGTGCATGCGTGTGTGTGTCTGTGTGTATGTGCGTGCGTGTGTGCGTGCGCGTGTGCATGCATGTGTGTATGTGCGTGCGCGTGTGTGTCTGTGTGTGTGCGTGCGTGCGTGCGTGCGTGTGTGTGTGTGTGTGTGTGTGTGTGTGAGGGAGAGAGAACAGCAAAGCTAAAAACGAAATCTCGGTCTAATACCAAACTTTGTGTTTAATGTAAGTAACAACAATGCGACACATAGAATTTCAAGAAAATCCCCTCCGCCCCTCCGCCCCTCCCCTTTCTTGTTTCTCTCTCTCTCTCTCTCTCTCTCTCTCTCTCTCTCTCTCTCAAAAAAAAAAAAAAAAAAAAAACAACAATTTTATTAAAATACGTTTAAGAGATTTTCGTGATTAATAGACCATGAATTTTTGAGGCATATTCTCAATAGTCCTCTTCTTACTGGATGACTTGCATAAGTGGTAAAGCTACTACACAAAAAATGTATATCTCGTTAAAGCACACAACTTATGTCAAAAAGCATTTTTAGTGTGGAGATAAAACCATTTTCAATATATTCCTTGTTATTGCTTCCAATTTTAAACATTTATACTTATCTCAAACAGGAAGCTGTTATTCCATTTTATGCCGTAACCTAGCAAATAGAATGGATTCTCAAAGCCGTTACATAGCGATCAGCTCTTAAAAGACTGGACTGTGACTTAAGCCTGTAGTACTCTGCTATTCCCATTGTACCTACACGGAAGTATGCATTAAAGCAATTTCTACAAACATTTGTCTCGATTAACTTAAAGTACCTACATAAGCATTTTTGGGAATAGTGTGTACAAGAGTGAACAGAGAAATTAATGTGAGTGCACACAGCAGGTCTTTTCACTCGCCCTCATGAATTTACGTTATATCATGTCTACCATATTGATTATTCCCTACCTTTTATACCCTTGTATACTATTTCAGTGTACAACACGTATATTACGGCAATATTGCCCAATTGTAACTATTTCGGGCGAATAGATGTGAAGAACGTGAAGTATAAGGACAAATTTGTATCATTAAGTGATAGAATAGACATTTTTTCTCATGTTAAATTATCATTGAATATAATATTAGTCCTACAGTTACCTACGTTTTACAAGTTGCTCTTAAGGAAAAATTATTTATGGAAGTTCCATAAATATAAAACAGAGGCCCTTATTTTAATTTATGTGTTTTAATTATGCTTAAGCATTTTGACCAAAGGAGAATATAAAGAGATATAAATCTAATTTAACAAGATATTACTGGATATAGTATCAAAAATACCATTTACTTTCAAGATGAAATACAAATAAATTGTGACTACCTCTGTGTTCTGGTGGCTAATACGGTAACCTTTAAATTGAGAGTCCCGCATTCGATTCCCGGCCGGAGAGTGGGGATTTTTCTTTAGCCAGAACCATTCCCCGTCCTAACAGAGCCAGCACAGAAGTAATCAATGCGAGTGCGAATGTGTGTGTGTGTGTGTATTTAATAAAATAACCAAAAGTATGGGATATAAGTTATATCAAACAGCAAAAGCATGTGAATTATAAATATCTATAAATAAAACAAAAACAATGTAAACTGTAAAACAGTTTTAAAAAATAAAAATTCAACAAGTCTCGAAATTTAATTTCCTCGGATGTGAAGTAACACACAACAGAAATATATGTTGAAAAAGAAGTTAAATTTAACTACATAACAGGTGCAACAAAAAGAACCTTAAAGAATAAAGCAAGGAACGATTACATCAAAACTATATAAATAATGGCTGTCGCGATTTTAACGTACGGAAACATGGATAATGATGGTACAACATAAAAAGAAATTACAAAAAGAGCAGAAATTAAATTCCTTAAAGCCATACCTGGATATACAAGACTACGTAAAAAACAAAACGATCCAATATAACAAAAAGTAAAAGTAGAACCACTAAACAAAACAATAATAAAATACGCGATCTATTAGAAACAGCACTGAAATAGAAATGGAAGAAAATAGACTACCAAAAATAGTAAGTAACTATCAACTAAGGTGCATAGGACGACCAAGGAAAAGGTGGAAGGCGCAAGACTTTGGAGCCGGAACAAGCTAAATAGCCTCTTATTTCAGGCATAACATTTCGATTCGTGTCGATTTGCCGAGATCGAGAAGGCCGCGTAACTGGCCGAGAGGGCTCGGGGCACTGAACACGTACCACCCTTCAGTACAGCACCGCACCAATGATGCCTGTAGTGGGCAGAGGCGGGGGACGCAGCGGCTGGGCGGCAAGCCTTGGCCCTTCATGGGCTGTTGCGGTGGGGTTTATTATATTATTATTATTATTATTATTATTATTATTATTATTATTATTATTATTATTATTATTATTATTATTATTATTATTATTATTATTATTATTATTATTATTATTATTATTATTATTATTATTATTATTACTATTTATGCAACAGATTACATTCATAGGGTTTTCTCTACGAGCTTTTCTTTTACGTAACACAATCACACTTTTTCTCTACTCGCCCTTCAACATAGAATTCATACAATTTTCTTTATGATTGAAATAGAAATGCAATATCTTACGTTCTACTTTATTTTCTTCCTGTGGTATTTTGGGTTGTTTGAAAGTGCTTCTGCATGGCGTTTTCCCGATGTTTTTATACATTTATTTGGATTATTTTGAGTTCTTTATACGAGTAGAATCCAACCTATGTCTAAAAGTTGTAGGGAGAAAATGGTGAAACCAGGTGTTTCAGCTAGTATTCTTCTGAAGGTGAAAGCTGCCTATTTATATGATGCATGTTAACAAGTAGATCGTTCTGCTGCACAGTTAATCAGCGAAGTCACCAGCATCTCAGCGATCATCAAATCTGTTAATTCAAACTGCTTACTCTTCGAGGTTCAGGAGAGCAATAAAATGAAATCCCTAAAACGCAAAATGCAAATTCCTGAACCTCTAAAGGCTAATAAATGAAAACTTAGTAACTTTGAAAAATAAATTGTTAAAACTTTTTTATTGTTCTCAAAGAGCAATTAAATCCATATAAAGTTCTATAATGTTTAAAGGAATTCAGAGTTTGTGTTATACTAAGCCTGTTACTAAAGCATTTATGGTTCTTTAAAAAATGTAAAGAAGGATATATTTAATTAAGGCTTCACGGGTGATCAGCCGTGAAGCCTTAATTAATAACGCTCGCCGTGAAAGCTTTAAGTCTTACAAGGATATATTTGTTGCTTTAATCACTCGTAGAACCACATGCTGTTCTTCTGTACTAATAGAATGTACGCTTTACTAATACCTTCTACAAGGAGGTTATAATGGGCCAGAGTATTTTCCTTTCTTATTTTAAGATAGAAGGGCTGAGGTTAAAAATTTGCTAGCAATGATAAGTTTTGTTTATCTAAGGTGTTAATATTAACTTTCATCATGTTTCTATGTTATTGAAGAAAGGTGTTATATATAGGCGACACCGAGGCCGAGTGGTTAGAGCGTTCGCCTACCACCTAGGTGGTCCGGCTTCGGTCCCAGGGACCCATATGTGGTATTCGTGGAGGATGAAGTGGCATCTGGACGGTTCTCCGGTTTCCCCCGCCACTCATTCCACCAACTGCTGCATAATCACCTTTCCGTTCAACGAGTTGGCCTGCATTTCATATCATCTTCCTCACTATCATACCTAGTGCTTGGCTGACCACCCGCTTCCAGGTCTTCACGCTGTCCGGTCCATAGGCTCCTGTGCTCCCCGATAGGCGTCTGACCCTAGGCACTGGCTTGTAAGTCCTAGGGAGTGCAAACCCAACAGAAGGGGAGGGTAAACAGATAAAGAAGGTCCTTCGAGCACACTACCGGCTACCGCTCTCATAGAAAGGCGCGGATGAAACCAGACATTTTTAAAACTACTTTTAGAGGCTTTATTTATCAACTTTATGAAAGGAGATGCTGTAATTGGTCACCGTTGTTGTCCATACATTTTTGGCATCTCTTTAGAAAGCTATCCATCACTCGCCATAATTCATCCTGGGAAATGCTGGCAATCTCCTGGCGAATATTTTGTTTTAATTCATTGAGGGTAAGTGGGTTTGTCTTGTGCACTTATGTACCCCCCAGACATAGAAATCGCTTATTGGAGCTCTGAGGATACCTTCTACGCTAATGGCACACCTGACACCAATTTTTTCGTCATGAAGGTGTACTTCATGAACAATATTAGGTTCTGAGTTATAGGGCCATTTTTCGAGTTAACAGTTGATACCCGTACATACCTGAATACAATTTTGCTCCCTTTTTAGAGAATTGACAGGGAGCGTGATTTTGGCTTTTTTCAGCAAGACTCTGCAACAGTTCATATGGCCAATCTTTCGATGACAACGACTAAAAGTGTGTTTCAGTGCGGAATTATAAATTGCCAGCGTTTCTCAACCTGAACTACGGCAAGTGATGGATAGTTTGCCTAAAGAGGGTGCCAAAAAGTATAGGCAAGGACAGTGGCCAGTTTTAGCATCTCCTTTCATAAAGTTGGCGAGTAAAGCCTTTAAAAGCAGTTCTTAAGATGTTTTATGGTTTCATCCGCGCCTTTCTATGATAGCGGCAGACGCAACGAGCGTAGAGAATACGGAGAGGCATAACACCGCGCAGCCCGTTCGGAACTTTTTTGCTCTGCCATTATATATATTGCAAAAGTAATCATTTTTCGGCAATGCAACTAGTAATATTAGTTCTTGCAGACGCCAGCGCCCTCTGCTGTACTCGACCGGCGTGTGCTTCGAGGCAAGCACTGTCACAGGTGTAAACAAAACACCCGACCGGCGTCTGCTTCGAGGCAAGCACTGCCCTCAGAGGAAGCAAAACACTTGCCCAGGGTGTGTACCATACCGCTGAAGTGGCCACTATCTCGGGCAAATCCTCGCAAATCGAAATATTACGCGTGAAAGGTGTGAACGTTACTGAAATTATGTATTTGTTGAGGTAATAATGATGATTCATTTTTTCACGGTTAAGGAAGCACAAAAATGAAGCAATCAAAACCAAATATTTTAGAGTTTAAACAATGCTGACATAAACGATGCAGATTTTCCCAATAATACACATTATTATTCATTGCTAGCTAAAACAATATGCTTTGTTTTAATACACACATAAGTAAGTTTTCCTCTTCATTTCGTTGATTACCGGGCTGAGGGAAAACTAATGAGCTCTTTGTCATAACTGAGAGCTGAAGCTACCACGCTACCCAAAAATTCATATACCTAGCGTATGAATTTGCCACCTGCCTTACCTTCCCCCTCACTTTTAGTAACGCCAAGCGATACGTCCGCTAACCTCCCCTCCATTCGAATGTGCTTGTCGTTCAACAAAGACGAGAACACGCGACGTGACGCTGCCACTTTTTGCTTAAAAATTAAACTTTGCATGACCTTTTAACATTAAATTGCGGCTAAATTCATTCGAATTAAGGTAGAAATGCATTACAGCACTGTGCGCGACAGTGAGTGAACCAATAAACTATTTATATCCATTCGCCAAAAAGCTAGATGCTTTAAATATTTTACACAAATTACTTTTTTCAGGCGATACGGTTCTTTATTGTCAATAATGGTAATGGAAATATTTGTTACACTCATCACATGGAATCGCTGGTTAACGTATGACCCAAGCAGTATCTTCCACGCAGTACAGTCCGCTACACAGTCGAAGCAGAAAAGTTGCCAGGAAATCACTAATCTGATATTCCAGAACTGTATTGCAAACACACTTTAAGTAGCCTTTAAATGCATAGTGTTTCTAAGCAAATCGCGGTTTTGCTTTGAGAGCAGCAGCACGTACCATTTGCCCTCATTTAAAGATGGGTTTGTTGTTATACACTGCATTTGATCAGTTCAAATGGTACAAATCAGTCTATTTTACTCGAACGAAATGAATCTAAGCACAGCAACTCGCAGTCATGCTGCCAACTTTCGTTTTAGTTTGGTGCAACATATCAGAAGCGCAAACGGGGCACAAATCGATAAAGCTTCCAAAATCATGAAGCGCTTCTCTTCGTAACCTCGCTATGGATGATAGTTATGTACAACGTTATTCTATATCTCTATAGTTTAGTTTCTTACGTGTTTCACAAATTAGTATAAAAACGTACATATGAGGACTGTCCCAAAAGTACCCACCTGATGTATAGATAGCAGTTGTTTCTTACAAATGACTATGGTAGAAAGTACCAACCCTATAGGTAAAACTTAAGTTTGAAGTTCGACTATACTACATTCTTTATTACTTAGTTTTATTTGACAGCTATCAATAGTGAATGCTCTCAGCGAATTTGTAAACATTGATAAAACTGGTTATCGTTATGAGATACAATACTTTCATTTAAAGGGTCTTAGTCCAAACAATATTAAAACAACTAGATTCTACTCTGGAGGGACTCTGCTCCTTCATTTATAACAGTTAAATACTGGGTGGCAGTGTTTAAGTGAGGCTGTACGATCTGCCAAGACGAACATCGCAGTGGTCGACCAAATGAGGTGACCACTCCAGGAATAGTAAAGAAAATTCAAAAAATGGTATTGGGACCGTTGACTGAAAGTGTGTGAGCTAGTGGACATTACAGGCATTTCAAAAAGTGCCGTACATCGCATACTGATGGAAAGTTTGGACATGAGAAAGCTGTGCGCAAGATGGGTGCCACGTTTCTCATAATGGAACAACATCAGCGTCGTGAGGATGCATCAGTTGAGTGCTTGGCGATTTTTTGCCGCAGTAAAGCTGATGTTTTGCGTCGATTCATAAACATGAATGAAACATGGATCTATGACGTCACACCTTGTACAAGGGAAAATCGAAACAGTAGAGTGAAGGGGGAGAATCGGCTTCAAAGAAGGGGAGGACAGCCCCATCTGCAGGCAAGGTCACGGCGTCAGTTTTTTGTGAAGTACGTGAATAATTTTCATTGGTTGTCTACAATAAGGAGAAGCAATCAATGGCGAGTATTATGCAAACTTGTTGCAGCGTTTGAATGATGAAATCAAGCAATAACGGCCCCATTTAGCGAGATTGTATTATCAAGACAATGCTCCAGTTCACACACTCATTATTGCCATGGCCAAAATCAATGAGTTAAGATTCGAATTGCTTTCTCATTCACCCTATTCACCAGATTTATCCTCTTTGATAATTTTTTGTTTCCAAGCTTGAAGAAATGGCTTGTTGGTAAAAGATTTGTCAAAAATAAAGAGATGGAGTCTGCAGCTGATGACTGTTTTGCGGAGCTCAACGATTCTCACTATATACAGGATATCAAAGCTTGGAAAAGTGTATCGACTTGAAAGGGTACTATGTAGCGAAATAAAGACGTGTTTTCAAAAAAAAAATTGTATGTTTCCTTTGTTGGGTCGGGTATTTCTGGGACAGTCCTCGTACTTCATTTTAATCACAATTAATAGACATAGTAATTCTGAAGCAGTTATCCACACTCAAACCATTATAAGAACAAAGAATAGAAATCAACATAGGTCAACTGACAGACAGAAACGAACCCGAGTGTTGTGTGAAAACGCAAAAAGACTGTAAAGCGTTGGAGTGTTTTGTTACATGCAACGTTTCTACCTTATTTCTTTCATCCTGGCTTTAATATGGAGAAATTCCTATGTCTCTTCATAAGTAAGGCTACAGTAACACAATGTTTTCGGCTGAAACAAACATCAATTCCTTTAAAATTAATGTGTTGTAATGAAAAGGGTTACTTAAAGTTATTATTCATTCTTATGATTGTCCAAGAAACTAAACTACAAAGGATAATTACTTTCCCTAGCATGTATTTATTTTCGATACTTTGCACAAAAGTTTGATATCGAAATCACATCATGAATAAACTATTTTAGATTCCCTTAATTTTATAAAGAGCAAGTACTTTTAGAAAATTGTCCCCATTTGTGACCAGCATAAAAATACTGATGTGTTGCACTCACATAACTTTCTCTACTCCTGTACTAACTATTTTTACAAACTCCTATTCTTCTATCTTCTTCGTGTTAGTCGAGATAAACATTCGCAGAAATTGTCTTGCTCGTAATTTTCTTTCAGGTGCAAGGGGAATATGGGAACACAGTAGGCATTGAGCAATAGTCAAATCTTTTAAAGTTGGTCGCTATATAAAGCTTTGAAATTCCGTTGTCTTTGCACTGTCAAGAGATAAAAAGGTGAATAACGACCTTTCATTTGAGAAAAGCATAAGTATTGCAAAACTCACACAAATAACAAAGAATATCTCCGAAATAGTTCCCAACACAAAAAAGAGCATTTGGATATGGCTTGTGTGTTTTAACGAAATCTACATTTTTTGTGTAGTAAGATTTAGTCTGTCTCTTACGGTTTAACAGTTATGTAAAAGTCATCAAGAGTAAACAGGAAATTCAAAATATACATTTCATTTGCTATAAAATATCTTAAACATGGCATTTTAATGGAAATCGTTAGAGCCATTAAAGAGAAATCAAAATGTTTGAAAATTTTTCTATATAAAGGATAGTTTATGGTGAATGAATTTTCTTTAAAATCTTCGTGACGTATCGTTGAAACATTAAACTTTGGTTTTTATCCGACTTTTTTGAATTATGCTGTTCACACGCACACAAACACACACACATAGACACACACACACACTCTCTCTCACACACACATACACACATACAAGAATACTACAAGAGTTGAGAAAGTCATGTGAGTGCAACACACATTTTTCTTTTTTGCAGCAAGGATATGTAAGACGACAAGGTAGCGGATATTCGCCACATCCTAACGTTTCGAGGGTGAAATCTGGATAAAAAGTGCGGCTTATTTTTGGATCAATGCAGTTCTTCAACTCTGCATGTGTTTAAGCGAAATAATCTTGTCAGAAATTGTGGTTTTATGGGAGGTCATCCATGTTAAATTAATAAAATTCGAGCTTTCGGCCAATATAAATGATGGCATTCTCAGTTGCCGAAGTCATAATTAGTAGCTTTAAGTCTTATAATCTTGTCAGTGTTTGTCCCGATATTCCTACTTGCTTCTCATGACACGTAACATGGCAGCAAGCAAAGTCGCAAAGAAATTTGCAGATGTCTGTTTGGGGTACCCCTCAGGCAATGGAGTCGTCTGGATGAGCTTGATTTTGTGGAGCAGCAGTTTCCAATACTCACGGGAGATTGAGAAGGCGGTGGAAGGACAGTGAAAACAAAAGCACTCCTGTTATCAACCCCAAAAACTGGGACGTATCAGAGACAAACCACTCGAGGTTCTCTTCTGCAAATTCCATTATACACGAAGAAGGGTTCCCAAGCTCTTTTTTACTTTTTCTGTGTATAGTAAATAGAGGAAGTATTGTATTCCACCCAAAAATTCGGTCGAGATTGCATTGGAAATATACTTTGAAGCCCCCTAAAGAAAAAAAAAATATATATTTTTCGAAAAATGTCCGTGTGTGTGTTTTGTAGTGTTTAATGCCTGCTTTTACTACTAAGGCACGCAGGCGGTGACACTGATGATACATGGAATGAATATGGAGTACGGTGGAATGACATGGCGGGGGAAACCGAAGAACTCCTACATGGAAAATGTTTCTAAAATTTTGATTTTCTCGAAAATGGCTCAAACGATTTTGATTAAAACATATCTTTAAGATCTTTTATGACAAATTAAATGTATATTTTGAATTTTCTGACCATAGCTTATATCGTCTTATTTACTCGGTATGACTTTTGCATAACTGGTAAACCATAAGAGATAGACCAAATCATACTGTACAAAAAAATGTAGATCTTGTTAAGACACACAATTTATGTGCAAATAATTTTTTTGTATAGTGAACCATTTCGGTGATTATTCATGCGAGTTTTTGAATACTTGAACTTTCGTCAAATGGAAGATCGTTATTGAATTTTTTAATATCTTAGGTTTGCGAAGAGAACGGAATCTCAAAGCTTTAAAATATTTGATTATCGCTGAAAGTCTACTGTATTTCTGTCCCCCTTGCACCTACAAGGAAATAAGTAATAGTATAATTTCTGCAAATGTTTATCCCAAATAACACGAATAAAATATTAGAAATAAGATTGGTATGAATGGTTAGTAGAAGAGTAGGGAAAGTCATGTGAGCGCAACACACCAGATTTTTACTTTTTCTACTTGCCTATGGTAAAAAGAGGAAGCGTTACATTCCACTTAAAGATTAATACAGAGAGTTTACCTGAAATATATGTTTTGAGATGCCCTGAGTAACCAAAAGAAAGAAAAAGCAGTTCTGCAAAAAGATTCATGTTTGTGAACGGTATAATTCAAAAGCGAAAAGTCGCGACACACAGGTTTACAAGAAACCCCCCCCCCTCCCCCCAATACACGTTTACATGCAAATGCGCTTGTTATTTTTTATTTTAAAAAATGGCTCTAACAATTGAAGTACCATATGTATTGTTTGTTTCCCAAATAAAATGTATGTATTTGAACTTGATGGGAATACAGGGCAGTCAATAATTTGTAGATTACAACGCGAGTCAACGATTTTCTTTGAGTTCTTTTCACAACGTTCCCCATCTCGTCTGGTGTGTATTTTCTCGGTTAGACTGTCTTGTTTCTTCTGTCTAACAAGAAACTAATTTGTTTAATTTTTTTCTAACAACCTATATAGGTATAGGTTATACAATGGAGCTACATAGTTCTACCGTTGCTAACTCCTCCCAGAAGGAAGGGATTATCTGAATGGGCCACAGAAGCTTACAGACCGCATTCAGAAAGACCACAAAGACGCGCGGCAGTACATAACAGTTCCAGGTTGCAAGATCCGTCCCACTCTGGAGCTGCCCGGATAACGTCGACTTGGCACGGTGTCCACTTGGAGTGCTCTTTTCTTCGAGCAAGCATTCGCTTGTGTGCTTCTAGCACATCTGAAAGATAGGAAGGAAATGGAATGAAAGGGAAATGGTGGAAGGGAAATCTAGGTAGATAACCACTCCGTATTCGTCTAAAGAACAGAGAAAAATACCCAAGATCATAATGGGCGATAGGCAGGAATCGAACTTAACACAATAAATAACAGCTGTTCTATGTAGAAACTGCACACAGTAAACAGATTCCGACACGGTGATGTTACGACACGGACTTGAGATTTTCTCCTTGTTTTTCTCAGTTCTCATAACTGGCAAATACCGGGGAAGATGTTTATCTAAACCTAACTCTGTAATGGATGAGATACCTTAGGTTTGTTCCAACAAGCTGTTTTGAGCGCGTTCTGAACGCCTTCCCAGGGAGTAGAGAATACCGGGAGATGCCCACAGAGCGCAGCTGTGAAGCCGAGAGTTAAGTACAGAGAGGGCGTGACACCTTGCTTGTACTCCTTTGTATTGGTTGTATCCGTTTATTCTAACAACGCGGCATTTCATGCTAGTAATATACAACAAAAACAAACAACAAACGACATTTGTACCACAAACTTATTCTGTTTCAAGGACAATAAGTAAAGTTTTGTGTGCGTATGTGTGTGTGTGTGTGTGGGTGTGTGTGTGTGTGTGTGTGTGTGTGTGTGTGTGTGTGTGTGTGTGTGTGTGTGTGTGTGTGTGTGTGTGTGTGTGTGTGTGTGAGCGTGGGTGCTGCGTACGTGTGTATGTTTAATGATCTATTTCCTTCATTACACACGGCACCTCAGGCGGTGACACTTGTGATAGGTACACGAAATGAAATGGTATTTGGAAAAGGATTTTTTTGGGGGGTGGGACAGGAGGGGGGGGGTAAGGAAACATTGCAGAACTAAATCTAGGGTATCTTTCTACCATTTGTCGGTTTTGTAACCTTGTAATTTTAACCCTAATTTATCTATGTAAACATTTTTAACTATACACAGTTATTAATGTACATTATAGGTAGTGATTGATACATTAATATATTAGTAGACCCTAATCATGTGTTTAACCTCAACTTCCTTCCTTGATCACCACGCAAATAACATGTATTGTTTTAATTCAGTAGATTTAATATGCTTTCAGCATGGATGAGAGTTATTTTTATTTATAAAATACTTACCAAGCATGTCAGTAGAATAATTAGGTCTTAAGTACGTTTTTGAAGTATGATTTTTTGACAATTAAATGGAATAAAGGAGTTTTGCTTGTGAATGCGGTAACATAATTTGGTTAGCATGCCGACCAGATTTCAATTAATTTATAAGTTCTCTCTTAGCTGTATGCTCTATTCTGCTAAGGAATTACATTAAAAGGGTCGGTCGTAATATTAAGGAGTGCCTGTTATACATTTTAAGCAATATTAATCGATTATAAACTGCTAAACTCTGGAGTATTTATCATTGTTTTTAATGTAAGCGGACATGTTTTTTTTTAAGTACAGAGCGGGCGTGGTCATTAGCTTCAACTGTCTTGCATGGATGGTGAAAGCACGCCGTCTCCCGTTTTTCTCTCTTCCCTGTGCCTTTCGAACTAATACCAACATCTTCTTACGCACATACACAATCGAGCACGCTCTAAGAATTATTTCGGAAGTTTGTACAGTAGCAACGTTACTGAGCAATTATTAATCTCTGATTCTGAATAACCTGAGCACGTGTTGTAGGCTATACGAGGTTTGTTCCGAGACGATCCAGATTCACATCTGTTATCTGAGCATGCGTAGTGGCTAACCAGTGTTCCAAACATGATGGAAAATCCTTCAGGCCTGTCCAACTTGCTATTCCAACATTTTGGAAACTAGTTCGTAGCCAGTGAAATCGGTTCTTGGTCGAAAGCAGGAGCTCCAAATCCTGGACATGTGCAACTCCTAAAGACTAATAGCCTACTATGTGTACGCAGTTATTCAATATCAGAAATTAATGATGATTCAAGTGATGTAGGTCTGATCCAACAAGCGTTACGAACTAATACCAACATTTTCTTATGCACATTCACAATCGAGCACGCTCTAAGAACTATACCGCTCGCAAAAGTTAAAGGCATGTGAAGGCTGGCCAATGCTCAAGCAGAGCGCTGTTGCCAAGCGTAGTGCGTGTACCGGCAGACGGTCTGTACATAAGGTTGTGTGAGATGCATGCACCACATTCGGCAGCGCTGGTAGGAGGGGCAAGCGTAGGATTCGCTGGAGTCCGCAGTACGCCCCGCCTCCATATGCCTTTAAGTTTTGCGAAGATTATAGTTGGGAAGTTTTGTCATGTTGCAATCCCATTATGTACTGCGCATGTCAGAGCTGATACTGGATCGTGTTGGAACAAATATCCTGTTTGACACATTAGTAGTTACAATCTTCAAACTTAAAAATCTGGCAGAGTCTATTTAGAGGCACACTATATCTATTCCACGTTGTACCTTACTTATCTATGTTATTTCTTGTTCACCACTGTTCAGCAATATACTGTTTCTTTTCCAGAAATCGATTCCAAATGTCATTTCATTTTATGTCTCAACCTATCCACCGCCTGTGGGGCCGTATGCAGTAAGTATTGGCGTCAAGACGCAGCAAACTCAAACAACGGAAAACTTCGTATAATCTTATCCGCACTATATGATATGCAAATGTCGATACCCTCCACAGGAGCGTGAGATAGACCACCAAAAAGCGAGATAATTGCAACGATTGACACACGGTCCTCGCCAGCAAGATAAACGCATATAAGCTGAAGCTCTACCGAGTGGTTACACCATTCGCTTCTCACCAAAGCGGCCCGGGTTCCATTCCAGGCAACCGCATGTGGGATTCGTGGTGAAAAAAAGCGCCACTGGGGTGGGTTTCCTCTGGGTTCTCCGGTTTCTCCCGCCATCTCATTCCACCGGTGCTCCATCTTCATTCCATGTATCATAGTGTCACCGCCTGCGGTGCCGTAGTACTAAAAGAGGGCGTTAAACACTACAACAAATCTATTACGAAACTATTATAGTGTGAAAGACGGCTATCCGCTTCATTTTAGTAATTTGATGCCTGCACTCATATGACTTTATTCTTGTACAAAATCTCCTTAAAATACCTATTTTTCTCTCTACTTATAATAATGCATAATTAGAATTAGAAGTTCAACCATCTCATTTATATATTTACTTATTCTAACTTTAAAGGAACCAATTTATATAAATCTGACGCGTTGCACTCACAAGGTTTTTTCTACTCTTGTACTAACAATTCTTAAAACTCTTATTCCTATATCTTCTTCGTC
This sequence comes from Tenodera sinensis, assembly GCA_030765045.1. Classification (NCBI taxonomy): domain Eukaryota; kingdom Metazoa; phylum Arthropoda; class Insecta; order Mantodea; family Mantidae; genus Tenodera; species Tenodera sinensis. Next base: position 95,688,287 of record CM060961.1, on the reverse strand, counting down.
TTAGTTGAGATAAACATTTGTACGTGTTATCTTATTACATATTTCCTTGTAGGTGCAAGGGGAATATTAGAATACAGTAGGCTTTGTGCGAGTCAAATCTTTTAAAACTTTGAGATCCCGTTCTCTTTGCATGCTTAACATATAAAAAATGAACAACTATGTTCCATTTCACGAAAGTTTTGTTTTCCGAAACTGACAAATAACAAGGAATATCTTCCAAATGCTTCAAACTACAAAAAAAAAAAAAAAAAAAAAAAAAAAAAATACTTGGACCTAAATTGTGTGTTTTAACAAGATCTATATTTTTATAGTAAAATTTGCTCTATCTCTTACCAGTTATACAAAAAATCACACAGAGAAATAGGACTACCTGGGCTATAGCACAAAAATTAAAGATATACGTTTCATTTGTCATAAAAATAACTCAAACATATCGCATTTTAATAAAAATCGTTAAAGCTATTTTCAAGAACATCAAAAATTTCGAAAACTTTTCCATATAAAGGGTAGTTTAGGGTGGGGAAATTTTCTTCAAAATCTTTGTGTTGCATCCTTAAAAGACATTAAACTTAGATACTAACTTTGGTTTTCAACCGACTTTTCATTTTTGAGTTATGCTGTCCACAGGCTGACAGACACACGGACTGAGACACACACATACATACATACGCACACACCACACACTCACAGATATGTACATACCTAAAGGAACCTCTTCTCTAAAATATTTTGTTACATTCATAGGACTTCAAAACGTGTATTTCTAGCGAGATCTATGGAGTCCATTACCTTATTTACTTACCATGTACGTGGTAGAGAAAGTAAAAAATTAAATAATAATAAATTACAATTGGCAAGAATCGAAAGCTCCAAAGAATTGGTCGTTTATCCTTTAGTGCCTACGAACTAAGAAAACGCTGTAACGTCGGTTTTGTTATCTTGGAAATTCCAGAAAGGAATAACTGAGTACACCCAGATATGGTTGACCCTTGGATTATACCATTACTGTCTCAGTTTTGAACAACCGGCGTTAACAGACTTTAAATACTGGCTAAAGGAAGAAAGATACCGGATGAGAAAATATCCTCACATATGGAAGCTCTTAAATGAGCACTTAGACGTTATTTAATTTAAAAAAAAAAAAAAAAAACAAAAAAACTAGGGTATGTAAAAAAAAAAAAAAAAAAAAAAAAAAAACCTAACCCTGGGGTTAACGCTGCCACATGGACTATCTTCCAACCAGCAAAGCGCCGGAACTGTCACTGTTGCTATACGATCGTGTAGTTGCACAGAAATTATATTTATCTAACAAGATAGGTTGCGCATTCGATAGTTCAGTTTTCTCTAGTGAGCAATAGTTCCAATTGCACAGTTATGTGTGTACACAAAACAACAGACACTGAGACGTATAAGACCACAGACATGATTAGCATAATTGATGTAAGGCGTGCTGTCACTGCCAGAGAAATAATTAGACCTACATTTATGGAAGGGACAATAAATTCACAGAGGTATCGCACATAGATATACTCAAAAATTCATTAAAAAAATGAAAAAAAAAAAAAAAAAACTGATGGAACTTGTTACAGAATGGATCACGTGACAGAAATGGCTTTGATCGAAGCAAGAGTTCCGCAATATGACATCAACCACGCCTTGCCAAAGTATTGCCGTAGTAACAAATGTCGAAGCAGCACGAATAAAAAGCTATGAAACAGAGATCGCTGTTTGTTGGAGACTCTGTATAATGGACCCTCCTTTGATGCGTGCTTTGTGGTTCTCTTTGACTCCTGTAACCTCGTTACGACAGACGGCAACGGCTAGATTGGAACTGCTTGACTGAAACGCCACATGTCTCTCGGATAACTCTTACTTCTTAAATAAACACATTAATAGACGTAATGTAAACATGAGGAGAGTAGCTTGTATTTAATCTTCGGAATTACAGAACAAAGCAATTTATTCACGATAAGCCTTCTATAACAGAGGGTAATCATCAATAAAATGGGCTTGCTGAACAGCTATACGTCATAATTGATACCCTAGGTCAACAGATGCCAAACTTTCATAACGGGTAACGCTAACGCTGCTACAATGATAGTTGTGGATGGATCCACTATAGATGCTGTAATAACCATCCGAGTTTTGAATAAACGGCTAGTTGTAAATATACCAGTTGTGTGCATGTCCCTAATTGGTTACTGTGGAGGCTGGAGTAAAGCTTTAGCGATGTTCAGTGAGAAAGGAAAGTAACTCGGTGTGATACAGGGGCATAACTTTCATTTCCATCGTACTCTAAGTGGTGAATTTCAACAATGGAGAAGAAGACTTGCGAAGCAAATCTGAAGATTGACGTAACACGTACAACTCTTGACAAAATACCTCTCACAAACATGAACCTGACGATGTCCACTCTATGGTAAGATGGTGAACAAGTTTTCTTGAAGCATAAGGTCCTTGAACAATGTGCGAAGCGGAAGGATATGTTGTATCATTCACATCGGACATAGTTCAATTATAGGAACTCATCAGTGAGGTACAATCCACCGCTACGCACAAATGACCAATATGAATTTGAACAACGTTAGACGAAGCAACAAACGATGGATAAGGGGGACTTTCTCCAACAACAAACCTGATGTGATGCACTCACTGACGTTCTCTGCTCTTGTAGGAACCATTCTTACAAACTCTTATTCCTATATCTTCATGTTAGTCGAGATAAACACCTGCAGAAATTATCTTATTTATTTCCTTGCAAGGGGAATATGGGAATACAGTAGGCTTTGAGCGGTAGCAAAAGCGTTTAAAGCTTTCAAACTCTGTTTTCTTTGCATAGTTAACATAAAAAATGAATAACGATGTTCCATTTGACGGAAGTATAAGTTTTCCCACACAAATAACAAGGAATATCTCCTAAATGGCTCACTCCACGAAAAAAATGCATATAGGCATAACTTGCGTGTTTTACACTTTTGTACAGTAAGATTTGGTCTAGGTATCTCTTAAGGTTTATCAGTTATGCAAAAAACATCAAGAATAAGCATAGACTATAACCAGAAAACTCAAAATATACATTTCATCTGACATAAAAATATCTTACACATATGGCATTTAATCAAAATCCTTAGTCATCTTAGAGAAAATAAAAATTTTCGAAACATTTTCCATGTAAAGGGCAGTTTAGGATGGAGAATTTTCTTCAAAATCTTCGTGTCGTATCCTTAAAAGATTTTAAACTTAAATACCAACTTTCGTTTTTAACCGACTTTTCGTTTTTGAGTTATGTTGTCCACAGACTGACTATACACATACACACAGCGAGAGAGAGAGAGAGAGAGAGAGAGAGAGAGAGAGAGAGAGGGAGAGAGAGAGAAACCTTTTACTAAAAATAGTTTCTTTGGATTTAGGGGGCCTCAAAACATATAGGTATTTAAGGTGAAATATCGCCATTGAATTTTTGGGGGTGGAATACATTACTTCCTCTAGTTACTATACGTAGTAGAGAAAGTAAAAATGATGAAATTTAGAGAAGGCGAAATAAGCAGACTGCATTACATCAAAGCCGTAGCATACAAATTTCTGCTACAACAAGAAGCCGCAGCAAACAAATTTGTGTTGTAAATATTACAATATGCAGTCACATATTTTGAACCACACCTACTAAGTCATTGTGCACTTGGTGGCCAGTCATCAGTCTGGTTAAGTAGCAAGGAAAATGTGTCACACGCAACTCGGTTATCTGAATATTCGAGGTGGTATGCAACTTGGATGTCTAGTAAATTGTGAGGTACGCAACTAATATATGCTTTTGTGTTTGGTCCGCAACAAGCTTGCACCGAAGGTTAACCGGAAAACAATGAATCGCGGGCAAAACCCCACAGGTTTAAAATAGGAACGTTAAATGCACAACCCGAGGCGTACATACATAATTAGCAATACAGCGTTTGAGTAAACTAAATTCTGCACTTACAGGCTAAAACCGCTGTAATTAAGAGCACATGATCGACCTCTCATTGATAGCCTTATGACAATGTAACTCCTAGAGAATATATTGTAGCAAACGGCAAATTCGACGAATCCCACTCCTGACACCAGGGTGATAAAAACGACAAAATTCCAGTCCACTAACTTTATTTTTCTTCTAAACTTTTGCACAAAAGCACAGTTCTCTTCTACTGACGTTAATACAGTCTAAAGTCTTCCGTGATACCTGATTTCTTCTCGTAGACTTGAATTACTCCTTTCACTGTCTCTCTTCACTTACTCTGTCTCTCAAACACTAACTGCGATACAATCACTCAACACTCAAACTTTCTTCTCTTCGACACGATGTATCTTTCAGTGTCTCGCACTCACTGACACACTGCCCGACTCAAAAACCGCCTTCATGGGCTCCACAACTTTTCATACCCACAATGACCTAGCCAAATCTTTCTTGAACTCTACAAATAAGGGGGTCGCCGGAAACTTTTTGAATAATCTGGAGAACCCCCTTTTGGAGATACCACGTTTACTGTTGTCACGAGTTTACTCGCGTGAGTGGTGTGGGGAAGCTTGGACTTAAGGGCCTTTGATACGTGCCGGCCTGGTATGAGGCGTGAAGTAGCTTGGTTCCGACTGCTCTTTGTTGTGCGCCGCGGCCGGGGTCGCAATGCATACAATATGTTGTTAGCTAATACTGGATTTCTGACAATGAAATCATTAATCCTCTTGCTCTCCAATATTTTTCACTTATATTGAAGAAAGCAATAGCAGTAATAGTAACCGTTTTTTAGAGAGCACCATATTTTTATGTTTTGGCAGTCACATCGCTCTCTCACAACCCCCAGAATGTCTGGAGGACCACACCTGTCGTTGGTTTACGGGTCTCACCGACCTGACCGGGAGAATTATCAAAATAAATTCACCGGCCATATCCTCTTATCATCAATCAGAGGACGTATTATATGCTATGACAGGTCAGCATGTTAGGGGTTAAGATTTTATAGAGAAATGGAGAGGTTGGAAAAATAAAGACTCCCTAGCCCTCGGGAACCCTAATAGCATCGGGGTCGGAAGAGAACAAGAGATGACCAAGGTAAGGTCAGATAGAAAATTTCAGTGAGCAGCAAAACACCAGTAAGTGGAAGTAATGTTCTGCTCAGCTTGGGTACCTTGTGGTCGCCATTCACATATCCCCTAGACGGAGACCCCTGAGTAAATACAGATTTTATAGTAAAATGCATATTAGCAATGCAAGCAAAGTAAGAAACTCTGAGCTTAATGCATATGGAATAAGCCAGTTTTCTATCATCCATGGTAAAACTTGCATGAAAAACAGCATAAGTGAATAAACATTTTCCTCATATAGTTAAACTTAACCCTAAAAACTGTGATTTTTGGCTTCTAGGTAACCCATTAATGATTATTCAAAAACAAAAAAAAAAAAAAAAAAAAAAATACTAGAAACATTTTGCTACAGCTTTGTTATATGTATACATTCTAAAGTGCTTACTACTTCTAAATTCCAAACAGTCAAATATTAATACCTTTACTTGCATACAATATACATAATTCTATACTGAGATTTCAGTGAGGATTCACGTTTTAAGTCTCCTGAATGTATAAAAGCATGTTTAGGAAAAAATCCGTGTGTCCGTGTGAGCGCATGTCTGTGTGTGTGCGTATGTGTGTCTGTGTGTGTGTCCCTGAAAAGCATAACTCAAAAACCAAAAGTCGGTTGAGGGGAGATTAACGGGTATTTTTGGTCAAAATTTTGCATTTTTTGTTTTTACTGCTATATTAATGTTTGAAGTTTTCTGTGAATTTTGATGTACAATTTGTCATTATACCTAAATTCTGAGTGGTTTAAAAATAGTTTAACTACTTGCGTGTTAGGCATTTAAAAATTGGTTTACTACATATATATTCTTTTAGAGAAAATTGAGCTCTATATGTTGGTACACTTGGTGATGTTGGTAGGGCACTGCCTCATGTTTACAATTTGTTGGGTTTAGTTTCTTGAATTGTTTTGATCAATTTATCATGTATAAAATAATATAGATTCATTTTTGTTAGTGTTTATGTTATACAATAGAATATATTTAAAGATGACAAAATGGAAGGAAATGTTCAGAATACATGAGTTTACTGACAATCAACACACAAGATGGAATGTTGCGGAAGAAAGTGCAGTGCCCCCTGTAAATAATGTGAGTTTATCTACACCTCCTAGTAGTCCTAAGAGAAGTTGAAAACCAGCGGAGAAAATAAACAAATGAGACAAGTACTAATACATTTATAGATTATAAATATTATCTTCTATTGTTAAAGATTACTTATCTTGCAATGTTTGTGGTGGCGAGTTAAATGCAATATTATTAGACAGTGTTTTTCATTTTAAATTAGCATTTTCTCAAAAGTACATATTTTTGCAGTAAACACCCCATTATCTCAGGAAGTATAAAATACAGACTTTAACATTGTTTATCACTTGCTTACAATGTAGGCTTGCAACAGATCCACACTAACTGTTTTGTCCATTAAGTTGAACAAACCTTTTTTCTATAAAAATAACAAAATTTAATTAAGGTTATTTTAAAAAACAGCTTTTTTTACAATTTGTATTTCTATAATGAAAGTAGGTCGATTTATTTAGAAAAATATATGTATATCCTGTAAAAATTTCAATTTGACATTATAAGCAGTTTCTGAGATAATGGGTCATCATATATTAAGATAATTTTACATTGGCGATAAAGGGCAATTAAAAGCCAAACACATTGTTATGCTGACCATATCTTATGCCTTTTCCACCCTGAAGCCTCCCTGCTTTCAGCGGTTACTCGTCCATTGGAGATTATTTGAACTTACCATTCCATTATAGCAAACAGCAATTTAAATGCATGCTTATTTGTAACAAGGCTCTGCTTTTCTAACAAATCTGTATTACCATAATCACGATAAATGCACGCTAAGAAGATTATTTCAAATTAAACTATACGGACTGCAGTTGGAGACAACGCTTAACTGTTCGTATACAGTGATCTATAATAGCTTCCCCTCTCAAAAGAGATTGTAATTTAAAACAAGGGAATAATTCGTATTCAAATTTGATGGGGCACTGATGCAGAATTTTAGCTAGGCAAAACCTACAGATACACATAGAATCTTTTAGAGAAAATTTACTACCTGATAAAATAGAACTGAAATAAAACGCCTAGCTTAACGAGCTCTCCGTTTGTTTTTCAGTAAATCCTAGGCCACATCTTAACGTTTGTGTTAAACGTAATGTATAGAACAAAATACATAACTCGATAGGAACAGGGGCCCTAATGACCTAGCTGTCGAGAGGCCCTTAAACCCCACTCACTCACTCACTCACTCACTCACTCACTCACTCACTCACTCACTCACTCACTCACTCACTCACTCACTCGATAGGAACAAACAGAACGTCATGTGCAATTTATACAAAATTCAGTCATGTCATGATTCAAACAACTAATTATAATTACAAAAAGTATAATTTTTAGAATATAAAATTGACTCTCAGTATCCCCTAGTTGAGTTGCTGGAACAGGAATAGGGAGATCTACTCCATGTGGCACAGGTCTTAGATATCTAGATATTTTTTATTTATTTTTTTTATTGTGACCAAATACGTTACACATGCGGCATCATTCTTTGACAAAGGTTTGCAAAAAGTGGTTTTCCATTACAATAACTAGCTAACTAAAGGTGGTGACTAATTGTGGAAGTAGTGAAAGGTGTAAGGCTATGAGTGATAATGAAGTACTTGGAAAATAATGTTCTTTTATTTTTAAAAAAAAATTATCGTCACTTACTTTAAAAATACGTCTTGTATCAAATCTCGAATTACTCATTTCATAGTGCATCAATGAACAAGTGCTTGTTACTTAAGTATGTGTTCTAATGCAAACCATAGGGGTTCTCGTAAATCATAGGTAGGGTATACTTGAAATAACCTTCAGTTTTTACATCTTTTTACATCTGCTACTTGCTTATTAACTAGAGAGAGAGAGAGAGAGAGAGAGAGAGAGAGAGAGAGAGAGAGTGTGTGTGTGTGTGTGTGTGTGTGTGTGTGTGTGTGTGTGTGTGTGTGTGTGTGTGAACGAAAAGTTAAATATCCAACCTACTACTTCAGTTTAGTCATCTAAGGATGCGAAACGAAGATTTTAAAGAAAATCTCCCCACTCCAAACTGCACACTCTTTACATCTAAAGAGTTTCGAAAATTTCAATTTTCTTAAAAATTGTTCAATGACTGATTGAAATACTATATATTTAAGATATTTACATTTGGACTGTAAAAATAGCCTCTGAAGCTCTGACTTTTCCGTAACTGGTTAAAGATAAATTCTTACCACACAAAAACTGTAGATCCTTTTAAAGCTCGCAAGTTATGTTAAGTGCTCTTTTTTGAGATTTGGTCCATTCGGGAGGTCGCGGGTTTAATCCCCGTGGCCGATCTTCCAGATCCATGATTTTTTCGGAGGTTTCCCCGGATCGCCAAATGGACGTTGAGAAGGATTTCCATATCCTCCGAAATTCCTGTCCCTCCATTTGCTTACATTTCTAGGTTTCTTTCAGGGTTGGAAGCGTCGACGAACGGCAGTAGCATGGCAGGGAAACAATGCGCTCTGGAAATCTCGTCCCCGGATTGTAAGGCGAGCCTACTGGTTTCCAGGAACCCATAGGATGGTACAAATCTGAGGGAGGATGGAAGCCGGTTTTCGATTCCCCGGCACCCTTGGGGAATCCCAAAGGGGTGGAAGGGGAGCCAGACCGAGGAAGCCTGCACCAGGGTGATTCTACCTGGGGACCCTGCCACCTGCTCTGTCGTGGCAACGTTCGGGCCGCCCTTATGATCCATTCACCTCATCCATCCTACCGGGGGTGCTCCATCAGGAGTACAGACATGAAAGATCGCCTTTTGGTCGAGGTACTAAATCCGCTTGCACAAGTTGTCATAGTCATATTTCTTGTTATTGGTTTGAATATTTTTCTCAAATGGGAAGTCATTCAATTTTTGCCCTCCTGGTCATGCAAATGCAATGGAATTTCCAGGCCATCATAGAGCAATTAGCACTTAAAAGATTTGACAATCGTTTAAGCCCACTGCGTTCCCCCATTCCCATTGTACCTACCAGGAAATATAAACTAGCGTTTCTTTATTTTATTTAACATGAGATAAATGAATAAGTGTCAGTATGGATGATTTGTACTAGAATGTAGAGTAACTCACATCGGCAATTTTACTATTACGATAACCAATAAGCAGAGGTGACGAAGTTTGCATGCTATGCAGTAGGGTGGCACATTTGGGGGGGGGGGGGGGGGGATGAGCTTCCACAAGGTACCTCCTCGGTAAATCTGATAGCTGCTAGACGCAATTTATGTATCTCTCTCTGTTCGGTGGGCTATAAGTCGTACTTATGTCATTGTACTTATGTCAGTGGCTGCAGATGTAGTTTGGAGCCCGGGCCTGGCTAAGCCGATTTTAGCCCCGGAAGCAGTTTTCCGCCTATGAATCTGATAGCAAATATTGATATTATAGATTATACCAAAACACCATTAATTATGTTAATGCAGAATTCGGGATGAGAAGATTAATGAACGCATATACTAACGGTAGAGGACTCAACATTAAATTTGAAAGAAAAATCAAAAGTATTTAGTGGTAGGGGAAACGGAGAGAGACCTGAAATTAAGCACTGGTACAATTAAAAAAGTGTAACAATTTAAACATTTAAGCTCTAATTATCATAACGTAGGGCTGTAGAAGTGCGTATTATATCTTAAACGTGTTGTATAACATTGCATTAGTCCTCGGTAACCACAAGGAACATGTAATAGGTGCACGGCAGTGGAATAATCATGGTTACTTAGCTAAATTAAAAGCTAGTGTTGGAAGTTTTTCTCGAGGCAGTTTATGGGCTGCTGCTCAACATGTCGCACCTTCTACCTGGTGTGATAAACAATAAGTTCCCTAGTATCTATGCTTCTGAATATATCAACACTCCTTATTTTATTGATCTACCCATTGGCGAATTCACACTCGAAAAAGACTTCCTCCAGTGACAAATGAAGTGCTTGTTTCAGTACAATAGAAACTCCGATACAAGAATGACTGCAGATACATCATAACAGGTTGAGAATCAAAAGCTGAAAATGCCATCCGCTTAAGAGGTCAATTAATCTTGGAAGTTGATGGGTAAAATTGTCTACGCACACTTGTCTATTGGTGATTATCTTCAGTTTTTGAAGGACTTTCTTGACTGCTCTTAGTAAAAGCGCCAATTTAATTAGCACAAAAGTGTTCTACTTTTTGTGTTTTCACGGAATTTCTTATGAAATAGTATTTATCATTTTCTCATCTTTTGTAAGAACGATTGCAGCTATTTATAATTAAAGCATAATGCATCATTTTAATTTTTGTTTTATTAATATTGACGCGTATTTAATTTAGTAACACATAATAACTAGTTTTCTCTTGTAATATAAATCTATCTTAGGGCTGTAACATATTTGCATGACGAAATTAATATTTTTCAAAACAAAAATGCTCATATTCCTTGCAATCAGATCATTTTACCGATGATATCACTTATTATACACGAATTATGTATCATGTCAAAAGAACAGCTTTGGTTTTATAAGGTGTCACAACTCTATATACCGGGTGGAAGGGAAGGCATTACATTAATTTAAACCAGTGGTGGATCTCGGTATTTGGAACACATTTTGTATCTTACGTTTTTGTCTCTGACATTTCCTCTGGCAACACTGCAGATTGTGTGGGTGGTCTCTTTCCCTAGCTCTGTACATAAACAAACAGCGTAACGGTGCGTTTTGAAAAAAAAACTCATATCCTGCCTTGTCCTTCCGAGTTCAGTATGACAGTGTAGGCCAATCTGAAGCGTTAGCTCCCAAAACATTACCGAAAGCGAAAGCTGTTTACATCCACAAAACAGGCCAATTTCCTGACCATCCTCAACGCAACGTTGTCGAGTTACGTCATCTTTGAAATAGTAGCTCAGAGTATTCCTTCACGTCTTTTAAGTGATTAATTATTTCGAAACCCTATGTGATGTCCCGTAATTACTACCGAATTTACGTCGGAAATAAGTTAGTCTACGCATCTTACAAGTAACAAACTGTTATCTTTGCGCATTCTTGTGGAATTACGCATCCAACTTGGATAAAAAGCTATTTATTTCTTCGAAATCGGTTGATCAAAGAAGAAAAGGCCATTCGTCTTTTTTGTTTGTAATGCTTTTATGAAGCACATATTAGAAGGAATGCAATGACTTCCCTTCCATCCTGTATAAATGTAAAGTGGCAATAGAATTTTCTAGGTTTAGGCATCAACAAGTCGTATTTTGGAGTCGAGATATCAGATTATGACCTAAGAAGACTATTTTAAAAGTCTGTCCTTGAAAGCATCTTGGAATATGGACATTAACTGAAAGAATGGATGGTCTTTGAAGAAGCCGATGTATGTCCCGAAGTGAAAAAGTTGAGAATGAGACGACTAAAGTAAGGACGAACGTTCAGGACATCATAGATGCATAGAAACTCAATCATTACAACAGTATGTTCACATCTAGCAAATTTCCACAGACAACAATAAATTGATCTCAGGAAGGTCGCAGAAAAAGGACGCTCTCGATTTGCTTGGGGTGGGAATATTAAGAGGGCCATGAAAAGTAGGGGACTGAACAATAATACGTGGGAAGATAGCACAATGGAGAACGGGATTACATGGCAACCACTGATAAAAGTGAATACGCCTATAAGAGTAAGGCCAAGGTGGGAAATGTAATTCAATTTAAAATACATTTCTCCAGTAGTTAAAGAGAAGGAAAGCTCTTAACCAGGCAAACAAAAGAGGCTCTCTCAGAGCAGTCACGCTTTCCCAACAAAGGGCAGCAGTATTGCTTTTGAAGTGAGGACCAACGAACCTCACTCCCAACAACACTACACTTGAATATCTTTTTCAATCACTACCATCTAAATGTTCTGTCCTCGTGTTCGTGATGATAGTTGCTCCGGGAGGATTATTGAGTTAACAGTTTGGGAGGATATTGAAGTAGTTCATATTTTTTCAAACAAAAAAGAATGTCACTTGTTAGCTAAGCTTCTACTTAAATATAATATTTGAAGCTTTTACAGCGATAATTATTAATTAGCACTTCTCGGTACAGCCTTGTAACATCTATAAAACTTGAGCTCTCGGCCATACTAAACACCACAGCTATCATAAGGAAATGAATAATTAATAAATAAATTGCCATTTCTACTCATGGCCTTCATTGGAACTGCATAAGAAATAAACGGCTATCTCAAAAAGTAGCCTTCTTTTAAGTATTCCTGTCCAGCTGTGCTCAGTCGTGGGCCGTTGTCCATATTAAAATTATTTGGTTCTAATTTAATTTCAATCGCCTCTTTTAGGAGTGTCATAATGTCGGTTACCGCCATGTAAAACAGCTACCGCACCTAACAAAATGTGATCATTGCCGAGGCTATGCTGTGATATTGCTGATTTTTCTGGCTGTAGTAGTCGTAGATTGCAATTGTGCTCATCACGCCTCTCTTCAATCGTACAACCAGTCTGTCCTATATGTCTTTCCACTTTGGCATGGAATTTTGTAAACACCAGGCATTTTAAAACAAAGATTGTGCTTAACCGGTCTCATATACTGCTTCAGTTTTTTTTTAATTTATTTTTTTATTTTATTTATTTATTTATTTATTTTTTGTGGTAGGAATATCGTTTTAATGCCCTGTTTTTGTTTTATTTATTAATTGTTCATTTGCTGATGATGGCCATGGTGTTTAGCATGCCCCGAAGCTCAAATTCTGTAGATATTACACGGCTGGTAACTCGAGAAGTGCTAATTAGTAAAATTTCTACTTCTTTAGTACATACGTATATTGATCAATTAATAGTATTAATGCCAATTTTCGTTTTGTAGGGGAAGCCACGGCTAGTGAGTGCCACCAACGGTGTTTTCCCCCTGCTAAGTCTGTCAATGCTGGTTTCAAGAAAATATTAAATGACCTCCTTCACAGTACTTCCTATTCCTCGAGCATATCGAAACATACGTTTTGACATTCTTGAATTAGAGAAGTAAAAACAAATATTTTTAGTAAAAGGTCCATGTGAGTATACGGTTAGAGATCCAAATAGGTTTAAGTGGAAGAACAGCGAATAATATATGTATTTAAAAACAATAATAGATAAATATCTAAACGAGAAAGGAGGAAAACTATATTGTGACGCCGGCCTACGGCAGCGGCAACTGCATAGGCTCTGGACCGAGCTGCCTCACAGTACTAGCGGTGCGGGTAGCAAAGGCGCTCAAGGCCGAGCGCAACTGTTATGACAGCAACCAGAGCGCCAACACAGAGTTTTCCAGATTATTCGAGAAGTGTCCGTCAGCCGGCGTATTTGTAGAAGTTCCAGAAAGGTCCATATTACTTCACCCTCGCTATATAAGGATGCAAGGAGACGAGGTGTTATTTAGTAACTACAGACAAGAGTCATCGGAGTCAGTCTTTAAACCCTATCCCTTCGATTTATTTACTATTTGCTGGCAATAATTAAGCAGCATCACAGGCACTTATTTTTAGCTCTTGAAGTTAGTTATTAATCTAAATTATTTTGTTCTTTAACGAAGTTGTCAATTGCCAGGATCACATAAGCGTCACCGGCGTTTCAGAATTTCGTCCCGCAGGAGTTCTTTTACATGCCAGTAGTTTTTAAGCACACTTAAGAACAATCGGTCCGGACCGGATTTGAACCCACAACCTTGGAATCAGTAGGCCAGCGTCCAACCGAGCCACCCAGGCCGGCTGGAAGTTACTATAGACTACAAGATATGAATGGGCAAACATTAGGTATAAAATTCACAAGTTTCTACAATGAATTAACGAAGATCTTGAGGTTTGTGACAGGAATGATAGCGAAGGGATTGCTTCGTTTCGTTTGGAAACATGAAAATTGAGGAATGAAAGGAACGTGTTGAGGGAAAGTTCTACAATATGTAATGAAAGGCAAGATGAGATCCATTTATTATTGAAATTTTTAAGACCACTGTAGGAAATGGCTAAATAGAAAGAGCTGACAGTGGGAAAAAGTTTTAAAGACCAAACTGAGTGATGTGGGGCATTCTTTATGAAGTTGAGAAATAAATGGAAGTGGTCACTGAACAGGGCAGTGGAAAGATGAGGCTTCAGCAGTTCAAAAAGTTGATTTTGAAATTGTTATTTATAGGTTTATGTACTGTCGGGTGGACGGCTAGGGACAAACACTTATATTAATATTATTACCAAACTTATTGCTATTGTGACAAAATTAGTCTGCTTACTTTTCTATCACTTTATTTTTCTTCTAAACCTTTGCACAAAAACACAGTTCTCTTCTACTGACGTTAACACAATCTACAGTGTTTCGTGATATTACAACTCACAATTGTTCTATTGATCTCTTCTCGAAGCCTTCACTCAGTCCCTTAAGTGCTTTTCTTCACTTTCTGTCTCTCATACACTGCCTTCGATGATACAACCATTCGATTTGAAGCTTCTTCACGACGCGACGACACACGCATACGACACACAGACCGATTATGCCTCTCACCTCTTTTATAGCGGGGATGCCACCATACGCATCTTTCTCGACTTCACAAACACGCCGGCGATGACGTGGCCAGATCTTTCTCGAGCTCTTGTGTTGTCCCTTGATTGTTGTTAGTCGCGTGTTCGCTCGCTAGAGTGCTGTGGGAAAGGTTGACCTTGCGCCTTTGCTCGCTTATGTAGTGTGAAGTAGCTGGGCCCCAACCGTCCTTTGTTGTGCGTTGTGCCCAGCGTCACAGTATTATTCGTAGGAATTAAACTGTACGATTTTTGTATTTGCCTTACTTTTAAGGTTACGTGTGTAAAGTGGGAATCGATGTAAAGGTGATGATTTGTATTCACTACAAACAAATATACACGTTCTGTTACTTTGAGTTTAATTTAACAGATTGGCCGATAATTTAGGAGGATAAGCAGTGCACAGCTGAACGCTAAATAGGATACACTTTTAATGTGTTTTACGTTACATCAATCGGTGAAGTGAATTTAGGTCAACTCACTTTGTTTAAAAGCGAGGCTGTGCGATGAGATGGAAACATCAGGCATGGCGTAATGTTTCCGTGATTAATCGTTCCATGCTGATGGCTGCTAAAGTAGAAACTGTTGCTAAACCCTATCCCTTTAATACTCGTTATTTCTCATTCATTGCTTGAAACCGCTTATCTTTTGTTAAATAACCTTTTATACTCGTACTACAGACTTCTAACACTCTATGGACATTCTTGCCCTATCTTCCTTGATTTAAATCGGGCCTTAATGATCTAGCTGTCAATGGGTCCCTAAATCTCCTTCACTCACTCACTCACTCACTCACTCACTCACTCACTCACTCACTCACTCACTCACTCACTCACTCACTCACTCACTCACTCACTCACTCACTCACTCACTCACTCACTTACGTTATGAGAGGAAGCAAAGTTAATATGGACACATAGGCATAGGCAAGGGCTATTTTGTTAGTATTACACTGAAACTAATCGATTGATTGGCTCCGCGATAACGTGTGATTTCCGCATTTGGGAGGTGCAGAGTTCGATTTCCCTTGACTGCCCACTGCAGCCTTAGATTTGTCGGGTTTTCTCCTGATCAGTAGGCGAATTCTGCGGTGAATTGTCATCTAGAACGATTTCCTTTCGTTCTTTTTCCTTTAATTTCTTTTCTATCTCGTGTTTCAGGTGTAATTCTAGATTTCGTGATAGATGAAGGATGCGTGCTCCAAGGAAAGAGAATTTCTGTACACCAGACAGCTGCCTGGCTGGGCGGGTCGTTCTTCGCCCTCTCTGAGCAGCTCCTAATCTTTGAATCAGACACTATTGGAACTTCAATGCATCTACGAGGCCTGTGTCTTGAACTCCAGGTTGTATGATTTGCTGCATCAAGAAGAGATATCAGGGAAACTGCCTACAACATGGCGAACCTACCAGGATTAAAAATCTCCTCTGATAGAGTAAAAGTGGCGCGAGAACTATGTCACGGCTGTTGTGAGAGGAAATGCTGCGCTAAGTATACGGAAACGTGAAGATTGTTCTCGGCCAGAAACAAAAGACATGAACAGGAAAGAAATGTGTGGTTACATTTAACCTTTGGCCAAAGTGCTGAAAGAAAGTAATCTCCTTTACAAGCAGGATCATATGGAAAGCTGAGAAAATCGGGCTTCAGATGAATTATATAGTTGGACAGGTGAGACAGGTACGGTTCTGGCTTGCTATAATGCAGTAATTCACTTCTTACCCTCTTAGTGCAGAATGAAGAAATGCCAAACCGCACTTCAAAACAGGTACCCCCAGACACAGTAATCGAAATGAGGCAAGAGTTCCAAATTAATGCAGAGTTATTTATGGATTGATTACTAAAACATGTCCTTCCAAGAAAGCCTTCGAAAAAAAAAATCTAATCTCAATTGGCCGTGTTTCACACATGAACACTGCCATTTTTACAGGTGGTTAGAGATGATGACAAGAATATAATCTGCCTATTAAATCACAGCTCGCTTTATCTTCAGCCACTGGACCGTGTTGCTTTCAAACCACTAAGACGTGGTGCAAAAATGCTTGTCAAAAGTTCATGACGCTAAATAATGACAAGAATATTTCAGGGTATCACTATGAGGGATTACTGAATTCCGCGTAGATTGATTTACCAATATTCAGAATAGGGTTTCCTCATTTAGAGCTGCAGGCATATATCCACGGGCGATTGGAAATTGCACTGAAGTTCTCTAGTCAACTGCACTGAACCATTAAAGTTACACATGGTAAACAGCACTGCTTGTTTTTGCACTTACCGTGTAAGATGCTCTGGAACATCATAGCTCGGGATACAGACTGCACTGACGAAGCTTGTGGATGTTTTTTGCACCGTGACTGACTGTTCTTTACTTCACTTTGAAAAATAGTAGAAGGTGCTCTTGACGAATTCTAAGCGATCAATTTGACCCTGTTCATATTTACTGATTTGCTTCTTAATGTAGTGCTCTTTATTTATTGTGAAAAATTTTTTTTCCGGGTGTGATTTTCGGGGCTTTTTATTTTATATAAACCTCGGTCTGATAAGACGTTAGTTCTTCCACGAATACAGATAAAGATGGATGACGGGAACTAAAGCTTGCATTGAAATGCGAATGAAAAGATTCGCATGCATTCCTAGTTCGTCCAGTGTCTGCTGATTTGGTTGTCCACTTAAAGGGAGGAAAATTGGCAGTTTCGTCAATATAATTTTCTACCAAGTAAGAAAAAAATTTTACAACGTTTTCACTTTCGGGTTGCAGTTGCACAAATCGTGTACAAACGATTAACCTACTTCACATGGTTCCAAATATACTCGTACTAACCCAAACACATAGTGCAACCAGTGTCCAACGATTGAGTCCTTGTATTCCCTTGCCAGCCCTAAAGCCTGTGTTTTTTCCACCGTGTATTAGCTAAATGAAATCTGTACAGGAAGATTCGGCCACATGGTTCGCACTGCATCATGTATAACTATTTATAGATCCGAAATTAGAATTCTGGACTCAAATGATTTATTTAATTGCTCATCACAGTCGTGACAGATAATGCGAAATATAGTTTCATATGAATATCTGGTTTTATTTGGAGGCAAACAGAATAACAAAGGCACATAGTAACCATTCTTAAAACCTTGAAATGTAAACATTTGATAAAAGAACTTGAGGTAATAGTCGAATGTTCCGTCAACATATACCAAAGGACACGTTACTAAAAATTTCAAATTAGTGTGACTGCTTAATATTACAATCCCACTGTCTTTGTAGTTATGCATTACGAATTGTTCATCTATGTTTGTCTTAATATCTAGAGCTAAAATCTTGTCATGAGCTTCATTTCATTCAGCCGGAAATTTAGGGTATTTCTTTCTCCGCGAATTATATGCATTTCTCTTTATTAGAGTTAAATCATTAATGTGTATACAGTTATATCCAGGCAATTCTTTTAATACAGATCGAGCCACTTTGCTTGGACGGGCAGATATATCTTCCATAGCCTTTCGTTTTGCTGTACTACTAAGCATTTGGCATTGCAACTTATGCACCTCTTTATTATGGTTGTAATCATTGCTATTTACACATAATAAATTCAGTACTGCAGTGCAGTTAACATTTCGAATTTGGTGCAATTCACAAACTCCTTCATTTTCAATGCAATTTACCCTGGTGCAATTTTATATTTTTCAGTGCAAATTACTACCACCCCTATCCACCTATAGCCAGGGAAGACGCACAGGTTGAAGGAAGAAAAGTGAAATATCTGGAACTGACCAACCAGCTTTCTCCACTGATGCCCATATCCCAAGGAGATAGGTACCAGTATGTGAAAGCGTTGGATACCAGTTGCAGAGAAGGAAGAGAAGACAAATAGGAAAGTCTTTCAATAGTTTTGTTCGAGTAGAAGAAACAGTTTGTAAGTTTAGCGTATGCGGTGTAGAAGAAAGATCGTTTGAGATAACTAATGTGATTGGAATTGTAAGGTTACTCGAGTTTAGTAACCAGGAGATTTAGGTAGATACATAGTGTGTAGATTTTATTTGAAAAATTGATGTAACATAATTTGCTTTTGAATAAGGGTAAAATGAAATGTGCATGTTAAGGTCTGATATGGTATACCTACAACAGGCAGGTTTTATTTATTTCTTGTTATTTATTTGAGGTGGCGCCGTGATCGAGCGGTTAGAGCGTTCGCCTACAACCTAGGTGGCCCGGTTCGATCCCGGGGACCTACATGTGGTATTCGTTTTGGACGAAGCGGCGTCAGGGCGGGTTTTCTCCGGGTTCTCCGGTTTCCCCCGTCACTCATTCCACCAATCACTCCATTATCACCTTTCGAACCATCGATTTCGCCTGCATTTCATATCATCCTCTTCCTCACTATCATACCTCGTGCAGACTGACCACCTGCTTCCAGGTCTTCACTTTGCCCAGTCCATAGGTTCCTCTGCTCCCTGACAGGCGTCTGGCTCAGGCACTGGCTTGTAAGTCCTACATAAGAGAAGGGCACTCGGCTAAAGAAAAAAGTTACTAGTTAGCATATGTATACGTAATATGGAGGTGTTACGCTTATCTTTTATTCTGCGATTATTCTGATAAGCCTATTAGAAGCATATCCTCCTAATTGACTTAAAATTGTAATGAACTCTTTTTAAGTCAATAAGCTAAACTTATCTTCAATTAAATCAACCAATTCGAGATTGCAACCAGTATATCTTCTACCCATAGCGTGTCATCTTACCAACCTCTAAGAGCAGAGTGATTCTCCTTGGTCTAGAAATAACATGCTAGCTTCTGGTTCCCAAGGTCATGGGTAAAAACCCGGTGGAGGGCGATGCATTTGTTTCATGCGCAAAAATCTTTAGCATGGTTTCCTTTGGAGGGGAAGTTGATTTACAGCATGTAAAAACAATCCCAAGCCTGATAAAAGGTCCTTTGAGCAAAATAAAGCGGTCTTTCACGCTCAATATATATTGGGACGCTGAGAACCATAACATTTAAGGAGCGTGCATCAATCTTTTCCCTAGCAGGAAAGATGGCAAAACGTAGTCTTTTTAGATATTGTTTAAAATCCTAATTTAATTGCAATACTTTCAGAAAACAGATATTTCTCAAGGAAAGAAGATGGACATGTAACAGTAGGCAAGCATTTATACTTTTACTTATGTACTATTCCAGGATTTAGATAACTGTTTTGACATTTGCGCCATCTCTCCTTACTTTACCCTAATTCAAATACTCAATGGTTTCCCGAATGGTGATACCTTTTTCATTTCTGTAGCCTAGAAAGTTTTAGTTAGCATATCTACTTTAAACAGAGAAAGGAATATTCAGTGACAGTTCAGTTAAATGTTGATCCTTTTGTTAGAATATCAGGGAAGTTCTTAACTTTTATTAATAAAGGCACAATTTTTAGTACCGCATCGTGTGTATGAGTGTCGGTTATGCCGTGAGTGTATTCGCCCAGACCGCGAGGCCATGCATCAGCACTGAACGAAACAGCCCCATGCACACGGTAAGTAACTAAGAAGTGTGGTTTTACTTAATAGGAATAGCCGGGGCTGTGCAAACTTACAATCATAAGAGATATTGGGGAGAATTAACAATATGAAAAACTTTTAATTCATTTTACAATCATTTCCTAACGTATTAGGGGTAGTGAATGAAATTAATTAAATCGTCAACGTGATGCAGCCAGTCAGTCCATCAACCACATTCTTTAAAGGTAGATGAAGATTTAGCTCTGTAAAATCCTGGCTTAATGTACCATTTATTTAAACTTTCGCTGCAACATAATTATTGGAACAGCCTAGAATAAATCACCACCGCATAAGGATTAAAGACTACATATAATCATTTCATAATGTAATCATAGGGTCTTTCTTTTAAGTTTTAGTCATCTTATGTTGTTCCTAAAACATTTTGGGTAATCAAATTCCAGGCCCTGTTGCTAACATTCACCTCAGAAACAGTTCTAATTACAGCAAATTTTAATGACTAAATTTTTCCTGCGGAATTTGTCAGTACAGTTACATTTATGCTTGTTGAATCTTGTGACACACTGTGTATGTTTTGAATGATTTTTACTTTCTCTACTACGTATAAGTAGGAGAAGCATTGTATTCGACCCAAAAATTCGATGTCGGGATTTTACCGGAAATATATGTTTTGAGGAACCCTGAATCCAAAAAAGCAGTTTTATAAAAAGGTCCGTGCGCGCGCGTGTTTATGTGTCTGAACAGCGTAAATCAAAAACCAAAAGTCGGTTACTAGCCAAAGTAAGCATTTAAGTTTAATATCTTTCAAGAATGCGACACGAAGATTATGAATAAAGTTCCTCCAACCTAAACTAACCTTTACATGAAAAACGCTTCTAACTTTTTTAGTTTCTCAAAAATAGCTCTTACGATTTTGATTAAAATGTCATATGTTTAAGATATTTATATGGCACATTAAATATATATTTGGAATTGTCTGGCTATAGCCTATGTAGTCCCATCCACTCTTGATGATATTTGTATAACTTGTAAACCGTAAGGGATAGACCAAATCTTACTATACAAAAAATGAAGATCTTGTTAAAACACACAAGTTATATCCAAATGCATCTTTTTTGTGCTGTGAACCATTTAGAAAATATTCCTTGTTATTTGTGTACGTTTTGCAACACTTAAAATTTTCTCAAATGAAAGATCGTTATTGACTTTTGTATCTCTTGGTCGTGCAAATACAACGTAATTTTAAAGTCATCGCACAAAGCCTACTGTATTCCCATATTCCCGTTGCAACTACAATTGCCAATACGGTAATTTCTGCAAATGTTTATCTGACTAACGTGAAGTAACAATAGTTAGTACAAGAGCAGAGAAAGCCAAGCGAATGCAATACATCAGATTTGTTTTAGGAATCACACGAGTTTCGTGATGTGCAACCTTGTGACCAATGTCCGTTAGTTTGACTATAGAGAGCCCGGTTCATTTCGTGAAGAGCGGGTGTGAAACAAAGCGTCATAGAAAAAGTTTTAATTACTAGACGCCATCATCCGAGAGAGCGGGCGAGCGTCTCGCAGTAATGAAAAGAATGCGCAGACCTCTCATTTTTATAAACGCTATTTACTCAAACCTTATGACTGCGTTGCCATGTCTGTAGAAATGCCAAAGGCTTCTGCCTCGTTAGCCGCTACCCAGATTTATTCTTGCTTTTGTTGCCATCTCCACGATGGCAAAACCTGCTCCTTTATTCATCAAATGGCACACATCGTGAGTGTTAAATAATCCTTTGGTTATTAATTAAAGTTGGTTTGGGAAATTTGTATGAATATAACAATATTTGCTGATTTAATTAGAAAATCGGTAATTTGGCATACAGAAACATTCAATTTTAGAAAATCTACAATTATTAAATATACAAGGGCGTAATCAAATATTTTATTTCAGAAACCTACTGTCTTACTTTTTTCACCTTTGCGAAAAACAACTAAAAGCTTAGGTATATGATAGCAAACTTATTAGTTTTCTTCTTAATAAGTTATTGGTTTATTATGACATTACTTACTTTTACTTTTTTGAGCGTTTCCACTTTTAGCGGTTGCCTCCCTTTTCCATTGTTGGCGGTCATTCAAAGAGCCAGTTTCCATTTCCCTAGCTTCCGTGGCCTCCATAACTCTCCATGTGAGTCGAGGTCGATCTTGCTTTCTCCTTTCGGAGGTCAACAGCTCAAAACTTTTTTAAGCCATCGTATCTCAGGCATTGTTTGATCATGTCCAAACCACTGAAATCTTCGACGTTCCAGACGATCGATAACATCTTGTATGTTCCAGCTCTCCTTAATCGTGCCATTTCTGACCCTCTGCAGACGGAATATACATAGACTCCTTCTTAACCCATCCATTTCCACAGATCTAACGTGGTCCAGAGTCCAGCTTTCTCCTCCACAGGTCAGGATACTCTCCACAATCACATCAACTATCATTTTCTTTGTTTCCAATCTAACGTCCCTATTCCAAATTACACCATTAAGTTGTCTTGCCTGTATGACACAGATTTTCTATTTTTGACATTACTCTTTCTATAAACATGAATTAAAACATTAACATAGATTTTTTTAGAATTAATTTAACCTAGAAACTCACATCGTGTTTATAAATTATATAAAAGATTTCGATGGTGTCTAGACCAAAAGTGAAGAATGTACTAAACAAAAAGGAAATCTTACAGCACTTGATAGCGGTGACTAAAAACCTATGAAGAAACAAGAATAAAAATCAATCAAGGGAACCAACAGAAATAATAGGAGGAACTAGACAAGGTTGTTCGCTGTCAAGCACTCTTTTTAATATATATTTTGATAAGAAGATGTAGGCAAATAACAACGGGAGGAATTAACTTAGGAAATCTAATAATAAAAATATTAGCCCTTTGCAGATGACTAGATTTTAATAGCAAAAACAGAAAACGAACTGCAAAGAATGTTATATAATTAAACAAAATATCAAAACAATATGGAAATGAAATCTGAAAAATGACTTTGTAGGGCTTTCATTTAATTCGGTCAAAATAATACTGAGAAACAAACGAACAGAATAAGCGACAAAGTTTATCTTTCTAGGCTACAAAATATCACATATAATGGAAATAAATAATAGACGAAATAGTTTAATCATATAACGCGAACACTAAATAGAACTTTGTAAAAGAAAGCTAGAAAAGACTCCATAATGAAATTATACAAGACCTTGGCAGTTGCTACAATAACGAACCAGAAACCTGAACTATCGCGGCACTACACTCAGCTAGAAGATGAGCTGCAGAAATGAGGTTCGTCACATCAATAGCGGGATATCAGAGAACAGACAAAAATATGATACAGAAATATGGCAACAATTAAACGTAGAAGAACTAAACGCAATAATAGCGAAACATAGAAAAAACTGAAATAATACTAAATAAGGATGACTGAAAACTAACAAAAGCAGTTGAGGCGGAAACCCGCGCCCACCGATTAAAACCCGCGCACCTATGTAATAATTTGTATATCATTGAAAATGGAATATAGGCTTTACCTGACAACTCGACTGGTGGGCCGAGGGTACAGCGATTACCTCAGGCAGGGAAAGTAACGGTACCGCAAGAAGGCAATAACCCCTGAAAGAAAGGGAACAACAATAGGGTTGAAAAACCCAACGCGTGAAGACGTACGTGCCTAATTGCAAGGTGAGGCTGGCCAAGCGGAAGGGCCGAGTTGAGAAATAGAGTTCTTCGGGAGAGAAGGACACTTACTTGGCAGATCTTCAGGGGGATAGACAGACGTGTGCGTTACGCGGATCAAAATACTTCATGGTCTTGTGTGTCGGAAGGGGGCATGAGTAAAGTGAAGTAAACACTAAAAGAAATAGAAGACTTCAATTTATTACCTGGACATTCCTCAGCTGGGCAACCCTGAGATAAAGACCTCGTGCTCAAACAAAAACCACACTGTAAAAAAGCCGGAGCGATCGAGAGCACCCACACCCTTCTGACCTACACCTTCCCAAGTAGACCAGAAACATAGCATCACCCACACCCATCCAAAAATCCCGCACCACAGTGTACAACTATTCACCATGAGGAAGAAGAAACTTGGGAAGACCTAGGAAAAGATGGAAGCAGTAACAAGTGGGGGCTGGAACAGACCAAGATGATGATGAACAAGCTTTCAAATTAAGTATAATTTTCTTCCTCCTAGTTTTGCAATTATCCATTTAGTTTTAGAAGTCTTCATTTATGAAAAATGATAACTCGTTTATGTAATCCCTTCTGCTACCGAGTGAGATGGCTCCGCGGTAGCGTGTGAAACTTGCATTCGGGAGGTTCGGGTTCGATTTCCGGCCTTACTGACCGTAGTTTCCCTGAGTTGGTAGGTAAATCCTGGAGGAGTTCTACTGAATTTCTTGTATATCATTTCCGGTAGCCATTATTTCTTTCCGATTATTTCACCTCTTCTGTTTCTGATACTGTGGTACTGTGACAAAATAACAACATCCAGTCCGGTTACTTTTCTATCGCTTTATTAGCTTCTAACATTTTACCACAAATACACAGTTTTCTTCTAGTCGTTAACATAGTCTTAACCTTTGTATATGACAAGTCACAAATTTTACTTCTCATAATCTTTCTAAGTCCTTTTGGTGTATTTCTTCACTTCCTCTGTCTCTCACGCATTAGTTACAACAATGTAATCACTCACGACGCTCGTTGAATCTTCTTACGACATACAATTGTCTTACACCTACTGACACACAGACCGACTCGTGTCTATAACTGTAACTAAAAGCTCAAATGGTATTTCTCCTTATATACTGGGGATAACGTCACATGGACCTTTCTCAAGTTCTACACACACACGCGCGCGCGCGCGCGCGCGCACCCCAAATTACTCAACTAGAAGTCTCGCGAACGTTCTCGACGCCGCTTTTGTTTCTGCCATCTCAATTGTTAACAATCACGTACACAGCAGTCCCGCGAAGCAGCCCGGCCTTGAACGTCTTAGTCCGCTCGTCTGCACGGCAAGTGGTGTGAAGTAGCTTGACCCTCCATCCTCTGTTGTGTGCCGAGCCCGACGTTACAGTATCTTACGGTAAGACGGTGGAATTTGCGCTATGGAAAGACTCTCCCTGGTACTTGGAGATGCCGCTGAAGACCCCTTCCTTCTTGTGTGTATCTCGTCTATTTTTGTAGTGTTGAAAGCCCGCTTTTACACATATGGCACCGCAGGCGGTGACACTGATGACACATGGAATGAAGTGGAGCACCGATGGAATGAGATGAAGGGGGAAGCCGGAGAACCCGGAAGAAACCGCCCCCAGCGCCACTTCGTCCATCACAAATCCCACATGCGATTGTGTGGGATCGAACCCTGGCCACTTTGGTGAGAAGGGAATGGTCTAAGCACTCGGCTACGGCGCAGCCGTGTCTTGTCTATTACCGGGACCTCGGGTTGCAGATGCTTAAGGTAGGGCTAACCGGCATCAGGACTGATGTCATGTTGGACCATTTATGGACCCTGTCCTTGCTAGCGCACACTATTGCACCATTATGGTCATTTCGGGTTTACCCTTCATTCCTTCCTCCCATGGAAGCTCAAAGATCATAATGTGGACTTCCTGCGGTCTGTGTTCCAGTTGCTGGGTGCCCTTTGGTCTGACTACTAGTAACTCCTGATCCCTTCTATTGCACTGGCACTGAACGAAGTCTAAATGATTTTGTTAAATTTGTAATGATAAAAGAAAAGAAACGGAATAATGTAATGCTTGCAATGTTCAATGAAAGATAACACATAATATTATAAATGGTTGAATGCTATTTGTCCGTCCATTTGTATGCAGTATAAATATATAATATATTTAAACACTGAAACTAACTTGACTTAATACGAGTAGAAACGGTTGAGTGAGACTATAAACATTGCAAATATAAATTGATACTTCAATGGAATCATGTGGAGTCATACCGTCTGTAGCATTGCGTCAGCAATAATTTTATTTATAACCAATGACCAGTAGTAATTGATACTCTAGCTTGGACATCCTGATTTTCTATAAAATTTGCATAATCTTCTTTTAAAATGAGCGTTCATCTCTGCAAGTCCAAGAAAACACATAATCGTACTGAGCCGACAGTCAGTTCTTTATCTTCAGTTCAGAGTTTTCGCTTGTCCCGCGCTTCCGGAGCTCCTCTTGGCCGCTAGAGGCGTGGCGTTCGTTCCGAGCCTTCCTAGCCAGAAGCTTAGCCGGTGAAGGTGTCTGCTGGCTTCTGGGTTAAGATTGCTTTTTTTACGCCGTTACAAGGTTTTTCTGATCCCTCTGTGGACGTGCTCGGTCTATCAAATCGGTCTATTTTTAAGGTTACCAGAGCCAGTGGGGACACAGTCTGAGCTTTACAGTCATATTGTATTACCTTAAGTTTAGGATTTGTACCATTCATATGTTATGAGTAGAGCGTTGAGCCGTATACAGTCACATGCGATACAGGCTAGTTGGGGGCGGAGAGGGACGTAACCGGTACTAAGTAGCCACATCATTAGAAGGCTGTAACTGTGAACGTGAGAGAGAACAACAGTAGAACCCATGTGCACTAAACTTGACGCTTTTTGCACACTCATCCGCTCTCTGGTTATGAGACGTTAGCTTCTCTCCCTGCATTTCATTGTTTATTACCTGGCGTGCTGAAGCGATAAACAAGACAGTAGTCCCTTCCTTGAAGAGAAGTAAGCATGTGCTGGTTACGCTGAGGTGCTTACCAGGATGGTAAGTAGATAATTATAAATTCGGATATTGATTCTTCCATAGTAAGTAATATTGAGATTTTTTAATCCTCAGTGTTCTCTCTATGAACACGGCAATTTGGAATACCGACGATACAGCATTGCTATGGGAAATGCATTGCTACTTATTAGCATGCAAGAATATGAACTAATTATGCACGATACAGTGATAACCTATATATAGTGGTAGAATTGCATAAATAGCGCATAATGAACTGAAGCGTAATTAAGAAGCGCTTCTACCAAACCGATGTAAACGATATAAACACGCAATTGCAATCCTTGCTTAGAATTTTCTGAAAATGTTAGAAAGTGGAGCGCTCACAAATTATGACGGGCTATTTATTCATTTTTCTCACATAATGTCATAGTTTATAATCCTGAGGTGAGATCTATACTAACAATGCAGTCCCTCTTGAGTAGCAAGCACCTGTAATAGCCTCTCCATAGAACCTCTAAAATAGTTTTTAAGAAGGTATCGTACCTACCAGTGACCAACTTTCCCAGATGTTCAAACTCGGCAAACTGAAATCCTCGCACATATCTCTTTAACGCCCTGAAAATGCTATAATCATCCGGAATTGGTAGGATGTTCATAAAAATACTGTCATACTTTAAACTGTTATTGCATCGCTTTGCATAATGAAGTAAAATTGGGCCAATTGAAAGAAAACACTCAAAGAAATTTAATATTTTATTTTTTAATTGTTATTTAACATTTTACTATACATTGAATGTTGCCTCCACGAGTGATGCTGCAGATATAAAGACGATATTCCCCATTCCTAAAAGATTTTCATTATCCTCCATTAGTACCAATAAATGCTCACAGAAGCCTAAAGGTTTCAACTTATGCAGTAATTGCAGTTTGAAGGACGAAGCTTCGATCGATGCAGGATCTTAGATACGGTGGTATGTTTAACTATTGACTAGCTCTGCAGACCAACTTCTTAGGAGTACGTGCAAATGCCTCGCGCACTTTTTCTACAATTCTCGCATTGACAGATGGTCTCCCTGAATGGTCTTTTCTTTGATGATATATGCAGTCACGATCCACAAAATCGCGGTACTACTTCAAAATTGACATGTAGGATGCTGGAATCTTCGCCAAAAAGCACACTAAACCTGCACTAGACTCTACATGCTATGATATTCCAAAACACACCAACTACGTTCTTTTGGTTTGTCATAACTCCTTGTAACTTCTTTAACAACACATTTAAAAGTAAACATTCACATGAAACCTGCCTGCTAAATATCCCACAATAAACCCGTATCCACGATCAGAATGAACTTAGTTTAGCTTCTTGTTTGATTGCCGCTATTCTTGCGATCTCGACCATTATTGTTCATTGTTGACATGCACAAAAATGTAAAATATTTTGAGTTTTTCTTTCGAATGTCACCAACTTTATTTAAATACGATTATTCAAAGGAACCAATGTAAAGTATGACAGCGTTTTTATGGAATCACTGCACTTTAAAATCCATCTCAGTAACGTCGCTGTCACTCTCCTCCGAGAATTTGTTTCCTACTCCATTCATCTGAAGGTTTTTTATATTTTTCCATCCTGCATCCAGTTGAGCATCCATTTCTGTATTGCTTAGCACTATCTATCGACATTTTGTGATTCTCTATAGTGTTCCTCCTTTTTCCAGAGAGACCCTTCCCTTTTTTGACTCTATAATGTTCGCCCATATGCTGATACCGCCTAGTGAAATGCCTGATATCGACTCCGTCCTTCCTTCTCTTTTGCTAGTGCTATTGACAAACATAATAGTACATCGATAGTTCGAACAAATATAGTTTGTTGGATTATACAGAATTACCTTCTGTACTACATATAGTAAGCAGGGGAAACATTGTATTCGACCCAACATTTCGATGTCAAGATTTCACAAGAAGTATATGTTTTGAGGCCCCCTGGATCTAAATAAAACATCTTAAGGAAATGGTACGTCAGTCCGTGTGTGTGTGTGTGTGTGTGTGTGTGTGTGTGTGTGTGTGTGTGTGTGCGTGCGTGTGTGTGTGTGTGTGTGAACAACATGACTCAAAAACAAAAAGTTAGTATTTAAGTTTAATATGTTTCTAGAATACGACACAAACATTTTCAAGAAAATTCCGCCACCTTAAACTACTCTTTACAGGGAAATTTTTTTCGAAAATGTTCATTTTCACAAAAATGGCTCTAACGATTTTGATTAAAATTACATGTTTAAGGTATTTTTATGAGAAATGAAATACACGAAAACAGTGTAAAAGGGAACGAATGCCTTCAGCGTCCAATAAGGGCCTGACAATGTAGTTGCTTTGTGTTTGCATGTCAAAAAGATGTTTGGTCGATTACATTACACCTATGTAGAGCAATAACACTTGCAAAACGTATTTAAGTTTAATATTGAACGATGGAACTTTTAATTATTATATTCAGTAGCCACAAGTTTGTGCGAATTTCGAACATGTTTATTTTATTTATGTGCGTTTTATTATATGTTCCACTCGTGATCGGATGGATGGAAGGGTGGAAGCCTTAGTGTGCCTCTGCTATCCACGGCCTAGTCTCCACCGGCGAGCCTGAAGATTCTTTTAATAAAATCACTAATCTCAGGGGTGGTACGGATACATAAGATAGATTACATAACCTATTTAATTTTTAAGAATGTTTGGACGTTTTATTGACACTCGTAAATAATTATTTTGTAACAAATCACTCGCAAGGAAAATCCGCTAAACAATGGCCTGTTCCGCCTCTAATGGAGTAATTACTAGACACAGCCAAGAATGATTTTAAAGACAATTTTTGTGGTAAAACTCGCGCAATAGTTCGATCTCACTAATTATAACTTGAATTATAGTTCACTCTTAAAGAATCGCAACAAATTCATTGTTTCTTTTCAGTCTATGTTTTATAATCAATACTTTACATCGAGACGTTAAATTTTATTTAATCTCTCTTTCTTCTTCATAGTACAAGACAAAAGAAGTCAGCCTATGCTGTCTATATCTTAACTTGATAATGTAAGTGGACTTTTCTGCTACCTCTATGTTCACATTTCATATCATTGCAGAAGGCTTCACAGAAATACTCTCTTAACGGCCTAATAAAAATACCCGTAGATTGGGAGTTTAAGCTTTAACATATGTAAATGGAAGCTTAATATTGAATTATTAGGAGGTAGGAACAGGAAAGTTTGTTTATCTCATGCGACACGCCGCTGTGAAAACAAAAGTGAAATCTGTTTACGTTGTGCCCTAGAACTGGTTTTGAAAGTGAAAGTATCACCCCCGCTACCAGGTTCAGCAAACCATGCAAACATTGCCAGCATGTATATTTTATTTTATAACATTTTTCCTTCCGCAAGATTTGGTCTATCTTTCATGGTTTACCACTTATACAAAATTATACAACATTCAAAATAAATTAAAAGTACCTCACAGGCTATTGGCAGAAAACTCACAACGTGCATTGTATTTGTCATTTGCCACCTATTTTAAAAAGTGACATTTTAATACAAATCTATGGAGCACTTTTCAGAGGCTAAAGCAAAAAATGGTACATATCAACGGTAGTTTGTGGTGGGAATATTTCCTAGAAGATCTTCATAATTCATGCTTGGATGAATGTTCAACTTAAATACTAAGTCTAGTAATTGTCTGACTTTTAGTTATTGATTTAAGGTGTTGAAGTCTAACAAACACTTATAAGGCGTGTACTATATCATTTTCCTGAGAAAAAGCTGCCTTTAGGTGACATTTAAGGATTCGATATCGAACTTTGTATTGAAGTGCATTACTTTCTCTTCCTATTATATTAAGCTGCAGAAAAGAACGAACAAAAGAAAAAAACTCAATGTACGCATCTGATCTAGAGATACAAAAACATTTCGAAGATTATGTCATTTTTCATTCATGCAGGAGCATCATTCGTGTTATTGGTGGTTATTGACGTGGAGTGATACATATGAATGAAAAAGCCTGACATGCATGCTACAAGATAAAACAAAGGGTAATAAATACAGTTTGGTTTTACAACATCTATGATTAGAACACAGAAGGTGAATGTACAGCAAAAGAAAACTGCAATAAATAAAATTTGGTCATGTTATATCTATGGTTACGAGAACATAGGTGGATAATATTTGAAATAAAATAACAATACACATGCATTATTTTGTTGAGTATCACCACTATTGGGGTGGTCGCATGACTAGCTTGTCCTACTAAATAGCTTCTTTTTACTTTCTCTGTTACGTATAGTAAAGTAGAGGAAGTATTGTATTCCACCTAAGATTCCAGCGGAAATATATGTTTTGAGGCCCCCTGAATCCAAAAAAAGCATTTTTAGAAAAAGGCCCGTGTGTGTGTGTGTGTAACAGTGTAGTGTGTGTGTGTGTGCTTAAAAACGACAGCTTCATGTCAGTAGATTTACTGGCATGTAAAAGAACTCCTGCGGGACAAAATTCCGGCCCACCGGCGACGCTGATGTGATCCTGGCAATTGACAGCGTCGTTAAACAACAAAATAATTTTAATTTTTTTTAAGTGTGTGTGTGTGTGTGTGTGTGTGTGTGTGTGTGTGTGTGTGTGTGTGTGTGTGTGTGTGTGTGTGTGTGTGTGTGTGTGTGTGTGTGTGTGTGTGTGTGTGTGTCTGTCTGTCTGTCTGTCTGTCTGTCTGTGACTGTCAGTGTTTCTGTCAGTCTGCGGACAGCATAACTCAAGAACGAAAAGTCAGTATTTAAATTTAATGTCTTTTAAGAATGACACACGAAAATTTTGAAGAAAATTCCTCCATCTTAAACTACCCTTTACATGGAAAATTTTGATTACCTTGAAAATGGCTCTTAAGTATTTTGATTAAAATGCCATATATTTGAGATATTTCTATGGCAAATTAAATGTATGTATTGAATTTTCTAGCTATAGCCCATGTCGCCATATTTACTCTGGATGATTTTTGCATAACTGGTAAACTGTAACAGATAGACCAAATCTTAATGTAAAAAAATGTGGATCTTGCTACAACACATACTTTATGTGTCAATAACTTTTTTGTAGTGTGAACCATTTCGGAGATACTCATTGTTATGTATGTAAGTTTTGGAGAACTCTCATTTCTGGCAAATGGAACATCGTTAACCGTGCATAGACAACAGAATTTAAAAGCTTTAAAAGATTTGACTGTCGCTGTCCACTGTATTCCCATATTGTCCTTGTACCTACAAGAAGATAAACAATAAGACAATTTCGCAAATGTTTATCTGAACTAACACGAAGAAAATACAGAAATAGGAGTTTGTAACAATGATTAGTACTAGAGTAGAGAAAGTCAAGTGAGTGCAACACATCAGATGTTTAAGTTTTAGTGCCTGGAATTCTGATTTATTTTGCCGAAGCTCGTTATCATATATAGGATTCCTTTGAAAATGTGCAACCACCATTTGAATTAAGGTTTTCCAGAGGTGAAAATAAACTGTTCTGGAATCTTGGTTGAATCTAGAGTTACAAAATATTTTGAAACGTTTTCTATGCTTTTTCTTGAATTATCGCTTAATCACTGCATTTAAAAGAAAATCTAGTAGTAGATAAAAATTACTGCATAAAAGGCATTTATATGCAATGTAACGGAAGTTGAATATTATTATGTATATAAAAATCTCATGTGTTGCACTCACATGACTTTCCATTCTCTTATACTAGTTTTACGAACTCTTATTTTCCTATCTTCGTGTTAGTCGAGGTAATCATTTGCAGAAATCATCTTATTGCGTCTTTGCTTGTAGGTATACAGTAAGATTTGGTCTATCTCTTACAGTTTACAACTTATGCAAAATTCCTCAAGAGTAAGCAGGGCCACATAGGCATAGCCAGAACATTCAAAACATACATTTAATTTACCATAAAAATATTATAAACATATGGCATTTTAATTAAAATCATTAGAGCCATTTGTGTGAAAATCAAAATTTTAGAAAAATATTTTATGTAAGCGGTAGTTTAATGTGGAAGAATTATCTTCAAAATCTTTGTGTCGTATCTTAAGTGTTTTTTTTTATTTTTTTTTTTATTTACGGGGCCTCAAAACATATTTCTAGCGAAATATCAACATCAAAATTTTGATTCGAATACAATACTTCCCCTACTTACTATGCGTGGTAGAGAGAAAACGAGAAAATAAACGTATAAAAACTAAGATATTTGACAACCTCAATGCTCTCATAGGGAAGTATTGATAAAATAGACACGTAATTTTAATTGAAATCTTTATAAAGTAAGGTAACAACAAGTTGTGTAAAAATTATTTTTCTGCCAGTAAAAATATTTTGTTTTTCTCCAAACACCCGCTTTAGCTTAGTTTTGTATTGGATGCTGTGCCACCATTGACCGGTTGGGTTCGAGGACTCGAGTTCTCAGATGGTGAGTTGCGTCAGGCTATCACTGAAGGCAAGTCGTGGTGAGTGTTACGTGTTACGTGTTTCCCGTTTCTATTTTCTCTTGGGCAATGTAATCGTTCAAAGGACACTTGCTCATTGTTCTGACTGCTTGATGGCTTTTCTGGGCATTTTCCAGGTTTATTTCAAAGCTCTACTTTTCGGGATGTATTTTGTATTCAACCAAAAGTAGTTAATGAGTTATATGAATAGTACAGACCAGGCCTGGGGGAGTGGTACACATTGAGCGGGACTGCGCTCACGACCTTGAGCATGTGTGTTGGGTGAGGACGATGCAAACACACACCAGTTCAGTGACGTACCTTTCACAATGAGTGCAGGACGTGTTACGCCAACATTTAATCCCGAATGGGAAGAAAAGTATTTCGCCGTCTTCGAAGGTGGAAAATCACATTGTTTGGTTTGTGGTGCAACGGTATCATATCCTTCACATTATAACATTAGGAGGCATTTCAGAAATGCGCATGCGCAAGAATATGGTGAAGAGAAGCTAACAGGTGTGGCTCGTGAAAAAATGCTGGATCGTCTTAAGGAAAATTTACAAGCCAAAAGTGACAGTACTAGCAAGACGATAGTTGACCGGCAAAACATAGTTCGTGCCAGTTTTAAAATTGCAAACGAAATTGCCAAATCCTCTAAACCCC
Source organism: Tenodera sinensis (assembly GCA_030765045.1). Classification (NCBI taxonomy): domain Eukaryota; kingdom Metazoa; phylum Arthropoda; class Insecta; order Mantodea; family Mantidae; genus Tenodera; species Tenodera sinensis. The sequence goes on along the minus strand of CM060961.1, from coordinate 95,654,248 downwards.
TCTCTGAAGGAGACTTTATAAAGGTGTGCTGCATAACTGCTGCTGAAGAAATTTGCCCTGATTTAGTGAATTCCTCTAAATCTCTCAGTTTATCTCGTCGAACAGTCACTGAGCGAATAGCAGAAATTGTTTGCAATTTGGAGAAACAGCTGAAAACGAAAATCGGACAGTTGGTGTACTACTCATTAGCACTAGACGAGTGTAGTGACAGGAAAGGCACGGCTCAGTTAGCTGTTTTCTTAAAAGAGGAGTGTATGAAAATTTCAATATCAGCGAAGAATTTCTAGATCTTGCATCGTTAAAGGACCGGACCACAGGTGAGAATGTGCTTAACGCTGTGCTAAAGACAATGGAACACTTTAATCTTCCATTGGAAAAACTAGTTTGTGTTGCAACTGATGGAGCGCCATCCATGATGGGTCATACGTCGGGATTTATAGGAAGACTTGGAGGTGTTCTTGCAGCAAAAGGAATAAACCTAAGTAGAGGCAACGTGCTTCAGAGAGTTTTCGCGTTACGAAGCGAAATAGACATTTTTTTAAAAGATCAGAAAATAGACTTTGGAGAACTTAGCACCAAAGACTGGATTTGTGATTTAGCATTTTTGAGTGATCTAACGTTACACTTAAATACATTGAACACCACCCTACAAGGAAAAGTCAATTTAATCGTTACGATGATTGATTTAACTAAAGGCTTTCATGGACAAATTGCGACTCTGGATGTATCAAATACAGCACACAGATTTGTATCATTTTCCAAATTTGAAATGCTTATTTATTAAAGGATCTTCTGAAGTACTAAATAAATACAAGACAATTCTGGAAGTTTTACTGGAAGAATTTAAAATCCGATTTAATGATCTGAAGACCATGGACATAGAATGCATTCGATGTTAAAGATGCACCACACTCTTTGCAGATGGAATTAATTGACCTCCAGAACAACACACCTCTGCGGACTTTAGGACTGTTGGGAGTAGAGTTGTTTCGTACACTACCCAAAGTGAAGTTTCCAAATTTATGTCTCTTTGGCAGTCGCATTGTAGCTATGTTTAGTACAACGTATTGTTGTAAGCAGTTTTTCAGTAAGCTGAACAATGTCAAAACTGCTTCACGCAGTAGTTTAAGTGATGAAAATTTAGTGCACATATTGCGATTGCAATGTTCAAATTTGCAGCCAGAATATGACGAAATAATGAAGCACAAAAGATTGCACGTTTCAACAGTGACTCAGTAAGTAGCGCTCCAGGTTTACGTGATTTACGAAGTGTTTTAGTTTATTGCATATTAATATACTTCAAAGTCTTGCAAGTCTAAATAGCATTATAAAATCTGAAAATATAACACTACAACATATATGTAAATATTGTATAGTGTTTAATTTTGTGTTTGTAATAAATTACAATTAAGCAACACGCGTACGCCACTGACTGGTTCATGTGCCTTTATTGCACGCACGTATGGGACGGTAGGAACCTGTTTTTTCTCACGCGAACACACGACGCCCCCAGGCCTGATTTAGACACACAATAGACACAAACACACACTAAAACCCCTAACATACAAAAACACACTAAACATACAAAAAATACCAATGAGCGTAGCAGCAACATTCAAATAAAAAGAAATAAACTCTCAACAAAACCATAAATCTTGTTGGGCAGAAGCACATGAATGGAGCCATGGATGTGGAACACGGGAGACCGACACACAGATACACAAATCACAACACACTACACTACACCATGTCAACAAAAACACAAAATAACACAAATACGCACACAAGCCGAGGGAAATCCCAACACGACAACGAAACAAATACCACACTAGGCTGAAGAGGAGCAGGCATGTTGGAAGCATGCCCAAATAAACATTTTTGAATTGAATTGACAGATGAATGGAAACGTGATGATGGAAAAGTTGGTTAGAATTTTTATTGGGACATAATTTTGAGAGCCGAACAGCTCTTGAGTGGGACTATATATGGAGCTCAACTTTAGCTGCTGGTGGATTTACTCCTTGGATATATGGTATGCCCATGACAATGGGAAACGTGGTGCGACCTAAAGTGGCGTATTGTGGGATCATAGTCCTCAAGATAACTAATCAGATAACTAAGAATATGTTGTCTCTGGAGTCTTATATGTAGTGCTTCATTATGGAAAATACATTGGAGCACTGCATCTGAAGGTTAAATTTCTTACGGACCTTAGTATGTGTATACACATATAACCCTATCGTTTTTATATACCGGTATTAAATAAACAGGATGAAATAACAATAAGAGTGCTTATAAAGTTTATTATTAAACCTTTAATTTTAATACAAATGCATATTCCGCAGAACAGTTATTTAGTAACTAGGAAAATCCGTGTAAAGTCACAAAATAAAAGCAATGTTACATGACAGTCATTTCTGTACCTTGTAAATACATTAAACGAGAATGAGGGTTTTGCTAAGATTAGACTACAACGTGACCACCATTGCAACATGGCAAAAGATCACCTTAAGATAAATCCCTCATCTATAATCTATTATCTCGGGTGTCACATGTCGAAAAGCTTTGAAAATATATTTCCTGAGGTAATGGATACCCAGAGTAGTTATGCATGCAGAACATCCTTCGTTAAAATACCATATGTAATTGCAACATGTAAAGACTATTAACGTGGTGTAATATCATATTGGAACAGGATTTGTATACATTGCGGATGTAGTACGAACATTTAGTTTGCTATAATACCCATTGAGCTTCTTGCTGAGCTGTAAATAACATTGTTTTTAATTGTAGTTATTGGTAAGTAACATTTTTATTGTCCTTTAACGAAGTAGGTTATGTTGCACAGTCAATCGCCGAATGAAAGCTGGTAGGCCTAGTAACAGATTTTCTCTTTTTTCTACAAGAATAAGCTCTTCCGTTTTAATTCTATTTTCTGTATGTACTTTTAATTAATGTCTTACAGTCTCTTACCGGCAGCCAACATCCCTGAACTTTTGCTTGAGGTTGAGTTTTTGTCAACTTTCATATTTACGTACAGAAACGCCTGGCAGTTACTATTGACATTACCACTTGTGGCAGAATACCCGTAGCCGAGCGACCTTAACCGTCGAGCACTCGTTGTATGCTTGCTTTGTCATTCAGTGTTACTTCACGCGAGGGTGTTTCTCTGCTTATGACTCGAAAGGCAACGATCTATTGCGTATACTAGTTCAAAGCGAGATGCCCACTGCTTGAAGTTGAAGAATTAAACTGTTTGTGAGCCTTATCACTCGAAATTCTACCGTTAAATTATGCCTGCTATTTTCTGGCGTATACAGACTTTTAGATCTTAAAATAACAGTTTCTGCATAATAAAACGAAGTAAGTAACAAAAATGCTTAGCTTGAGGTTTCTTTACCGCTGACTGCTAAATCTGTTAACCCGAGCGCGGTCTTTAAGCGCTGCGGCAACCGATCACAATAAACTTTTCTTTAACGCACAAAAGATGCGACAGGAAAGATACAAACTTTAGAACTATGTGCCCCTTTATTGGCTTAAGCCCCATCTGCATGGAACCTCCACTACAGCTTTCCTATATAATGTTCCTATTTCATAAATATGCTAATTTGTATCCGAAAAACAATTTTCACTCTGTGATTCTGCTCAATCTTAAGAATTTCATTTTCATTCTAATTACCAGAATTAGATCTAAGAACCTAGCAACGTCTACCATATCTGAACGTACTGAATTCTAAAAGCACCTTAAACTAATGGTATTTGGTCTATTAAGTTTTATCGTAGCCTTAATTACCTAGCTACGATGGCCTCAATAATTACGCTTATATAACCATAAATTACATCGCTAATAATAATTTAACTCCCATTCACTCTCAAAATCTTATATTGCCTAAAGTGTAACTCAACTTATTGCATTAAACATTGATATAAATATACGGCAATTGTTTACTGCTTTATTTACCTATCGCCATAGCTGAAATATGATAAAAAGTTTTAAGGACCCTGAAATTAATTTTTATGCCCAAAGGACCTTTAGCTTCAATTACATTCTATGACTTTTTCTCTCAGAGCTTCTTAAACTTAACTTGGGACCATTTAAATGTCTCTTAGCACTGGTTCTAATTGTGTGCATTTGTTTATAGTGCGTTTTGTTTGACTTTGATTTTTCTTTCGTTTTTATGTTTAACTATTTTCCGTACGGTGTAATTTTAACAAATTTTGCTCAAATTGTCAGAGTGAGTTTGAATAAGTGGCATACGATCTTTGCTATACTTTTAAACCGCTCACAATATGGCATAATTGTATTAATTCTAGCTTTGAATATAAATTGTTACAAGAATTACATTTCAAATTTTTTTTCTGAAACTCTCAGAAGTGAACAAATGTATATATTTCAGTTTTGTACACTAATACTTAATTAGTATAATAACATTGAAATAAAATTCAATTTCTACAAAGACTCTTAGATATATTTACATTACATTTAATGAAAACTATAGTTATTGTAAATTAGCATGTGACAGAATTTTGAAAACATTTAATTAAAGCTACAATCTTTGGAAATGTCACCTACGAGTAGGCTTACTGTTGTGCTGAAACTGTAGGAGAAATGGTCTAGAGTTTAGATGAACATACAACTGTTGTGGAACTTTACAAAAGACAGACTCTATCAAAGAAACTGAAGAAATGTTTGAGGCGAAATATCCTAATATAAAGCTCCTCACGGTCATAATTGAACATCTATACAATATATGGAGGACTACAGGTTGCGTTGCTAGTGAGAAGAGGAATATGCGACCGATAGCGAAGACTCGGGACACAATTCGCACGGACATAACGAGAAGCCCCAAAAATCGTTAACGAGATTAACGCAGCAAATTGGTGTATTCCGCACAACATGCCATCGAGTGTTTAAACAGCTCAAATACATGCCGAGCATTCCGCGTGAGCGTTGTACATGGATTAACATAACCAGACAAATGTAAACCAGTTACTTACTGTAATTAACTCTTATCTTTGATCGTTGACGGTTACTTGGACACCATACTCTATTTCGAGACAAATGAAACCTGGTTTCCCTTTGGTTATGTTATCTCGCAGAATTGCAAATACTGTCGCGGAATAAACTACATATTGTATATTAATAAATTTAACTACATATTTGGAACAATAAAAAGGAATCTCAAACAAAATAGGAAAGAACTGAATTAAAATTCTATAAAATAATGGCAGTACCCATGTTGCTATATGGCTCAGAATGTCGGACATAAGAAAAAGTAACAAGAGAAAAGTAGAGGCCGCAGAATATAGCAGGCTACAGTTCGTTAGACAAAAGGAGGAATGGTGATGTAAAAATGAATTAGGCAGTTTTAGACTAACAGAGAAGATATATCAATTAGAACCAAGTGGAAAGAACATGTGGAAAGAATGGAACCAACAGTCAAACGAAGCATTGGCAGACCAAAGAAAAGATGAACCCAACAAATGTTTAATGTATCAGACCGAAACAAGCCTTTAGAGGCTTCAACCTTCATCATCATCATCGTCACCGTCACCGTCACCGTCATCGTCACCGTCACCATCATCGTCATCGTCATCGTCATCGTCACCGTCATCGTCATCGTCACCGTCATCGTCACCGTCATTATCATTGTCATTTCCGTGCACCGGACTGTACATAGGCTTTGTAAATTCGTTTTAATCTTAGTCACGAGTTGAAATTATAAGGTTTTAAACTCATGGACTTTAGTTATGAAATAATTATCAAAAACAGTAGAATAATTGTTTAAATTACCCTACATACCAGGCATGGAAGTTTTCTCTTTATAATATAGCAGACTCCCGAAATCACACGCTTGTTGTGGTGGACATACTTTAGACCCGCATTATAACTTACTCAAGCGGTAGGTATGTCAAAATATGAACAGAAGTGACAAAATCTATCCCGCGGAGGTGTGGAAAACATTCGTGCAATAATAAATTACAGTACATCGTAAAGTATGTAGTTTACATACGTAAAGTACACCACTTTTAAATGCAATTATGCAATCAGTTATGCTAAGGGTGTATTCAAGTTCTGCAACCGACCTTAATTTATACAGTACAGTCCGGTGTACGGAAATCTTCCGATGCTGTTAGTGTCTTTTTTGGTGTGTTACTTTGTATAATGTTGGCATAAACTTTCACTAGCCATGTTCCGCAACAGTTCTGACTGTGCCAATCTCTTATTGGTTTGTATCAAAGTCCAATAACACAAGCAATGACCCATGAACAAAGGGTGTGCCCGAGGTGCGTAATGCAAGGGGAGGTGTAAGGAGGAATTTAATCCGTGAGGAACGATTGTTACCATCAGCTCCTGGCTGTGTCCGTCGCTCATTGGTTTAATGTCATAACTCTGGGATTCGGTTTCAGGAATCAGGGAGAAGGACAAGGGGTGGGTCATACGAAACAGCTTTGTTGAATATATTGTCCTGATACTATGCATGCCATTTGAAGTGAGCATACGATATGGATAACAAGCTGAAAGTAATTGCGCTTCTTGAACAAGGATATAACCCTGCAAGGGCTGCAGAGCTATATGGAGTGAACTGCCTCAAACTGTGGGGAGAAATACCAAGAACAGAGATGCGTGGATTATTACTAGAACATTATCATCTTGTGTTTTCCCCTTATGTTTGTCTACGTGACCAAAACACGCTTTTGTATGCTCGGAATATCTTTTGTAGATAGAGCTTAAGTTACAGCTTTAAATTATTTTGTAATGAAATGATTCAAAATAAATATGCGCAATGTGGAATTCAAGTTAATACACATACAATAAAACAGATAAATCTACCTCATCCCCCATTCCCTTCCCAAGAAAACTATACCCGAGAAGGTTCATTATTCGAAAGGGATTGGCAATCTGGTGTTCGCTCCTCTCCTCAATAATCGCTGATAAAATAATCAAAGTCCGATGAGACACATTCTGAATTAAATGTTTCATTGTATCTTAAGCCGTCTGGGCTTCTGGTTCACTTCCGCCATCGCGAAACAAAGGGCAGACGCACGCCTTCCTATCGCTGACAGGGTTTTCAACTGGGGGCGTGTTGCCATTCACTACCAACCTAAACAGCTGTTGCTCATATCGGAAAGTTTCCGTGCACCGGACTGTACGTAGGTACATATAATTACACTTTTTACAGTGTTTGGCGGCATAATTCACAATGTTTTTTTTTTCCTCCGCGTATTGTTTGATTGTAGCAAGATGTTCCATTCATTTTGCTCCTCCATACACAGAATCATCTTGTTCGTATTACTTATCACATTACTAACATGCAGAATGTTTTTGCGTGTGCCTGCTCGTTACTTCGGGAAATTCTTAGCAATGCAATGGCCAAGATAGCGAAAAGTATATTCCAGTACTGCTCTTTGAAGAAAATTTTAAACTCAACTTTCCAAAATATAAAATAAACAAAACTACGATATATTTTCAGGGGATACATTTTTCCCCGTGTTAAACCCTAATCCGCGGTATTTAGAACCGCACTATTTCGAGCTTCTAGTGTATTAGTATTACAGAGTTACGGCAGTCTGCAATCCTCACAATACATGTGGTTTTATCAGCAAATTATTATTTTCTTATAATTATGTTGCTCTCGGTAGCTAATAGAAAGCCCAGCAGGTTTAACTTGTCTTTATCAAAACGTTATACATATTGGAAGTTGCTGCACTCCTGTCATTTCGTATGTGTGTTGCTCTATCCGACATACGTGGCATACTGATAAGCAGATTCGGTTGCTAAAAGCTTTTTGTGAACTGCTATGAACAAACCATTGGGATGCATCACTTCAGTTTCTCAAAGCGTTCCCATGTATTTTAATTGATGCAGCACCTCAGAGGCACTTTAATGTAAGCTTTGCTGTTGACAAGATTTCGTATTTGCACGATGTTAAGCATAATGTGTGTCGTGCTAACTTCGGGAACATGCATATAAAAGAACATACAACCCAGATTGCAAGTGCTGAAAGAAGATTGGAGGATAACACATTCAATGGAATGTTCCTATTTTTTCTAAAAGTGAATTAGAATAATATGAATACACTTCTAAATCAGTTAATCAATGTTATTGTGATTGTAGAAAAGATAGGACTTTATTTAAAAACGCAACTGCAGAGATTAACATTATTTCGATGAATATATAGTTTTCAATGCTGTTTACTATTGGATAGACATTTTATTTTTGGAGTTTCTTTGTTGGTAAGAAGGGCCCAAGTGATCTAGATGTCGCCGGTCCCTTCAACTGCAATCACTCGCTCACTCACTCACGCAAAAACTCACTCCTCATACACTCACGCACTTCGCTCACTCACTCATTCACTCATTCACTCACTCACTCGCTCACTCACTCACTCATTCACTCATCCAATCACCCACTCAGTTAATCACCAACTCAGTCACTCACCCACTCAGTCATTCAGACACTCATTCACTCACTCAGTCACTCACCCACTCAGTCACTCACCCACTCACTCAGGTACGCACGCACTCACCCACTCATTCACTCACCCACCCAGTCACTCACTCATTCACTCACTCACCCTCTCAGTCACTCACGCACTCAGGCACTCACTCACGCATTCAGGCACTCACTCATTCACTCACTAACGCACTCAGGCACTCACTCATTCACCCACTCACTCACCCACTCATTCACTCACTCAGGTACTCACTCACTAACCCACCCACTCACCCACTCAGTCACTCACGCACGCACTCATTACAAATGCTATGGGTTAATATGCATTTATACCTAAAACTCATTAATATCTAAAAGCCATTCCTAAGCTTGTAATTTCTTGTAGCATTATCTTGCCTTATGATCATTTTTAAAACTGTAGCGATTGGTTTTATAATACAAGAAATGGTATTTATAATCATGTACATTCAGCGTTATACTATATTACATACGCACAGAGTTTGAAATACGTAGAGCAGAATAAACCTAATAGTAAAGTTAGCAGTGAAGGAGGGAAGGACTTCTGAAGGAATAATACCGGGAAAACACACACAGGGAAAAAACTTACGAAACGAATACGGGGTGTTTTGCCTGTCTGCAATCTCGGCGCTCGTTGCCGTCTGCCGCTATCAGAATGGTGCAGATGAAACCATACATTTTAAAAACTACTTTTAAAGACTTTACCTACCAACTTTATGAAAGGACGTTCTTAAACTATCCACAGCCGTTGTTCACACATTTTTGGCACCTCTTTAGGAAACAATTCATCAATTTCCGTAGTTCACGTTGAGAAATGCTGATAACCTCCTGGCGGACATTTTAATTCTTCCAGAGTGTTTGGGTTTGCCTTGTTTTAGTTACTCCAGGGGTATTTCATGAACTATATTAGGTGCTGAGTTATAGGGCCTATTTTGTCGAGTCAACAGTTGATGTCCGTACATACATGAATAAAATTTTATGCCCCTTTTTTAGAGAATTAACTGACAGGGAGCGTGATTTTACCTATTTTCAATAAGACTGTGTAACAGCTCACATGGCCAATCTTTCGATAAGAACAATTTAAAGTGTTTTTCAGGACAGAATTATAATAGATATTTGTCATCCCCTGATCCAGCCACCTGAAGTACCGTAAAACAAAGTGTACAAGACAAACCCACACACCCTGGAAGAATTAAAACAAATCATCCGCCAGCAAATTGTCAGAATTTGTCGACATGAACTATGACGAGTGATGAGGTGCTAAAAATATATGGACAACGACGGTGGCCAATTTCAGCATCTCCTTTCATAATGTTGGTAAGTAAAGCCTTTTAAAGTAGTTTTAAAAAATCTGATGTGTTGCACTCACATTACTTTCTCTACTCTTGTAAGTAAAGCCTTTTAAAGTAGTTTTAAAAAATCTGATGTGTTGCACTCATATGACTTTCTCTACTCTTGTACTAACCATTCTTACAAACTCTTATTCCTATATCTTCTTTCTTGTTAGCTGAGAGAAACATTTGTATAAATTATCTTATTGCTTATTTCCTTGTAGGTGCAAAGGGAATGTTAGAATACAGTAGGCTTTGTGCGATAGTCAAATGTTTGAGATTCTGTTGTCTTTGCACACTTGACATATAAAAAAATGAACCTAAGTTTTCCGAAACTCACACACATAACAAGGAATATCTCCGAAATGGTTCACCCTACAAGAAAATGTATTGAGACATAAATTGTGTATTTTAGTAAGATCTATATATACAACATAATTTGGTCTATCTCTAACGGTTTACCAGTTATGCAAAAGTCGTCCAGAGTAAATACGACTACAGGGGTTATAGTCAGAAAATTCAAGATATACTTTCATTTGTCATCAAATTATCTCAAACATATGCCATTTTAACCAAAATCATTAGAGCTATTTTCAAGAAAATCAACATTTTTGAAAAATTTTCCATGTAAAGGGTAGTTTAGCGTGGGGCTATTTTCTTCAAAATCTTCGTGTCGCATCCTTGAAAGACATTAAACTTAAATACCAACTTTGGTTTTTAACCGACTTTTCGTTTTTGAGTTATGCTGTCCACAGACTGACACACACAGACTGACACGGACCTTTTTCTAAAAATGCTTTTTCTTTTTTGGACTCAGGGGGCCTCAAAACATATATTTCCGGTGAAATCTCGACATCGAATTTTTGGGTGGGATACAATACTTCCCCTACTTACCAGTAGTGAAAGTAAAAATGTTGTATGGTTTCATCCGCGCCTTTCTATGATGGCGGGAGATGGCAACGAGCGCCGAGGAATCCCACAGGCAAAACACTGTGAAGGCGGCTCTAAAGTTTTTTGCTCCCCGTTATGTGGTGTAGCCTTTTGTGAAGCTTACGGTAGCAATTTTTAACGCACAACAAGTACTCGTGGCATTAGTTGTAGGGAAAGTAATCGCATTTCGTAGAAAAATTTAGGATTGAAGAGGTTATGTGTTTATTGATTTACTGGAAGTGCTTATACATTTCTCAGCAGAATAAAGCATGCTTTTTATGTTTCCTTGCCACCCTGCTCTTTTTCATAACGATGAAACCCATGTTTAGATAGCATTAAAGGACGGATCTTGGAAATGCAATTAAACATTTCTCAGAAGGATACAAGCGCAAGAATGTAAACGCGATTCATGAATACTTTCATGAAGTGCAGCTCCAGGTAGAAATCCATTAACGCTGTTGGGTGTTCGGGGAAATCTAAATCCACTACATTTGAATCGCGAGGAGAGTTACATGTCCTTCAAGTACTCTTTTAGCGTCAATGAAATTACCAGTTTAACTTGAAGCAACTTGTGTTTCTGAGAAACAAGAAACTATGTTACTAGAAACCGCATCACCTGAAGCGGGGAAAACATAAGGTTGAAAAATCACATTTCTTATATTCTCCGTAAGCAGATACTGTAGTAGGATATAATAGATATTGTGACAAAATGACAAAATCGATAATCGACAAACGATAAATCACTTTATCACTTTATCTTCTAAACTTTTACCATAAATATACAGTTTTCTTCTCGCCGTTAGCATAGTCTACAGTCCTTTGAGCTATCAGAACTCATATTTTTTACTTCTCAGAGCCTTGCTTAGTCCTTTTAGTGTCGTCCTTCACTTCCTGTCTCTCATAACCTAATTATAGCGTTGCAATTACTTGCGACGCTGATTGAATCTTCTTACAACGATCCACACATCTATGACACACAGCTGTCTCGCGCTCAGACATATTGCCAGACTTGTAACCATAAACTACTCATTGTTCTTCTAAGGCCCCCCTATATACTGGGGATGACGTCACAGGAACTTTCTCGAGTTCCACACACACGCACCAGAAATGATTCTGCTAGAAGTTCTCGACACCTGCTTTGTCTCTGTCGCCTCGATCGTTGGCAGTCACGTATACACAGCAGTCCCGCGAGGCAGCCCGGTCCTGAACTTCTTTGCCCGCACACCGGTACGGCATGTGGTGTGAAGTAGGTTGGCCCCGTCCGTCCTTTATTGAGCTCCGACCCCGACGCCATAATATTATTAAATTATAGTAGCTTTGCCGTCCATAAAATGTATAGCATTTCAAGTTGAAAATTTGTGTAATAATCATATGTATTCCTGTACTGATGTAAATCTAGAAGCTATTACCGTATAGTACTCATTTTCTATCTTCACCCTCAAGTTAATCATGAACAATCTCTCAAAAAGTGTTTAAATTACTGGTATCATCTCCACTAAAGCAAAGCGTGCTAATTTATTCCTGGTAATTTAATTGAGCTTAATGAATGTGTGTTACTATGATACTTATTTCGAGTCTAATGGTCGGTGAATAATCATCTTAAAAATATAACTATAAAAGTCAAATCAAGGGAGATTAAAATACATACTCCATCAAAGTTAAATTTACGATCTATTACCTCAGAAAGCATATGAAGTTTTACAGGATGCAGATGCATGTCTTCTGAGTTCACGGATCTGCTTTATATTGTGGCCAAATGACAGTTCCGGTTAATTTTAATATTACTTTATTTCTTTTTAATTAACAAACAATTGTTTATGCTCGTACGAATCAAAATTAATTTTGTTCTAGCTGTCCTCGGTACTGCTGCATCACAAATCACTGTTCTCCCCCCCCCCCCCCCGCTCTCTCTCTCTCTATCTCTCTGTCAGACAAACAACTGAACCAATCCTGACAATTATTTCTTGTGCTGACTAGCCTATATAGTCCAGAATTATTTGCGAATTCTCTAGAAGTCGAAATATCTCGGCTCGCGCCGTAAACATAGCCCTTGCAGTTCAATATCTTCCACAAGTGAGTGCAACGGTATTTGTCCTTGAGCCGACATATTGTCGCATTTTGCAGAACGGCGATTACAAATGCAGTGGTGTGAGGTAACTCACGTGACTTCGTTAATCAAGGAAGCAAGACATTTTTCTCAATTATATAATCTTTTGTTTCAAGTTTATCAGCACTTATTTTGAAGTTTTCTTTAATCTAAAATGTAATTTCACTAAAGTATTGCACCCTATTCAAAAATTCAATGTAATAATTTCATTAGGAATACATATTTTGAGCTTCTCCGAGAAAGAATTAATAGAAAAAGGAGTGTGTGTGTGTGTGTGTGTGTGTGTGTGTGTGTGTGTGTGTGTGTGTGTGTGTGAACACCATAAATGAAAATCAAAATGTTGGAGGAATATTACACTCAATAATTAAGTTTCCAAAGATGTGTGCTGATCGCACTTATTTTGTTTTATGGAGGCACCTCCTTTGTTTCGCAACTCTCGCTTTCCCCGCGGGGTTGCGCTAGTGTCTTCCTATGGGTTGCCTCTCGGTCTGACAGTGAAAGGAGAGTCAGTCGGAGTGCTCCTTTCGCGCCGTGCGGGGTAAGTTTGTTTGGCTTTAACTAGGGCTCAGGGTCCACGCGAAACATTTAGGCTTTCAGATAGGCAGAAGACTGCCCGACTCCTCGCTTGAGAGGGAATTGACTGGGGGTTATGCAAATTGCTTTGTTTTTACCTGTATTTCTGTTGTGTTTCGACTTCCATTTCTGTATAAATTATTGATCCATAAAGGTTGTAGTTCTCGGAATTTTTAGTGCTTTCTTCTTTTCAGTTCCCCCCCCCTTTTTCCACGATTGTACCTAAGCCCCTATGGTTCAAAATGGTAGCAGAGCGCGGTTGTCTTATGGTCGAGTGGGGCAGTTAAATTGAGCATTGGGTTATTGTTTTGATTAACCATGTCGAGTGACTTTCAGCTGTTGCGTAAGAACGAAATACTATTTGAGTTGGGGATTCGTGGACGTGATGATTTGTCGTCGGCAGACGTTCCGGCCCTATTAGACGCACTTCGTGGCGTGAAGGATAACGATTATGTTGTGTTGCCGGACAAACATTTATTGGTAACTGAATCACCGTCATTATGTGAGGCCGCACGGCTGGAATTTGAAGAGTTGTTCTCCGAGTTGAGTAATATCTCGGGGTTTTCGAAAGCGCAGGTGAGGCGTTTGACAGCCAGGATCTTGCATTATGTGCAGCGGATTGAATATTTCCAAAAATATTGTCCTAAGGTTAAGTTCGGGGTTGACTTAGCCGAGCTGAAGGGGCAGTTTAGGAGATATTTAGAAGTGCTTGCTCAGAAAGGGGATCGGGCCGAGTCGACTACTGTCACACCAACTGTGACGTCTCAAATGTCGGCCTTTAAACCGCTAAAGTTACTTCATCCCTTACAACAGTTGGTTGAACCTTATCAAGTCTTTAAGGTTGTTGATGTTCTTACAGCTCTTGAATTTCTGAAGTTCCTGGTAAGAGCTAAGGATTGCGCTGAATTATGCGAAGTTCCCGGTTTGCAGCTGCTTGAAGTAGTGATGTCAAAAGGGGGTGACGCGGTGCGCAGTATAATTGGGCGTATTAAGGGATGTGTTGATCCAGTCTCTGAATTACATGACAGTGTATTGAAGTGTTTCATTCCTCGTCGGGAGCTACATACATTAATTCAAGGTCATTATTTGAAACCCCAGGGATCAGGAGAGCCTTTCTTCGAGTACATTAGCAGGGTTAAGTTGTTTGCGCGTATACTACGGTTGCCAGATAGCGAACGGCAGATCTGTGACGTCATTATTACGGGGTTGACCCCGGAGGTACGTTCTCTTTTGGTATTTAGCTCTTGTCCTGCTACGTTTAAAGATTTAGAGGGGCTATTGCCGATCTTGGCAGAGTATGAGGCATCAAAGGCGGCACGAAACCGCGAATCATTGCAAGTGCCTCTGCATGGTGTTCGATTTGAGCCGCGGCAGACTAACCGAGGAGATTTGGCTCGAGATAGTTTTCGCTCGCCAGGGTCTTGTTTTAGATGTGGTTCTCCTGAGCATTTGGTTAGACAATGCACGGTGGCCAGGAAGCGTGGTGGCGTTTTACTACCCGTGGGGGTAGATGGTCAAAGGCGCCAAGATTGACAACGAGCTCCTTGCGGAATTTCTGCCTGTTGTCGGATATTCCGTCGGATAATAGCCAAGCCCTTTAATTTGAAGCCGACAGTACAGGTGACTGTTGGGAAACGACAGTTAATCGCTCTCTTGGACTCGGGGAGTTCCTGCTCTTTGGTACACGAGGAGTTTTATTATACCTATCTTGGTAAATTCTCGGCCAAACCGCGACAGTGTAGCGTTGGGTGCGTGTCTGTAAATGGTCATAAATTTCAGGTGAATGCCAAGGTTCTGTTGACCATACGTATTTCGCGTTTTACGTGGAAACACTATTTCTATCTTCTGCCGGACCTGCCATTTTCACTGATTTTAGGCTCGGACTTTATGACTAGAGTCGGCCTAAGGCTTGATTTTCGGGATGGGGAAATCATCTTTGCATTTGCCCCTTCCGAACGAGTTGCATTTCAGTGCGGTCAAGTCATCAACAAACCACCTTTGGAGGAGAGTGGCGGGCTACGTCACCATATATGCGACGTCAGCAATGCTTTCCCCCATTTGACAGAAGAGCAGGGCCGTTCGCTGGAACAACTCTGTGCGAACCATGGGTCATTGTTTGCTGACCGTTTAGGAGTAACAAATTTGGTGGAGTATGATATACAACTAACAGACGACACCCCTGTGAAGTTACCACCCTATCGTGTCACCCCACCTAAAATGGCTATTCTTCGTAAAAAGATCGACGAAATGTTAAGAAAGGGAGTGATCAGGCCGTCCACGTCTACTTATAGTAGTCCAGTATTTCTGGTCCCTAAGGGCGAGGACGATTTCAGGGTAGTGGTGGACTACCGGCACTTGAATAAAAAGATAAAGATCGAGGCCCAACCAATGCCACATCTAAATTCGGCAGCGCATTATTTTGCGGGTGCCAAAGTATTTACTAGTTTGGATTTGAATAGCGCCTACTACCAGGTACCCTTATCGGAGTCGTCTAAGCCACTAACGGCTTTTGCTGTCCCATGGAGGCTTTACGAATTTCAACGAGTACCCTTCGGAATTGCTACTGGAGCTCAGGTGTTGTCGCGGTTATTAGACGAAATATTTTCGGACATCAAGTTTAAATATGTGTATCACTATCTAGATGACGTGGTTGTCTACTCGCCCGACTTTGAAACCCATTGCCAACATTTAGCGGAGGTCTTTGACCGGCTCGAGCGCGCAGGCCTTACCTTGCGCAAAGAGAAGTGTAACTTTGCTGCGGGACAGATTTCTTTCTTAGGTCATATTGTATCTCCGGCTGGGATAACGATTGATCCGGAGCGGACCAAAGTTCTACGTAACTTTCCTCCCCCTAAAACCGTAAAGGCATTGGCCAGGTACGTGGGCATGGTGAACTTTTTCAGCAAGTTTATTCCACATTTTGCAGCGCGGGCGGAACCACTGAACCGTCTTCGGCGGAAGGGAACGCCGTTTAAGTGGGGTGAGGAACAGCAGCAGGCCTTTGAAGACCTTAAACAGGCCATAATGAATCCCCCGGTGTTGGCTTTCCCTGATTTTTCACGTAGATTTATCCTTCAGACCGATGCAAGCAGGGGATCGGTGGCTGCTGTTTTACTCCAGGATTTTCCTATGGGGCGTAGGGTTATTGGGTATAGTTCACGTACCCTTACTCCAGCCGAGCGGAAGTATTCAGTTTACGAACTTGAAACTTTGGCTGTGGTATTTGGCTTAGAAAAATACCGCGAATATCTGGAGCATGTTGAGTTTACTCTTGAGTGCGATAACCAGGCGCTAACGTGGTCGTTGGCCTCACCGCGATCTACAGGCAGGTTAGCGCGTTGGGGCGTACGCATTTCAGCTTTTAAGTTTGTCCCGATACATATACGTAGTTCAGAAAATTGTGTGGCTGATGCCTTAACGAGAGTATTCGAAGAACCGAGAGAATGTAAATGCGGAAAGGAAAATGTTTTAGCCGTCTGTGAATTTCCGGAGTTGTTCGAGGGTTTGCACACACATCAGAGGAAAGATCCGGATCTGCAGGCCCTTATTGATCGGCTTGAGGCTGGCGAGGTTGTTACTCCTTATTGTTTGAAGGAGGGTGTTTTGATGACCCAGGCTACCTTCGACGGCAAGAACAAGGTTGTTTTGCCACGGGCCTTAATTTCCATGGTGTTTGAATATTTCCATTCATCTCCTGTAGGCGGGCATTTGGGAATAGCCAAGACCAAAGACAAGATTCGGGAATATTTTGTGTGGCCGGGCATGAATAAAGAAATTGCTTCCCGAGTTAGACAGTGTCAACTTTGTGCAATGGCGAAACCCGCGCAATGTACAGTATGGAAAGGTTTAGCATCGGAGGTGGCAAGTAGACCCCTGGAAAAATTATTTGTGGATTTTATCGGCCCTTTTCCCCGTTCAGTCCAGGGGAATACGTATGCGTTAGTCGTAGTAGATTCGTTTAGTAAGTTTGTATGGATGTCGGCCTTACCGAAAGCGAATACACGAGGGGTAGTCAAGGTTCTCTCTTCAGTATTTGCGGCTTTTGGAGCCCCTCGTTATCTGGTGACAGACAACGCCACGCAATTTACTTCTTTCGCCTTTAGAAATTTCTGTTTTAGTTGGGGCATTAAAACCATAACTACCACCCCTTATTACCCCCGTCCTTCCCATGCCGAAAGATTTAACAGGAACCTCAAATCAGCATTAATAGCCTTTCATCATGATAATCATACTAAGTGGGACACTAATTTGTCTCGGTTGCAGTTGGCGTTTAATTCGGCTCGACACGAATCACATGGCGTTACCCCTCATCAGCTTATGTTAGCCTATATACCTAACTCTCCGCTGTCTAACCTTTGGCGTTTGGACGATTTGCTTCCCCAGAATATTACTCGCGAGGAAATATGTAGAGTATGGAAGGCCGCTTTTCGGAATTTGAAGAAGTCACTTGCCCAGGTAAAGAAGCGGTATGATGAAAATAAACGGCCTTCACCTTATGCCGTTGGCCAGAAAGTACTGTGTAAGCTGTACACTCAATCTTCTAAGCAAAATGCTTATGCAGCGAAGTTGGCTCCTAGATACGTAGGGCCGTACGAGATTATAAGTATCTTCAAAAATGTTTCTGTGCGCTTAAGGGACCTCCGCACGGGCCAAGAAAGGAGAGCTCACGTCTCACAATTGAAACCCTTCCAGTAGTTTGGTATCTGTTTTCCGTATGTGTATGGGTTTCCTTTGTTTACTCCTGTATGTTTATGTTGTGAATAAAGTGTTTTGTTTTGAATGTGGGTGTTTGTTTATGTTGGAGCGTGCCATGTGTGCGCCGGGCTGTATACCTCTACGGCGCCCCTGTAGTTAGTTTCTGCCGGGCGTGTGAGTCGGCATTGTGTAGATTTGTTTTCGTGTGTCTTTGTATGGAAGCGGTGTGAGGTGTTTGGTGTGGTATGTTTGGGGAGTATTTGTGGGATGTTTGCTGCGTGCTTGCGGTGTGTGTCTTGTGTAGTAATTATGTGTATTTCGTGTTTGTACTCTTGTGTTGTCTGGCCAGTAGGGATTTTGTTTTATGCGCATTTATTTATACAAGGCCTTGTTTATTTTGTTTAACTTATATATATATATTGTTTATATATATATTGTTTATATATATATATATTGTTTAGCTTGTTTTAAATTGTCATTTGGAAGAAATTATATTTAATGTTATTCAAGTTCGTTTAAATTGTTCTTATATTGTTATGTTCATTAAACAGTTTATGGTATGTTATCACGCTTGTTGATTATAAATTGATTCAATTTTTTTTAATTTTCTGCTATTTATGTATTTGATGTCATCCACAGTTCTGTAAAAATACTGTTATTCATTCAGTTTGATCTACCCTGAGATGTTATTTTGGGGCAGCAGCCTATTTGAAGCCTGCGTTTTGTTCCCTTTCTGTTGGGTTTGTTCCGTGTTACAGCCTCGCCAGCTCCTGTTCGTAACCTGTCCAGAAAGCACCTAACCACCGCAGTTTGGCATTGTGTAATGTTAAGCCTGGCTGTTACCATCTATCTGGAGTGTTACTGCAGCAGTAAGGTCCGCAATGGAGATTTCTGGAGGCCAGGGAGGTGACGATGGAATATGAAGGGGCTTGTATGTGGCCCACGTTTTGGGTTTTGGACTTTCTCAACGCCTGATTGCAACGAGAGGGCATCCACAGGCTCAAACCCAGAATTTGTTAATTTCTCTGGAACAACGAGGGATCGGTACGCCCAACGAGCTGTGCATCGTCTCTCCCGTCCTGGGAAAAACAGAATTGTGCTCTCTGATGTGACAGTGGCCAGTGATTTGTAGTGACAGTGTTTGGTGCCAGTGCTTTCACAGTGACCTGTACAATGACCGGGCGGTGTAAGGTGTGTCCTTCCTAATATGATACTTCTCATACAATATCAGTCTGTTCCTTTCCAGAATGGCGAGTGCGTGTTGTCAGATGGGGGCGGGAGTATTGTGCTGATCGCACTTATTTTGTTTTATGGAGGCACCTCCTTTGTTTCGCAACTCTCGCTTTCCCCGCGGGGTTGCGCTAGTGTCTTCCTATGGGTTGCCTCTCGGTCTGACAGTGAAAGGAGAGTCAGTCGGAGTGCTCCTTTCGCGCCGTGCGGGGTAAGTTTGTTTGGCTTTAACTAGGGCTCAGGGTCCACGCGAAACATTTAGGCTTTCAGATAGGCAGAAGACTGCCCGACTCCTCGCTTGAGAGGGAATTGACTGGGGGTTATGCAAATTGCTTTGTTTTTACCTGTATTTCTGTTGTGTTTCGACTTCCATTTCTGTATAAATTATTGATCCATAAAGGTTGTAGTTCTCGGAATTTTTAGTGCTTTCTTCTTTTCAGTTCCCCCCCCCTTTTTCCACGATTGTACCTAAGCCCCTATGGTTCAGATGTGACATGTAATTTTTAATAATCGCTCAAACACAGATTATCTTAAAATGGAATCTACATCAAATGTTTATTTTTCAAAAATATTTCATATGATTTTAATTAAAATACAATGTGTTCAAGATAATGGCTAATCAACTGTATATAGCCTGCGTAATATTTTCATCCTGAATGAATTTTCTATAATGAAGGTAAACTATAAGGGATAAACGAAAACTCAGTGCTTAAAACTATTTTTTTTAAATCAAACAGCCTATACCATATTTTAACGTCTTCAGCTATTTCAAAGACACTTGTTACTCTTGGTTTGAATTTTCCTGTACCTACTTAATTTTTTGAAGTACTTGGCCACCATTGGTTTATTTCTCGTGGTGTTATGCTAAGAACAGTGATGTCAAACGGTGCGCTTGAGTGCAAGCGCGCGCCTTGGAGCTTAGCACGCTCACGCTGCCCGTAACTGCAGCACCTGCTTGCTCTGCTTGGGGCAGTGTTAATCCGGGCTATACAATATGCATACCTTGAAAAATGCGCGCCACTTCCACATTTGCACGTTTCCACATAAGCACAGGCATTAATAAGTATTGTGTCATGTTGGAAGTACTCTTAGAGGAGTTCGATGAAAGATTTTTAGATATGGAAGCTCTCACATATAAACTGACTCCTTTTCCTTGCCCTATTCTGCTGATCCCGAGAATGTTCCAATTCAATATCAACTACAACTTACTGGTTTATGCTGTGATTCAGATATAAAAAAGGCGTACACTGGTAATATTATGAATTTTTATCAAGTTCTTGATCCACAAACATACCCAGGAATTCGCAAATTTGCTGCAGCAATTATGTGTACATAAATCTGCAAACAACTTTGTCTTTTAATGAACTTGACGAGGTGCCGTCTAAGAGAAAACTGTCTGAAGATAACCTTACGTTTTTCCTTGAGATTTGTTCCGTAATTAATTACCCCCAAATAATAAGATTGTGGAAAACCACAACATGGGCATTATAAATGTATAACTAGGTCCAAAGTGCGTCCACAAGTAGGGATTTTAATGTGGAACTACTTTTTATTTTCTTTTGAACTGTAAAATTGAAAGTTATATAAATATTCCTTACCTTTTGCAGTTTTAATGTTTTGTTTTTGAAATAGTAATTTCTTTTTGAATAATTACACTATTACTGTAGTTCATATTGAAACCTTATGATCACAAAATCGATGTAAATAAATACATTTAGACCAAACAGAACAGAAACACAAAAATAAAAATCTGATGTGTTGCACTCACGTGACTTTCTCTACTCTTGTACTAACCATTCTTACAAACTTATTCCTCTATCTCCTTCGTGTGAGTTAAGATAAACATTTGCAGAAATCATCTTATTGCTTATTTCCTTGTACTTCTAAGGGGAATATATGAATACAGTAGGATTTGAGCAACACTCAAACCTTATAAAGCTTTCAAATTCCGTTCTCTGTGCACGGTTTAACATATACAAATATCTGATGAGTTGCACTCATATGACTTTCTCTATTGTTGTACTAACAATTCCTACAAACTCTTATTCGTCTATCTTCTTCGTCTAACTTGAGATAAACGTTTGCAGAAATTATCTTATTGCTGGTTTTCTTCCACGTGCGAAGGGAATATGGGAATCCTTTAAAGCTTTCAAATTCCGTTCTCTTTGTACGATTAACATATAAAAAATGAATAGCGGTTTTAGTATAGTAAGATTTGTAAGATTTGCTGTATCTCTTATGGTTTAACAGTTATGCAAGAGTCATCCAGAGTAAATAGGACTTCATGGGCTATAGCCAGAAAATTCAAGATATACATTTCCTTTGTCATAAAAATCTCAAGCATATCAAACATAATCAAAATTTTCGAGAAAAAAATTCCATGTAAAGGGTAGTTTAGGCCGGAAGAATTTTCTTCAAAATCTTCTTGTCGCATCCTTTAAATACCAACTTTGATTTCTAACCGACTTTTCGTTTTTGAGTTATGCTGTCCACAGGCTGACAGATAGACACCCACCCACACACACACACACACACACACACACACACACACACACACACACACACACACACACATGGACCTTTTTCTAAAAATGATTGTTTTTATTCAGGGGGTCTCAAAACATATTTCCAGTGAAATTTCGACATGGAATTGTTGGATGGAAGACAATATTTCATGTACTTACTAGTAGAGAAAGTAAAAAGGCTTGGCTAGATTATCCCTTTTAACTTTGTACATCAATGTTTTGCTGTTTTGCTTAACGCCACCACTACATACCTGTGGGTATACCACAGCATGTCTCGAATCGCTTTATGCCCACGAGTCACGAAATTGTACTTGGGTTGACATCGCTACTAAGAGTATAGAAGTACAACGTATAGTGACCCTGGTTTTAAAGATAGGTTTAGCCTCCTGCATTCCTTTTGTACTTACAAAGAAATTTGTAATTAAATCATTTCTACAATCATTTAACTTGATTTAACAAGAAGTAGAACAAAAAATAAGCCTTTAAAGAAACAGGTTTTGCAGGAGATATAAAAATCACGGACGTAATAGTTTTTAAGCATGGAGGCTGTTTGTTACCTGCAATGAAGTTTCTTACCCCGAGAAAACAGATAAATCTTATGTGCATGGGCAGAAAAGGAATATAGACGTGCTTAAGAGATAACGAGCTCCCTGTTTACCACGAAAACTCATTTTTCAACGTAAATGAGATATCTCTTCGTAGCATTAAGCATTTGTCAAAACATCCTTGGGTTGCACTAGCAGCAATAATAAATAAGCGTGTTATATAAACTCGTCCCTATTTCGGACATATAGGATGAACCAATATTAAGTCACAAGATTCAAGTACCACAACCAGAGGTATTATGACAATTGACAAAATGTTTGGGGGTTATTGAAAATAGAACATCCACATCATTATATTGTATTTTAACCCTCTATTGCATGAACTACTTTGTTACATATGTTACTCTTCTTCTAATTCCTGAATCAGTTCAGGCATCCTTGTCACAACCTCCTTAAAGGATGACCGAATAGGCATGATTGTTAAGGGCCAGACACATTGGCCTTCCATTCAAAGTCGAAGGTCCTGAATTTAATCCCAGCAAGTGCAATCAAGTATGACTGTAGTAAAGGATGGGGCAGCCCCACGTAAAATAAGTGGTGAGATGCTACGCCTGAATGATGAGGAGGTTACATTCGATTACAACTGCATGGATCTTTATTTTTGAAGAAGGAAAAGGTCACAATAATACTGAAATAAGTTTATACGTATATAATATTGTAACAAATGAGAAAACACGTTACTGCTAATCACGCTCTATTGCCTTCTAGTCAGTTAGCGTAGTGCTAACGTTACACTTAAACCGCTTTTTTACAAACTCAGAGCACAGAACAACTGTCGAATCGAATCACAATAAAGAACTGTTAGATTACAACTCGCACTGAACAGGTACTCGGCACGATTCACAGGCGCTGTCGACTGAACGCTTCGTAAACGTTTTAACCCACTCTAATACTTCACTACCAGAACGACTGCACGAAGACTTCCCTTCCGGGCGCTAGCAGGTCCCTCATATAGTTCTTTAGACAATAGAAAAGTTCTGGAAGTAGAGTGGTCGAGAGTGGCTGTGGCAGAACAGTCCCCGGCTGGCATTTCTTCCCAGTAACGTCCGAACTTACCGCCGGCGCGACAATAGAAATAGCTACCAATGTCCTTATTTTATTGTAAATGACAATATAATATTAAAATAACAAAACATGCTGTCAGAATATTCTAAATATTTGACTAAACATCTTTGTTGCCAAATATTAACATTATTCATTAGACGATTAAGATGGGTCACTTTTGTTTCTATTTTGTAAGGTGGAAACTAAGAACATGTAAAACAGCTGTAATTTCAAAATATATCCTTTAAACTCCGCATTTTATGATATCCAATCTACTTGTTTTGTTAATATTAATTTCTAGCAGCAATTCACTGTTTCATGCTCCTGATCCTTTTGAATGCTACCAATGTCTACAATTGTGGAAGTTTTAAACGAAACTATAGTTAAGTACCAGTACATGAAACACAGCATCGCAATATCTCCTGATGTTGAGCGCTCCTTGGAAAACCACGTGGCAGGAAAACATTGTGTGTAAATTCACACTATAGCAACTTATGATGGTACAACTGTCCACGTTTTGTTCCCGTTCCCTCACAAGAGCAATTGCTCGTAGTTTCCATTTTTTGTCAATTTGCTGTTGATTTTTGTGCCAGTCTTCGCTGTAGCTTTATTTGTTGTAAAAATGCTAGTGACCACCTCTGTGTTCTCCTCTTTGCACTATAATGAGAACACAACTTGTCCATATTATCCACACGTCCCGTGTGCTGTTATAATACCGTATAACATGTAGCTTTGAAAAAGAGCCGGAAGTGGATGCATCATAATGTATGGCGGATAGCATTACAACTGCTTTCTTCTTCTTTGGAATATGTGAGTACAGCGAAACTTTATCTGTACTGTGTGTAAATTTGACGAGCTATTGGATAAAAATTTTGCGAATCATAAATTCACCATATCTTCAAGTGAGTGGCTTTAATGACGTATCGGGAAAATTTTAGCGTTCCTTTGTAAGGAAATAGTTATTCCTCAGCAGTGAAAAAATCAGAAATCAATAATATTCTATTCGAAGATTTGCATATTAAATGTGGCACATATTGGAGCAGCTTTGCCACTTCAAACGTTCAGCCTAGTATACACATTGTGAAATCTTATAGAAATGGTTATCTTCCAAAATATTTGAGGGACAAGCTTGCACGATACAATGGGAAAGCATTTGTTTTGTGTGTTCAAGTCAGATAATCTTACTCCTGCTCTAATCAGTATACTAAGGTATACATCAAATTGTTGAGTTGTAAATGGCTTCTACATTTTGGTTGT
This sequence comes from Tenodera sinensis, assembly GCA_030765045.1. Lineage (NCBI taxonomy): Eukaryota > Metazoa > Arthropoda > Insecta > Mantodea > Mantidae > Tenodera > Tenodera sinensis. The sequence continues at coordinate 95,629,475 of CM060961.1, read as the reverse complement.
TCCTTCTGAATTTATTTTATAATTCGTAAACACCTGATTTGACTTTCCATTGGTTTCACATACTACTATGTCAAGCATTTCGTCTGTAAATATATTCTTGAAGGAGTCTTTTATAGAAAGTATTTTTGTAATGCGTATTTGAAGAGCCCTTTCCCACAATATATTATGTCTCAATAACTTTCTTGTCCCCAAAGGTTCTTTGTGCCATTCAATTTCATCTTTACCGTGTAGAATGGCCGCAGAGGACGCAAACACATGACTGCTTTTCCTCAGCTCTGTCACTTTCATCAGTACTATTATCACCCTTCTCATCTTGTGTTTCAATATCACTACATACATCAATAGCATCTTCAATATCTGAAGCACCAGCATCTTCCTTACTTGGAATCTATTCGTCTTAGGATCTACTGCACTGACATCAGATGATTCACCCTCTTCTGAATCAACAGTAGATCATAACGGTCTAATATTGTCCTCCTCTTCATAGCTTAATCTGCTGAATTCGGATTGCGAGAGTTCTCGAGTATTATCCACCAGTACGTTCAGTTGATGTTCACGTAGTAAAGCTTACCTGTGTGAAATTATAGCCAGCAATAGTTAGAATGCATTGTTATTACCTCGGTAACATAGTTATAGAACAAAGTAGAATTTCTGGTATGTGGACACAAGGGTTAAGTACCAAATGTTGTCTTTCACCTAGTTTTTACACCAACTCTAACGGAGAATACAATATAGATGCTTTTAGAGATTTCTAGAGTCATTTTGCTTAATGTCTTAAGTGACCAAACAATAGTGTAATCTACTGTGGAGTACAGCAGTCAGACAATTATTCTTCTATATCTTCTTCCCGAATACGACACGGAAGTTTACGTTCTAAAAGGAGAATTTCGCCTCTATCTTTTTTCCAACCATTGCAAACCTCGTCTTCCCGGCGCATTTCAAATGACATAGTAGGTGGAATTCTTGATAAATCTTGCAATCATTTTCTGTGATACCCTTCCTCCTATAAGTGGGTTCTGATATGATCTTTTAATTTTACTAACAAAAGCAATCTCAATCTTATTTCAACTACCTCTATTCGTCTCTTATCGTTCTCTCTCAAAATCTATGTCCCACTGCGATGTATGTATTCTTATCTTTATAGCCTTTGTCATATTTTTTCATAAATGTCTTTTATCGCAAGATGCAGCCTCCGACTTTTGCTCCGAAGGGTGGGCAACTGGAAGGAGTGGGTGACTGTTGAGATGATGTACGACGGGTACATTGACTGTCCCGTGACTAGAAGTGTTGGTAGTTACCGTGACTCACTGAGAACTAATAACTCAAGAGAAGTTATAGAACGACCCTCGAGGTTATGGATTCGATATACAAAATTTACCTTACCTGGTTAAGGTTTAATTCTCCTTAAGGGCAAAAGAAAAAATAATGGAAATAACTGAAAAGGCTGATAATCAAAAGTAATTGCTACGTAATAAACATGTAAACAGTGGCTTATACTGGAGGGATACTCACTTTTGTATGGCCTGTTTTGCAGTTTTAGTATATACTTGAACTATTCATTAAAAGAGGTTCTATATATTTAGCATTCCTCTAATTTATAGCAGTGTTTCATAGCGCTTTTAAATGTGTTTCTTTTATTTATTGACTCAATATGGTCATGATAGCAATATGGCACACAGACACTGTCTGAAAGAAAGAAAAATTAAAAAACTATATTTACAGAGGAAGCAAAAAAACCCTTACGTCTTAAAAACGATTTTTGTATTCCACCCAAAATTTAGATATCGAGATTTTACATGAAATATATGTTTTGAGGTCCCCCTTAATCCAAAGAAGCATTTTTAGAAAAAAGTTCGCGCGCTTGTGTGTGTGTGTGTGTGTGTGTGTGTGTGTGTGTGTGTGTGTGTGTGTGTGTGTGTGTGTGTGTGTGTCAGTTTGTTGACAGCATAACTGAAAAACGAAAACTAGGTTAGAAACTAAAGTTGGTATTTAAGTTTAATACCTTTCAAGAATGCGACACGAATATTTTGAAGAAAATTCCTCTACCCTAAACTATCCCTTAAATGGAGAATTTTTCGAAAATTTTGATTTTCTTGAAAATGGCTCTAATGATTTTGATTAAAATGACATATCTTTAGGTATTTTTATGAAAAATGAACTGTATATCTTGAATTTTCTGACTCAAGCCCATCAAGTCCTATTTACTCTGGGTAAATTTGGCATAACTAGTAAACCATAAGATATAGACCAAATCTTACTGTACAAAAAATGTAGATCTTGCTAAAACATACCATTTATGTCTGAATAAATTTTCTTGTAGGGTGAACCACTTCAAAGATATTCCTTCTTATCTGTGTAAGGTTTTTGGAGAACTTATACTTCTGTCAAATGGAACATCGACATTCATTTTTTATATGTTAATATTGCAAAAAGAACGGCATTTGAAAGCTTTCAAACATTAGACTATCGTCTGTGCATTGCAACTACAACCTAATAAGTAATAAGATAATTTCTGCAAACGATTATCTTAGCTAACTCGAATATATACAAATAAGAGTTTGTAAGAATCATTAGCACAGGAATAGAGAGAGTCGTGTGATTGCAACACATCAGACGTTTCCCTTTTTCTGCTAAAACTTTGGCTTAAATTATTAAAAAATAGCGGTTCTGTATAGTTCTGAGAACAAAACATAAGAATAGAATTCTAAAACTAGAGCCTGCAGAAATAACTACAAATAGTTTTGACTGTTTTGTTTACTGTATGACATAAACCAACACAAAAAAGTGACAATCGTTTTGCAGTTCACATTCACTCTGCACTTCACAAGCTGGCTTGTACCGCAGTAGATCCGGGACCTCAGTCGAAGCAGTGGTCTTAAAAAGCGGTAAATGTAGCTCTATTACAGCGGAAGATATGCAGTAGAAAACTACTGATTAGAGCAGTAAATGCTGTCAGTGCAGCCCTAGCCTTAAGCTTAGGGACTTCTGACATTCACTGCATTGTTATCTAGTACTAAAAAATACATCTGTCCCGTTTGGATACAATCGGTTTAATGCAGTGGCTTAGCTTTGACGGCCTACTAAATCTCGAATGGCGTCTTCATTTAGCTTATCCGACACTATGTACTTTATGAAAACGTTTTACGGTATCATTATAATATGATATTAACATAAAAATAATAATAAATAATAATTAATAATAATGAAAAATAATAATAATTATTAATAATAACAATAATAATAATAACAATAACAATAATAATAACAATAATAATAATAACAATAATAATAATAATAGTATTAATTAATAATAATGGTGATAATGGTGACAATGACAATGACGGTGACAATGACGTGACAATGACGGTGAGGGTGACGGTGAGGGTGACGGTGACGGTGACGGTGACGGTGACGGTGACGGTGACGGTGACGGTGACGGTGACGGTGACGGTGACGGTGACGGTGACAATGACAATGGCAATGGCAATGGCAATGACAATGATAATGATGATAATAAATAATAATAAATAATAATGATGATAATGATGATGATCTTTTTATTCCTTAGAATTATAATCCTGCAATGCTCTACGATATTCCTAAATATGACACAAATTTCCTCTTATACTAAAATGACAATGGACAATATGTTGCAATCTCTTCAATAAATATTTATAGTTCCAGAAATGCTGTACAGCCCGTGCATTTCAGTCACAAAATGAGTATCCAAATGATTGAATACATATATTTGAAATTGAGTGTTACGATAAAAGATTAAAAACATAAAGAAATTTAACGTTTTGTCAGCATAGCCCAAAAGACTGGTTTTAATTAATTAACAACACCAATCGTAAAAACCTTATTTGGCTCGATAATTTTCATATAATCCCCTATATGCAATTATTGGTACCTTCTCTTTGATCCAATAATTATTTAATATTGTAAAGGTTCCACAATTTTCACAGTAGGAAAAAACAAATCCTCAGATATCAATACTCAAGGAAATAGGCTTGAAATGTGTGACATAAAGACCACACACCACTCCTCTCTAACCAGCAATTAGATATTTTGGACTATACTTCCTGAAGAAATAATATTGTTAGTTCTTAATTAAAAATGGATAGGTTAAATAGCCTCTCACTTCAATTTTCTCCGTTGAGATATTTAGCGCTCATTGGTAATAAAGTTGATTACAACACAGAGCAAATGCTGAAGATTACTAAAATTATTAAATGGTATTATCCGAAAACTGCACTATACACTTCTATGGAATTGATATAATGATCAGTTAACAGATTTTGATCCTGCTTCATTACACATATTTGGAGTTTTTTATGAATGCCAAATAAAGAAATAAATGTTGTATGTCGCACTATCAAAAGGAATCCGATTATCGTTTGTTTCAATCTATTTCTGTTTGTTTAACTCATTGATTAATATAATATGCAGTATTTCTCCGAAGCTTAGGAGCTGTATATGGGAACTTATTTATATTACTTTGAATAGTTGTATTTTGTCGTGCCTAAAAGATATCGTTGTCCACGGACTCTTAAACCTCACTCGCTTACCCACTCACTCACTTACTCACTCATTCACTCTAACCTTCACTCATTCAGTCGGTTCACTCACCTTCACTCACTCGCTCGCTTTACCACCCACTCGCTCGTATTTTGTTCTTACACGCACTTTCTATGACGCATAACTTAAAAAATCGAAGTCATCCTGGTGTGTATGATTTATTATGACTAACGTGTTTTTATTCCAGTAACCAGCCTTTCTTTGTGTGTGTGTGTGTGTGTGTGTGTGTGTGTGTGTGTGTGTGTGTGTGTGTGTGTGTGTGTGTGTGTGTGTGTGTGCGCGCATCTTTTTGTCATTGAGGAGTACATGGGGAAGGTAAACATATCTTTTTATATGCCCGTGTTTATCAAGGAGAAAGTGTTTTCCAGTGGTGAAAGAATTATCAAAATTAATAGTGTTTTAAGAACACACGCACATAATAATTCTAGTAATAGTTAAGATTACTTTGGAGGTGAGACGTGTTATAATCATGAAACATCCGACAACCTCTGCTAATTGCAACTACCTGTTGTGGTAATTATCTACCTGAACCAAGCCTGAACATGTTTGACATACACAAACTTTCCACGGCCAGTAAACATTACACTGTTAACTCAATTACGGTACCCAATACAGTTTACCTCCTTGAGGTTACAGCAGTCTAACCTCCTTCCTAAATCAGTAATGTCATGGCTGGCTTTACCGAGCACCCTCCACCGTAGTTTATGGCACTAATGCTTGTTACATTAGTGACCATATCCTTCCACACATCACATAAAACACACCTTGTTCAAAGAGACAATATTATTCTCACATTAGTCTCTCACAATTTTCGCCAATGACTTACAATGAACGCAACATGTTTGAGCGAATGTTCTGTTTGGGCATACGAGTCATAAATAAACACTCATGTGAAATTGAATATTTTATATATATTATTTGCATTTAGTCTCACTTCACGCATTGCTCCAAATTCAACTCGATACAAACTGCGCCACGATAAATCATTCATCATTGCAGGTCGTTCCTGCACCTTTACTTAAATGCTGTTCCTGTTGCCAAATGGAACCCTGGCTTAGCTGCGGAGACGGGATACACGGTGAACTTGTGCAAGACTGCAAAAATTATAAGTAGAGCAAGCCACATTATGCTTTATTTTTTTTATAATTATGCTTTATCTTTTTGATGATTATGCTTTATAATGCTTTATTTTTTATACTATATTCCTTTCATACAAATAAACGTCAGTGACTAAAATGATTTATTTTTCGAGACAGTAAAGCAAGTTTCTTACACAAAGTAATAAAATAACACACTACAATTAGAGAACAAAGCTAAAGAATGAAAATCTAGTCATCTGTGTCACTCTTAATCTCTGTATCACATTTGTTTCATATTTGTAGCTGTTGCTATCCACTGATGAAACCGTTCGTTGCGGAAGACATGACATGGGATACCAGCAGAAGCGAATGCTCTGACTATTTCTTTCATATTATCCTTTGAATTTTCCATACGCTACCACACTTGAGCTATAGTACTAGTACGTAGGCTGCTAGGACTGCTTGAGGTTGAACAATGTCCATAACTTTGTTTCCGAGATCTGTGTTTAAAGCTTTCCACATGCTTTATCACAATGGACTTCTTTTCAAAACTAATCCTCTCTGAACATAAGGTACACAATAGTTTCCTCTTTTCAGCCACAAAATAATCTGTGGAAACTCACAAACGCTTTGAATTGCATTTACAGCAGTTTTTGGCATGGTGACGTTCAATAGATATGAACCGCTCTGATTCAGATTGTATATTGACCATATAACCATTACACTTCACACACAGGTTTATTGTTGGAATTGTTGAGGGAAACAATGTTTAATTTCTGCATTGAATCTATTGTTGGAAATTAACCGTCAGTTTAAAATCTAAGAACTGTAATTTAAATTAAATATTGTGTTTTTATGTTTTATTTTTTAAAATCATGCTTTATTGTGCTTTTAAGACTTATTTATTCCTAAATCTTAGACCCCCAAAGTAATCTTCTGGGTAGCAACCACATGTCAAAAGCTCTGTTATGTTTTTTATGCTTATTGTGCTTTTGGGTTGCACTAATTGTAAGGGTACCTTATACTGACAGACTACTTCAACATTCATTTTCAATCTTACAATTTATGGGTATTTTCGAAACTTCCGTACTCCTACTTTCCACCCATTATACCGGGTAGAGGGTACTGCTTCGACTATGCATTAACCACGGATTCTACATGAGTGTAACAAATGCGCCCAGTACAATTATTGCCAATAAAGAACCGTTTTGTCAAAGAAAAATAATTTGTGTCAAATATTTGGAGCTCCAAAATACAAGGTTCCTTTAGGGATAAAATTGATAAAAATATAAATAAAATAATGAATCTTAAAATATCCTTAAATGTAAAACAGGGATGAAAAGGAATTTTGTCAATAATTCTGTTAAGACCTAGTTTCTTAACGAATGAATATGAATGGTTCATTATTTCAGTAACCATTGTGCAAATATTGTGTGAACAATACCGTAATCATTTATATCTCAATTCGAATGAACTTAGTCACAATTTAGTATTCAACTTTCATGCAAACTTTAATTGCGAAGAGATCTGGCAACGTTAGCTAACAAAATGTGACTTAGTTCATTAGAATTGAAATAAAAATATATTAAATTGTTAACACAATGCTTGCGCGATAGTGAAATAAGCAGCCATTCGTCATGAAGCTAGATGGCTCCAAACATTCTAAATATTTGACACAAGTTACTTGTTTTTTCGGCGAAACGGTTTCTTATTGATAATAATTGTATTGTACATATTTGTTGCTCTTCATGTGGAATATCTGCTTAACGTGTGACCGAAGGAGTACCTACCACCTGGTATACAAACCTACGGCAATTGGGACAAAATGTTATACTTCTGCTGTTGGATTCAGCGAATGTTATAGACTACTTCATCAGTTTCAGAAGCTCAGCTTACTCTTATTTTCAGTTGGTACGTATAATCGACAGGGATCCAAACAGCTACGAAAGCAGGCGATCTATAGACCCGCAAATCAATATTCTGGATATGCGAATCGTGAAGCTGACCATATCACCTTCCAGCGTGCAATGGATTAACGCCACGTCTATCCTGCATGAATTGTTTGGTTCCTTGTCTTTTTCAAGATGGTACTTCCAACATTATTACGAGTTTAGAATGTTAGACAGATGCAAAAATGTATAATTTTATACCCAGTACAAAATACAAAGAAAATGGTAACATGAGTTATGAACTTCCTTACGAAACTCCAAAAATAAATGCCAAAATACAACTACTTGTTAAGCGCCAGAGCTCCACGAAAGGTATCTTTGACTTGTATTTTCATACCAGATCACTCATGAATTCGCAGCTTTTTTCATAAATTTGATGAAAGATTCAATATCTTTATTGGAACAGTATTTGACGGTGTTGTTGGTATACCTACACTCACGAGTGTGAGTGAAAAATTGCATGCCATAACCGGGATTTGAACCACGGATCTACCGGTTAGCCATGATAGCTTAGTGGTTAGACCAGCCGGACGGTAACCGGTAGATCCGTGGTTCAAATTCCGGTTATGGCATTCAATTTTTCTGTTTCACTCTAGCCTTTCGTAATAACGAGTTTATGCGAGGGAAATATAAAAGAATCGTGGCTTTAAAAAAGTATAGCACCAGACAACTCATTCACTGTTATACAACAATACGCAATGTAATACAATATTTCTGAAGCGACACGAAATATTACTTAATATTAATTTTGTATTTTGTAAGTTCTACAGTTTGTCTACTATATACATTGGTGTTTGTCTTACAGTGGCAACTGGTGTGCAGTTTAATAATAATGGATACACGATTCATACACAACTTATAAGAAACTCAGATAGACTTATCTATTTATCAATTTATCAATTTATCTATTTATTAATTAATCTATTAATATATTTATTTATTCAATTATTTATTTTTTGGCCATTGATAGCTCTCAAAGAAACAATATGTTAATTGTTGTGTTGTTGCTGTGTTTAATGCTCGCTTTTACTACTACGGCACCGCAGGCGGTGACACTGATGATACATGGACTGAAGATGGAGCACCGGTGGAATGAGATGGCGGGGGAAACCGGAGCACCCGGAGAAAACCCGCCCTGACGCCGCTTCGTCCACCACGAATACCACAGGCGGGTCCCTGGGATCGAACCCGGGCCGCCTAGGTGGTAGGCGAGTGCGCTAATCGCTCGGCCACGGCGCCGCCTCAATATGTTAATGAAAATCCTTAAGGAATTTTTAAGAGAATACAATTACAAAATTTGTCCATATTAAGTAATGGTCTCGTACAGCTCACTATAGTAACATAGCATTCACCTCTGATGACTTGACAATAACTTAGTTACAATATAGCACTTGTTCTCTAGTTAGTGCGAATACCGTAAACCTTTTCGTGATTATCTTGTGCAGAACTACAAAGTTTTCCATTTATTCAACCTCATTTTTTTTAAGTTATACTATTTACAGACACACAGAATTACTCACGGATAAAATTCTTCTAAAAATACAGTTTGAGATTCAGAAAATAGTGTAATTCGTTGAAATTGCAATATTTAATTTTGGGTGGAACGAGCATATCGATTACTTCTGGAAATAACATTTCCAAAGTTAAAAAGCTTCAAAAATTATAAATAAAATACAGCCATAACATCACCAATATTTCATGTGCCAGCGGTAATAGCGTAACTAAAATATTTAATTGTCTCTAACAGGGCTGAGTAACTGGTACTCACTGAGCGCAGTTTGCTCAAAGCCTTGAACTAATAACTCCATGTTTAGCAGGCAAAAGAAACGAAGATCGCTCAAGGTATCCCGTGAGTCGCCCAGAGCTGAATTATACCAACATGCCCGTTTGGTTTTTGTTTATTTCAGGGCTCACTTGCAAATATTGAATTTGTATTAAAACCCCGGTGCGACAGCCCATAAAGGGCCAAGGCCTACCGCTCAGCCGCTGCGTCCCCCAACTCTTCTCGACCTGGGGCCGCTACTTCTCCATCAACTAGCTCCTCAATTGGTCCCCCCGGGACCTAACGAGGCTGAGTGCACCCCGTGCCAGACCTACCATCCTAAAATCCTACCTAAAATCCCCATGCTGGTACCGGGGATCAAACCTGGGTCCTCCGCGCCAGAAGTAAGTGCGCTACCAACTGCGCTACGGAGAATTGAATTTGTATTATAACCACTATATAATGGGAAATATTCGTATTTTCTTATTGATTTTAAATAATAATAATAATAATAATAATAATAATAATAATAATAATAATAATAATAATAATAATAATAATAATAATAATAATAATAATAATAATAATAATAATAATAATAATAATAATAATAATAATAATAATAATAATAATAATAATAATAATAATAATAATAATAATAATAATAATAATAATAATAATAATGATAATGATAATGATGATGATGATGATGATGATGACGACGATACTTAAACTTTACACTGTGAATGCAAAGAGTCCATATTTACATAATAATTTGTTTTCACAAGGCTTCTTCTATAGAGCAGCACCAAAAGTTAGGTTTATTCAACAGCAGTGCTTGCCTTTATATATAACGCTACTTTCTGTTAGGAGTCAGAACTAGCAGACGATGTCATGTGAGCCCTTATGGGAATATATCATCCAGGCCTAGTGAACATTACTCCTAAGGGTTTGTTTTTACCGAGCTTTGCGCTTTTATCATCACGAAGGGAGGGGAAGTAAAGAAATATCTTCGCACCTGGTGTGTACTGTTTGTCAAGCCTGATGTAACCAGTCGAACGAGAGAGCAGCAGCGTAGCAAACCCCTGTCCTTTATATCTGTGGGATGCTTCCAGCCTATCAATTTCAAGGCCATTCTTATTTGTAAGGAAAAATTCGGTCCTCTCAATTGTAAGTTTTTATTGGTTAAAATTACAAATATCAGCTATATTTTCTTTATTTTTAAACTGTTATATCCGACAGCGTTTACCCCATGTCTCTGCTTATATGAAATCTGTTTAAACAAGAAACTGCTATCCTGGAAATTTGTGGTAGATACGCGAGCTTCAAGGTTCAATGCTTTGCATTCACACCCTATTATAGCAGGTGAACTTGGTGCAGTGTTGCATAGAAACTCCTAAAGCATGCCAAGGTCTCTAACCGTGCCTCGCTGTCGTTCTTTCAACACAAAGCTACGAAGTAATCGATATAAGCTGGAGCAAACAGCACCATGCAACAGAAATCATTATGCACCGTCCTGAAACCACCTTGCAATTAGCGAGTTCTATCGACTAGAACTAATTTCCACGTTTTTACTTAAAATGACGACCTCGGTATGTAGATTTAGCGGTGCATTTGCTTATTACTCAAGAGCTCCCCTGTTCTGGCTTCGTCATCGAGACATTTTTATTTTTTAGTTCCTTTTGGCAGTGTTGCCTTTCTTTCTTTATCTGCATATAGCTTCAATGACTTACGCTAGACTGATAAGAGCAGAGAGGGACAATATAATTATATTGCTCTAACATTACAATGAACTTCGAGTACGATGATGACAGATTTCACAATAATTTCAGAATATATTTGCTTATAAAGTAGCGTTACCAGGTTATTTTACGAAAATGTACAACACAATGGCAAAAATGTTGGACATTATGCAAAAATAGTGTAAAGCTGTAATTTAAATGTTATTTAAATACACCAAGGTGCATATACATTAACATTTTCTTAGTATCCTGAAACATGGAAGTTCGGCCCTAATGAGATGATTGCAGTTGACTATAGAGACGGCATAGAGTGTGACGGATGTCTCACCCCCTGCTCTCGCTTTACAGTTCCGTGCATCGGAACCTCACCAATCCTAGTGTGTTCAGCTGACACGCTGAAGTGTTGCATGTGTCAAGCAATACATATCGAAATACCTAACACAACTCGCTCACAAAGTGCAATACTAAATGATTTAGTGCAATAATTCGGACGCGATATGTCTTCGAGGAGGTGTTATATGTTCCGTGTGTAATTTCAGATTATTACGAACTAAGAAGTACTATTTTAAGAGACACTGTAATATTAGAGGGCATAAGGAAAACGTTGAACGGAATTCAAACAAGAATCATTCGAGTTCAAAGAGTCGGTCACAATACAATAAATATTTATGTGACATGATACACGCGAACATTCCATTTATAACTTTGGACAATCCCTACCTTAGATCATTTCTAGCAAGATACGCTAATCGACATATTCCAGGAGAAGCGATAATACCTAAAGAATATTTACCAATTTAGTACCAGAATACGATTGCCAAAATTCGAGAAAGCGTCAATGACCAGAAAATATGAGTTTCAATAGATGAGTCAAAAACATATAAATTCACTTGCTTGAAACATGTTAATTCTATTGCCAAGATGCATTCGTGATTTTAGTTACCTTACACCCTGTCCAATAATAACAGAATATATACTAGTAATGAAAGGCGATAGTACAGCCTCCTGGGGTATCACTTACAGCAAGAAGTTCACATTATAACAGGATAACGACGTCCCACGTGAAGGCCATGCAGCGAGCGCACTTCAGCGTTGGATGAAAGGAACAACAGAAAAGGATGGGTTACTACTTGTAGATACTTGTGGAGATCATTTGGACGAAGTGGTGCTTGACCAACCTACCAGCTGACTAGTTGAGAATGCCCACACCAACTGGGGGCTTGGTTTATAATCCAGTGAGGTGTATGCTCACCAGAGTTGCCAACTAGTACGATAATAATGGGGGCATACGATCATTTTAATGTTTGTACATGTGGTTGCCAACCCGTAGGATAATTATAGGGGAGTACGATAGTTTCGATACCGGCGAAATATCATTTTCACTGGTTTGTCACACTAGCGAAATGAAACTAATCACAAATAGCGACAGCACTTTTGCCTACATTGCCTGTCTCCACTCGTCTAACGCAACCATTTCATATTCTACTAATCTTTCTACCCTTTATCCTCTTGTTGCCAGTGTTTCCAGATCAGATAATCTCAATGAAGAAGGCACTGTTCAGAAAACTGGTGATCAATAGGGAAAACTCGAAGTAACTGATATTCCGTGTGAAATAAAAAACATGCCTGAACCTGGCAGTTTCTGGAGTGCTGTTAAACACGTGTCACCTTGGAAATACTGACTTCAAAGAACTGGCGGAGTTTGCATTGATCTCGTTGCCCCACGAGAAGATGTTAAAGTTTATCTCAACAACAAATTTGTATAATGCTGCAAGGATTGAGAAAGATGATGAACTTTCAGATGAATAGCGTGAGAAACATAAGTACCAAAGTTGTAATACTGGTTGAGGTCATCAATCTTGTAAGTGGATACCATAAACATAAATACTATTACATTCTCATAAGTGTTATACTGATATTTTTATTGTTGTGGCATTTGGTTTATGATGTACGATAATTTTGAATCCAAATCTATAATTTTGAGTGGCCAGTACGATAATTTTTCTTTCAAATGTTGGCAACCCTGATGCTCACTTACACATATACGATATGCCGCTGGAGCACTGCCTAGTCCCCTGTAATCTCCATCTCAGAAATAAAGTAATACATAAGGGAGGCACGATAAAGTGTAACCATATAATTGTTTTTTACTTTTTCTATTACGTATTGTAAGTAGAGGAAGTACCGTATTTGACCCAAAATTTTGATATCAAGATTTCACAGGAAATATGTTTTGAGGCCCCCTGAGTAACAAAAAGCAGTTTTAAAAAAAAGTTCGCACGCGCGCGTGTGTCTTTGTGTGTGTCTGTCTGTGAATAGTGTAACTCAAAAATGAAAAGTCTGTTAGAAACAAAAGTTGGTATTTAAGTTTAATACCTTTTAAGAATGTGACAACATGATTTAGAAGACAATTCCTCCACCTTAAACTACGCAAAAAGGCTAACCAGTTTGACTACAATACCATTTATGTTTAAGACATCTTTATGTCAAATAAAATGTATATTTTGAATCTTCTAACTATAGAGCATGTAGTCCTGGTTATTTTTAATGACTTTTGTATAACTGATAAACCATATATGATGTAGATCTCGTTAAAACACAATTTATGTTGAAATGCATTTTTATTGTGGAATGAACCATTTCGGAGATATTCCTTGTTATTTGCGTGAGTTTTACAAAAACTTTTCTCCAATGGAAGCTCGTTATTCACTTGTTTATCTTTTTGCCATGCAAAGAGGACAAAATTTCAAAACTTTAAAGGATTTTACTATTGCTCAAACCCTACTGTATTCTCATATTACCCTTGCACGTATAATAAAATTAATAAGATACTTTCTGCAAATGTTTATCTCGATTAATATGAAGAAGACAGAGCAATAACAGTTTTTAAGAATAGGTAGTACAAAAATAGAGAAATGAAACAGCTTTTACACATATTACAGAAAAATTCTACATATGTAGCCATAAAAACAAATTAATTTTAGATTATTGCCAAATCACCTTACCTTATGCGATACCTGCTGCCAATTTACATACCCATTACTCGAAAATCGTATTTATTTGTTACGGAATATAATTGGAGTTATACTTTTTTTTTAATTTAATATTATTACTTTTGCAGAATTTTAATCAACATGGCTCTTAAAAAGGCAAAGACTGTTAAATCAGGAAGTGAAAAAGAGTAGAAAAAATATAAAACTTGAGATTCTTTGATTGTAGCTAGGAAAATGAAATTCGAAAGTATGACATTAAACAAAGCAACAAAATTGTGTAGTGTTCTTTATAATAAAACTAAGAAATTTATGTTCAAAAGTGAATACCTGCAACACAAAAATTGGGCCGCCGCGGCGTTACCAGTTCACATACATAATCGACATGGTGTTCTTTTAACACCTTATCATAGTAAATGTCAAACACAGTAAACAAGTATAGTTATTTACACGTGCGATGGATGTAGGGACCAGAAGATATGGTGTTGCAAAATTAACTTACCTATTTTGTACTTACCTACCTGCGCAGGTTGTCAATATCTTTATCATAGTTAAAAATAGTGTTCAGAAAAATGTGGTTCTTTATTACAATTTTTGTCAGATTGTTATTACCGAAAATAATTGCTTCCAAGGTCGTATCTTATACTAATATTGTAACAAAACAACATCCAAAGTGTGGTTACCTTTCTATCACTTTATTGTTCTCTAAAGTTTACTACAAATGCACAATTTCCTTCTTGTTGTTGACACAGTTTATGGTCTTTTCGGGTATTGTAATTCACATTTATTCTTCTGAAAATCTTTCTCAGTCTTTCAATATTTTTCTCCAGTTCCTCTTTCTCATGTTTTGACTATTACGACACAATGTCTGGACGACACATACGTACTCACTGACAGGCTGGCCGACTCACTCTCGTAACAAAAACTAACTGTACACGACGACCTACAAACTAAAGCTTACGGTAACTCTTACTAGACTGTACTAATGACTTCCACTGCTGCTGTCTTTGATCCTGTTTATACTGGAGCTGATGTCACGTCACCTTTCGAGATCTTTCCGTGCACACGTACACAATGACTCAGCTAGAATTGCCGAAGCTTCTGGATCCTGCTGGTGTTATCGCGCCGTTATGCTCACGTACACAGGCGCACTAGGCTGGGTGCTCTCGCGTATGCCCTGTAGCTTCGGACTTCCCCCGTCCATTCATTGTTGTACGACCCAATATCACAATACATATAATAAAACGTCAGTTTTTGTGAGAATACTTCAAAATTGACTTACCTTGCCCTAACAGCAAATACTTGTGAACTGAAAATTGTGCTTTTCTTCTTCTCTATTGTCTCTACAGCCCTTGATTAAATTTTCCTTACATCTTCTATTATATTATCAACCGTGTTGAATTTGACCTTCCTTTTTTCTTCTACAAATCAGTCTTCATTTTAATATTCTTTTTGGTATTCTATTCTCTGTCATGTTTGCAATATGTTCTAGCCATCTTATTCTTTGTGTCTTTATAAACCTCAAAATGTGTTGTTTATTTATTAGTTCTCTAGCTCATAGTTGTATCTTATTCTCCATTGCTATCAAAATAGCCTCAGTATTTTCCTTTCAAATCTTCGTAGTGTTCGCTCATCTGTGTTGTTCAGGGTACATGTGTCTGCAGCATATATTGCTATTGGCCTTATTAGTGTTTTATAGATCTTGCGTTTTGTCCATCTACTAATGAATCTATTTCTAATAGTTGTAAATTAGCGTAACAAGCTGCATCCCCCACTTTGGAGTCTTTCTTTAAGGCCCTTAAATTAATTATTATTGTTGTTTACAAGAGCACATACATATTTAATTTGGGATACCCTTTCATATTTTTTTCTAAAACTACTTGAATTGTAATTGTTCGTTTATTTTTATCTGCGTTCAGATATTTGTGTTTTCTTTCCTCGTGTACTTCTAATCCTATTTCTTCTCTTTTCTTTTGGGTTTCTTATAAACTTGCGCTAGTATTCTTTTGCTTCTTGCCACTATAACTATGTCATCTGCATAGACACATATTTGGTTAGACCTGAGAAATATAATCCCTTTAGAGTCTATTTCGTTTATTAGTCTATGCAGGGCTAAATTAAAAAGCGTCGCAGATAGTCCACCTTCTTGTCTTACCCCAGTGTTGAAATTAAAACATGGACTTAGTTTACTCAGTACCTTTAATGTTTCTCATTGTCATCTTTATTAATATTATAATTTTTGGTTGGAATTTAAAACATTTCAGAGCTTTATAGGGCGCTCCCTGTCAAATGGTTCAAAAGAATATTTAAAATCAATGGATAAAAAGCATAAATCTATCCAATGCTCATAGACTTTGTTTATAATTTGTCGTATTGTAAATGTCCAATAGTTCTAAATGTAACGGTATTTTTAAATAGTATGTATATAATACAAAAATTACTGTAGGAAAACCAACGGGAACCTAGGATTTGGAAAACGTGTCATAAAAATGGATTGCAAGATGGCTGTTTATAAGGGATGTAAAGATCCCAGAAAGTATGTGCTGTATGGTCACTTTGACCGCACAGAATTTCATTCACGTAATAAACCAGAGAAGATAAATGCAATTGCTTTGATATTGGCTCTCTACCCAAGTGATTTGCAATCAGGTTCGTGTTTCTGTTAATGTAATACCCTGCTATTGAACGTTAACGTCCAACTCTACCCAGATCAATGAGGACGCAAACAAAAGCCTCGCAGAGTGGAACATTTATAGTGTAAGGAACGCCTCCAGTGAGGCGGGGCTCTGCCCACTTTAATCTTCTAATGTAACTATCGTACCTACTCTGTGCTCCGAAATAAACTACTCAACAATACTTTGAGTATTTAACTTTATCTACTAAATAACGAGTATTCATTACTAACAGTTTCCACGCTCTGATATCAAAGCGCGCCTGACGTCAGGAGCCATTTCCCAACCTCGGCTTACTTATTCATGTGCCTTAGCATAACCTTAAATTACCAGAATGTATGTAAAAGCAATCATAAATCAGTGCGTTATTTTGTGGCGTATCATCCGCAATTCCCGCCTTCAGATACGCATGCATATAAATGACATTTTATGCGTAAAAACGTAAAAGAAACTTATCGATGCATTTTCAAATTTACTGATATGGTGGAGAGTATTTATGTACAATCCCTTAAATATTCAGATTAACATTTTTTACACAATATCCTAAAAAGGCATTTTCACAATGAAATCGATTGATTTTTTTAATTTAATGTTTCAATTTGTGGGCGGTGATTCTCAGCCTTCCATTCTGTAATGGGCGTGAAAGACTACTTAATTTTGCTCAGAGACCTCTTTATTAGTAATTGAAATTCAATTGTTTTTATTTTATTTATTTGTTTGTTTCTTACTTAATTTATTTTTAGCACACATATGGATTTCGGTCCTTAATAACCATTTAGCTAGCTAAATGATCTGTTTTTTGATGCAATTCACACACACGCACACACCCATTGACCCCCGTAGTTGTACTTCCAGGCACACACAACCACAAACTCATGCCAGAAGCGTGATCCTCTGCGCCAAAGACGCACGCTTTAGCGACCACGGCTATGAGGGTCGCTAATTTTTATTTATGGTCGTTTCTTAACTGCTGTGGTTTTCAGCGTTTCATCCTATATCGGGTTTGAAAGATTGCTTAATTTAGCACCCAGGCCCTTTTTCAGGTTTGAGGTTCTTTTACACGCTGTAAATCTACAAACGACACCAAAGGCTTTACTTTTCTTCGGAAGGAAACCATGCTACGAATTGTTGGGGACCCTGGCCTCTGCTATCGTCTCCCTCAGACCGACCGCCCTTCGTATCCTTTCACGTCACCCCTCTCTCGGGGGCATAAGAACAAACAATTTCATTGGTCGAAGTGTAACTACTACTTCCAACTTTGTCTACCCTATCCTATCTAAGGTTCCAAAGGTCATTTGGAAGAAGTAAATCTGGAAAGATGGAATATATACGTATATACCTGGACCTAGTATTTCAGGAACAGATAAATCTGCAAAAAACTAAGGAGACGAGTATACTATGCTGTTTTGTGCAGATTTGGAAACGTACCCAACTCCCCCTCAAGGAAATTAAATCAATTTTTATCATTGTGATACGATTTTATAAAAATATCACTTTTAAATATTTGAGAACATGATTTATATCTCTTTTTAGGTATAATTAGCTCAGGAAATTCATTTGAAAATAACAGTTCTTTTGATCACATACCTGGGGGGGGGGGGGGGCAGAATAGTGTCAACTCCGAATCCAATGTGCACGCAACCCGCATAACATTCTTGCTGGTTGAAGGAGTGGTAGTTCTTCGCTTCTTAAACTCTTGACACCAGTGGACTGACACAGTTAACAATTAGTGCATGTGTTTCAAATAGGAAAGAGGTGCTCATACTTTTACTATGTGAAATCAGAATTACAAACACATTGTCATCATCCGAACAGATGAGCAGAGTTCAATCTCTGGCGTAGTATCTAACAGCAATAGGCAGTTTCGCGGAGAGGTAATTATCTGAAACGCGAGATCTTAGTATTTATTTTGCTGTGCTAATAAGGTAAAGTGTTCATAGACACGTGTGGAGCAAACTACTGCTGTAACAGAAGGAGCAAATTCTCTCAAACCAACATATACTACTTTACACAGTTCTTTGAATACGTCTGTACCAACTAAATCTCCACATTTATTTTTTGTCACTAGAACTGTTTGTAGATCTATAAGTTGACATTCAAAGTTAACTCTTATATTGACCATATCTACAGTAAAAAGCTTAAGAAACATTGAAATGTTATTCTTAAGACTCCTGATACAGTGGAATCTATGTGAAGTGAAGTCAGTTTTTAATTCTTCAAAAGTGAGAATATAACTAAATAGTCTATCCCCTGTCACAGTAGCAAATGGTTTTACACATTTGAAATAAGTATTTAATTTGATACGAGAGTAAATCAAAAAGTAAGTTGCACGTGCTCGCCACAAGAGTACGCTGTGCGTCGTGACGGCAGTCAATGTGTAGCAAGCTATAGTAACTGCTGACAAACCCGATAGGTAGGGTGGTGTGGTATCCCGTCGTGTTGTGTGAGCAGAGCAGGCCTGGCTCAACGGCATGCCAACTGGATATTTACTCCAAATTGGAGGTGCGTGCAACAATCAGATTTCTGTGGGCTAAACTGCTCAGTTACATGGACATTGATTGCAAAATCTCTGCTCTTTATTGTGGGCATGCAATTTTTCACTGTAACACCTCACATGGCCCACAAAACGTAGGAACTGCTACAGCGATTCAAGTGGGAGGTAAGACAACATCCGCCATGCAGTTCAGACTTAGCACCATGCGATTACTATGTGTTTAGTAAGGTGACAAAGGATCTTGGTGGACGACAATTCCGAAACAATAAGGAGGTGAAAGCAGCTGTATCCAGCAGGTGATTACACAGCCCTGGAGGTAATCTCTACACATCCAGAATCGAAAAGTTGGTTGCCCGATCCGATAAATGTTTACAGTCTTTTGGGGACTATGTGGAAAGGTGAACTTACATTGTATGTTGCCATAACTGTGCTATCTATGTGTATGTGGTTTAATAAATGGCCATAACTTGAAAGTGCAAGTTACTTTTTCGTTCACCCTCGTATATTGACTAAGTAAATTGTCATATGTTCGTTATTTTTAAATTCTAAACCTTCTGGAAGTTTGGTGCGCTTTAAATCTGTAATAACAACAAACAATAACAACAGTAATAACAATAACAATAATAATAATAATAATAATAATAATAATAATAATAATAATAATAATAATAATAATAATAATAATAATAATAATAATAATAATAATAATAATAATAATAATAATAATAATAATAATAATAATAATAATAATATACTAATAATATAAATGACGTAGCAAATAGTAGGACTACCGATAGTGTTGGTAGCATTGGTAGGGAAAGACACAATACAAAATACAACTAATTAAAAAAATTAATGACTAATTCAAACGTAATATTTACAGAAAAACTGTGATCATCACCTTTCTCGCTGCGATTAAAATAAAAATTCCACTTTTTGGTTCAAAATAATAATATTCGTGGACAGTACCAGTGTCTTTAACGTGAACTGTAGAGCTTCCAAATGCTTTTGAAACCACTAATGTTTTGAGGGGTAAGAATTCCTTTATATACCGTCTCTGAACTTCGAGAAGGTTTAAAGTGAAATGCCTCCGCTTTCTAGAGGCACCTAGTAAAACAATCACATTACGTATGCAATCGATAAGAGGTAACGCTCGATAGGTATGCAACACACCTAACACACAGGTAGCGCGGTTAAGTTCTCAATAATTCTACTACAATAGGACAACTACTGCAGTCTACAGTTACTGCGGTAGTTTTACAACTTTACTTATTCGCTTATAATATGCTTTATCATGTGTTACTTTCCAGATACTTTTATGTCTAATATTCTACCACGTACATACCATCCAAAAACTCGATACTAGGATTTCAGTGGAAATAAATGTTTTATGGCTGAATAAAAATAGGGCTTTTAAATATCGGGCCATGCGTATGTTTGTCCATGTCCGTTGTGTGTGTGTGTATGTGGGTGTGTGTGTACGCGCGTGCGTTCGTGCGTGTGCAGCCGTCTGTGGACAGCGTAACTCAAAAGTAAACCGTGGGTTAAATGCCAAACTTGATATTTAAATTCAGCACCTTTCAAGGACACGATACAAAGATTTTCAAGAAAATCTTACCACTCTAGATTACCTTTCACACGGAACATTTTTCGAAAGTTTTGATTTTATTCCAGATAGTTCCAATAATTTTAATTAAAATATATGTTTCTAATTCCATGATAATTGAATCTTCTGCTAATGTTCTCACAAATCACTTTCATTTTGGATGACTTATACATAACTGTAAGATAAGGTCCTAACAACGCAAAAAAATATAGATCTTGTTAAAACACACGATTTGTGTGGAGATACCATTTCGGAGATATCACTTATTTCACTGAATTTTACAATACCTACGCTTTTATGAAATGGGAAGTCGTTTATTTTTTATCTCATGGCCATGCAAACTGAATGGAATTTCAAAGCTATTAAATAGTGACCAGCTTTAAAACATTATCTATTGTTTAGCGTACTGTATTCTCAAATTTCCATTGTACCTACAAGAGAATTAGCAGTAAGATAATTTCTGCAGATGTTTATTTCAATTAACGTAAGTAGTTAGAGGAATATCTTAGCGTTTCTAAGAATACTCTTAACTCCAGCAGACCACGGCAGAACAGCCCGGAAATAACTTCTAGTTATATTTCTAAGAATAGTTCGTGCAAGATTAGAGAAAGCTATGTGAGTGTAACGCATTATACATTTTTGCACTTCTTGGTCTATTGTGTAATTTTAATACTATTTTTAATCATTTTAAGTATTGGCAAGGTGTAAAATCAGCAGTCAATTTTCCCTTTTTATCAATAAACTAGCTGAAATACCCGGCGTTGCTCGTGGTTTGATGATTTATCCCTGAAACCTTCGGACTCAGTTTGCACTTGCCCAATAGCCTTGTGTTTCTTTGGAGACGTTTAAAATTATTACTTAACATTTTTAATTAAAACTCTGAGGATATCACAAGGAATAAAAATAAACTAAATAATTAAACAAGAACACTGGGTGGACGCTATGCAAAGCCACTGTTCAACAACCACGAATACCACAGGAAGAAAAGTGAGTGCAGTTCTATTCCAGTAATATAGAAAATTCTATCAATTCTTTTCAAAACACTGAGAAGAGAAGTACTTGTGAACATGTTACGTAAAGGAAAAGAGAGTAGAAAAATCGTGTGAATGTAACACGTTACATTTCTATCACAATCATAAAAAAATTGGATGAATTTTATGTTGAAGCGCAAGTAGAGAAGGACATGAGAATGTGTTACTTAAAAGAAAAGCTAATAGAGAAAATCATCTGATTGTAATACGTTGTATTTCTATTTCGCAAATATGGCAAGGTGTATGAATTGTTTGTAGAAGACTGAGAAGAAAAATACCCGTGAATGTGTTACGTAAAAGGAATGCGAGTTGAAAAAACCATATGAATGTAATACGTTGCATAGGAAAATGAATAGCATGAAAAGATTTTCTATGAGAAAACATTTAGATTAACCAATTTTCATCGCATTCGGAAATTAAATTAAATTATGTTGTTGTTTAACGACGCTGTCAATTGCAAGGGCCATAATATCAGCATCACCGGTGTGCCGGAATTTCTTCCCGAAGGAGTCTTTTTACATGCCAGTAAATGTACTAACTCAATAGCTGTCATTTTAAGCACACTTAAAAATCATCAGTTTGAACCCGCGACCTTGGGATCAGTAGGCCAGCGTCTAACCAACTGAGCCACCCAGACCGACATGGCATTCTGATGAATGGTACAGCAGCCCATAAGAGACACATAAACAAACATAATTTTTATATATGTATATAGATAAACAAATACACATGGCGGATACATTTTAGGATAATTTTGTAGGTTGAGCGTAACGATTTATAGAGAGTGTGCTCTTTAGAAGGCTGTGAAATATATTTTCTCTGCTGAATCCAGTGCAGTAAATACCAGAAGAACGGATGCAGATTAAAGATAAAAAGAGAAGAGCACTCGAGCAGGGATCAAAATGCTGACGAAGGTACGAGATATGTAGGAAGATAAAAAAGCGGCAAAGCTCTCCATAAAGATTTTTCTCCTCGAACAGTTGCGCTACAATATGTTAGTTCTTTTATCTTCCCCTTAAAAGCTCTTCAAGCGGTAGCAGTGAAATTCTGAGTTGTGTTCGGTGTAACCTCTCATATATTTTCAATAAATGTAAAACTTCTTTCTTTAAAATGAAAATGTCATATCCTCTGTGGATCATTATATCCTCTACCGCAGAAATGAATTCTGAACGTAAGTAAATTACTTCTTCCACGTTATCTCTCACAAAGAATTTTGAGAGTCATTCAGAGCTGAAGTTCTTTGATTGTTTTCAGCCTCCTCATGCGTTAGCTCTAAGCATGAGTAGGAGTAACTTAGATTGGGGACAGAGAGAGAGAGTATAGTGAAATTAATTGTAGGGTAGAAAGCTCGAGTACAGCAAAGGGAGAAACTAAAGTCTCTTTATGATTAACTCTAATGTGTGAGGTTCGAATTCTGAATGTCCCAGTTCAATTCAACCCACCACTATTCCGACATTGGTTTTTTTCCTGGTTTTCCCCGAGAAGTAGGTAAATGATGGGGTAATTTCTCATCTACCACGATTTTCTTTCCATAATTTCTCTTTCATTCCGTTTTCTTAACATCTTTCAGGTATGCTTCTAGCTTTCATGGCGGAGAGATGCCATAGATGGCTACTCAAAAGAAATAGTACTGATTGTGGACACTAGAGGGCTGCCTCGTTGACGAGACGTTAATCGCTCTCTCTAGCATCTCCAGTAATGGGATGGGGTTTCTAGCCTGGAACTGACAGGGACTTCCGCGCGTCTTTCTGGGACATGTGCTTGCAGCCTATAGGCTCCTGCGGTCCTTCACCGCATCGTTTAATATATAGGTAGCGCGAAAGGTGAACCTCTACAGATTTTTAATGTTCCATTTATATGCCACCTTTAACATCGAAGGCCATATCGTTGACTTTAAACCATTTGGAACAATTCCTCAACTGCAATGTTGGTTTCTGAACTTAGGGTTGATATTACTTTGGATTAACTCATTATGTTAAATTCACATATACATTCACATTCCCATTCATACTTCCAGACTCCAGGGAGGATGGTGAATAATCACTCCTTCATCCGGGAATCGAATCTGGGACCGTTTGCACAATAGGCGGGTACTCCATCAACTGAGCTACGGGGACACTTACCGACATTGTGCGAAATCCCACTTCATCCGACATTGCGGTAAGTAGACATTGTAGACATAGACATTGTAGACAAGTAGACATTGCGTGCGTTAAAAGAGTTGCAGAATGCATCTGTGTAAATCGGCAGTAAGTGACGGCAGTGAACTTTGTTCTGTTGAGTTCCAGTGGCTGCATATTCTTATGTACAGGAAATCAAAGCAGTACACATTCATATTCTACTCCTGATTAGCCCACGATGTCTCTGAGGATTACTTTTTTTGGCACGATTTACGTTTCACATGGTCTTCAAAATTTAGTGCAAAACATGAAGTGCACAGTCTGAAAAGATAAGCAAGGTGATCTTCACTTTTCTTGCTGCGATACTCTTTTAATGTAGTTCATTTTTGAAAATGTTTGTTCGCAAATATCAGTGGAGCTAATGACTGCCATTAAACTAGAAGCAAACAAACGCATTTTCGGATGCTCACAGCAGAGCAGAAACTTAAATAATTCCCATCGTTCTTTCTCACAACATTTTACGGTCGTGGAATTCTACAATGCAAGTAGTTTCATATTCTGTAGCTCGTGTGAAGCTTCACTACATAGAAACTTCAATAGTGTAATATAATTGGATTTTGGTTTCAAATGTATTCAAGTCTTCAAATTTTAAAGAGAATGTGTCGTACAATTGCTTCAATAGTTCGTTGTATTTTTTCAGGAGAATAACGCTTATCGTGAACACGAAATGTAAACAAGGGAAATTGTATAATTCTGCAACTACTAGTCTTACAAATGAAGCACTTAACTTTGATCACCAAGGCATCATTTTGAACACCAATTCTATGACTGAAGTCACCATAACAGTAGCCTTTGATGATAATAATAATGATGATAATAATAATGATGAAAATAATAATATAATAATAAAACATAATAACAAAAATATTAATATAATGAGAATGGTAATACTAAAACTAATTAAAATAAAACCAATAACGATTCTGATGCTAATAGTAATAACTGCATAATTAAAAAATTGTGTTGTCTAATGACGCTGTCAATTGCCAGGATCACATCAGCGTTGCCGGTGTGGCGGAATTTTGTCCCGCAGGAGTTCTTTTACATGCCAGTAAATCTACTGACATGGAGCTGTCGTTTTTAAGCACGATCCTGGCCGGATTTGAACCCGTGAGCTTGGGATTAGTAGGCCATGATGATAATACTGAGAGAAATTAATAATAATAATAATAATAATAATAATAATAATAATAATAATAATAATAATAATAATAATAATAATAATAATAATAATAATAATAATAATAATAATAATAATAATAATAAAAATAATAATAATAATAATAATAATAATAATAATAATAATAATAATAATAATAATAATAATAATAATAATAATAATAATAATAATAATAATAATAATAATAATAATAATAATAATAATAATAATAATAATAATAATAATAATAATAATAATAATAATAATAATAATAATAATAATAATAATAATAATAATAATAATAATAATAATAATAAACTAATGAGAATATAACGATAATAAAAGTAATAACTATATGGAAATAATAATAACAATAATAACAATAACTAAAATGATAACATACAACAATAACATTTCTTAGAAACAAAGAAATGCTAATGAAAGAGTATGTGCCTCCAAGTTTGCACGGATTTTGTTACGGCTATTTACACTTGTAATCTGTAGTTAGATAATAGTAGCATATACAGGAATGAGCTTATTCCCTGGAAAACAAAGACTACACACACGATAGTTGAAACCTGGGGAATTCCTCTCCCGCTTGTCTTTTACAGACAGAACAAAGTACGCTCATGCCACTGCAGTCATTTACTGCCGATTTACCCCTGTGCGTTCGGCAACTCTTAACGCACGAAGGGGTACCTACTTACCGCAATGCCGGATGAAGTTGGCCGTCTGGTATAACTTTAGGTGGCACTACTGGTCTTCCCCTTCTCACATCGGTGTGTATGTGTTTGGTTATTGGTATCTGGGCACCTTGGTTTGTGTTTATATTTGTAGGAATGTGGTTGGAGCACTGCTTAGTTCATTAGAGGAATATTGGATATTTCAACAAGGGCATTAGTTCATTTGAAGGGTTTGAAAATTTGAACAGTATTATCTAATATTTTAGGAATGCAAATGTCGAATATATCAATGCACTCATGCTAATATGCTTCCCTGGAGACAAGAAAACAAGTTTGTTTGATAGAACAATCTTTCTGAATGACCGCATGAGTCGACGTTTACTACGGAGGTCGTAGCCAAGAGATATTGAGGTAATATTTACACGAAACGCAGATGAGCTTTGTTAGTTCTTGTACCTCATTCTTGATTTTATATTGTTAATATATTTGGAGGTTTACTGTGTATATATCTTATTCTGGTTTAATAAAAGGTATTAGTGTTGAATTATTGAGCTTTTCATTAATCTTATATCGTAAGAACTTTCTTTCCTTTGCTTGACGAGGCGATTACCATTATGGAACTAAAATCTCTGTAGTAGGCATATCAACGTTAATAGTATAGTTTGTATTAATAATTTTGTGAATATTTGGAGTTTTATATAAAGTAATATAATATAATCGACAGGGACAACTAACTGTGTCTCTGAAAGTCAGAGAAACGACTCAAAGTTGACCTAATACTTTGCTTTGTACAAAACAAATAACACAGCGGCAAACTATTATTGTTCCAGTGAGAGTAATTAATGGCAAATTAAATAATTTAGAACTTTTATAACTATTTTGTAAGCTTTCCGACATAGTTTATGAACTATGTTAGTTCACTGCCACTTCAGTGTCATTTAAGGTTAGGAAAATAACTAATTTTGAAAGCTTCATTTAGTTTAACGCATGTTTTATAAATACCGATTTCGAAGGTCATTAATCAAAGTCTACATAAGATGGATGCGGTTGTCGATGTCACATTTTTGGAAACCCAATCGATGTATAGCGTGAAGGAGAGAGACGCCATAGTGTTTTAATATACCCTTGGAATATGTTTTTTTAGCCTCTTCCACATCATATTGACAGATTTCTGATAATCCAGATATAAAGCCTGACATGGGCTCCATCATGTGACAAATTGCATGCTCAAGAAAGAGTTGGGGGCGTGTTCTACTTGCAAAAATCGATAACCACGCTGCTGGTTCCTAGACCTCTATCGGCATGTGCCACAAGGTCAACAGGTGTAACTGTCCTGCTAGGCTAGGCTTCATCACTGTCCAGGCCGTCTGAGCTAATGCAGTACAACTGGCACAGACCCTGACAGCCAACTCAACTGCCGAGCAAAGCTACTATGTTACTATATTCAGAGTAAGTCATACCTTTGCATACTCACAGAGCACAGCCATCTGAATCGAAAATGTTCCGCTTCTGGTTGCGTTTTCAAAAATATTAGTAAATACTGGTTGTTTTATATTGAGATATTTATAATTATGGTTTCGTTGTGTTCAAAGTTATAATAATAATGTATTACATAACCACAGCAGGGAAATGCTTGCATACGTCTTCGATTTCATGAAGCATGAGGAATGAAGACGTGGGGCAGTTCAAAACCGGTATATGGGTATTTGTCACTGATTGTAGCAAGCAGTCGACCGGTTAACTCAGCGATGTCCAACCTTATCTCTTGGGAGACGCTTACAACATTACCCGCCACAATCCTACCAGCTCTTTCAGTGCTTGTGACGCATAGAAACGCGATCAGGCAGTCAGTATCCAGTGACAGACACGAACAGGCAATTCCATGGGAGTTTCTGTGTCATAACTTGAATTTTCTGAGAAGACCTCTTCATTCTGGAGGATTTTTGCATAAATGGTAAACAGTAAGAGACACAAAAACTTACTAAATAAAAAACATGCATCTAGTTAAAACACACAATGTATGTCAAATACGTCTTTTTTTCTTTTGGGTGAAGCATTTCCAAGATACCTTATTATTTGTTTGAATTTGGCAATACTTTTATTCAAATGGGAATATGTTATTAGTTTTTTTTTATCTCTTGGCCTCTGAAAGAAAATGGAATTTCAAAGGCATCGCATAACAACCAGCCCTTAAAACATTTCACTACCGCTTAACGCCTACTGTAGTCTCACATTCCCCTTGCACCTACAGGAAAATTAGCAATAACGTAATTTCTGAAAATGTTTAATTCGATTAAAAGGTAGTATATATAGAGAAATGAGCTATTGCAATAACAGTGTATAAGGTACATATAAATCTTCATATATACTAAAATTCTATACTGCAATACGTTACGCGACTTTCACTTGGTGAGTCTTCATAACGTAATGCACTTGGACCTTGTCGTCAAATATTGATAGACTTCTTAAACATAAGCAGTACCAAACAAGTCACTAATCAACAGAAGTTTATCACATACGAATTTAAAGTGCTTTCATAAATCAAACGCAGCGTACATATAACCCAATCGCCACTGCAACACAATTGAATTTTAAAAGAGCGGCACATCCACATAAAGTGGAAGGAGGTAAATCTAATCTCCCCTCTTTCGCAAACTTTGGACATTCGCTGTGCTTATACCTTTCATGGACCGCGACAAGGTCATCTAGGTAAAAGATATCAACAACGCAAGCACTCCGACCCTGCAAAAGAGAACAGAAGGACTGCTCAAGTAAATGGATCTATATTCAACTTTTGTAAATTTTTATATATATATATATATATATATATATATATAGAGAGAGAGAGAGAGAGAGAGAGAGAGAGAGAGAGAGAGATATTCTTATACAAACTATTCTTGCAGATGCTTATTTCTCCATCTACTTCATTTTAATCGACATATTAATTTTCAGAAAGTATCTTCCTACTAATTTTCTTGTAGGTCCAAGGGGCACATGAGGATAGAGTAGGCTGTAAGCGATAGTGAAATATTTAAGAGCTGGTTGCTGTGCAATGCCTTTGAAATGCCATTCGCTTTGCAAGGCGAAGAGATAAAGAAACGAATAACATATTCCTACTTGAGAAAACTATAAGTATTGGCAAATTTAAACAAATAAATATTATCCCAAAAATTGTTCAAAGTAAAAATGAAGTATTTGACATAAGTCGTGTGTTTTAACAAGATCT
The DNA here is from genome assembly GCA_030765045.1 of Tenodera sinensis. Classification (NCBI taxonomy): domain Eukaryota; kingdom Metazoa; phylum Arthropoda; class Insecta; order Mantodea; family Mantidae; genus Tenodera; species Tenodera sinensis. Next base: position 95,600,324 of record CM060961.1, on the reverse strand, counting down.
ACATTGTTTATTTAGTGAACTTTTGTCTGTATCTTACAGTTTACCATTTATGCAAAACTCATTGAGAGTGAAGAGTTCTTCTGAGGCCGTTCCCAGAAAATTAAAGTTATGACACAGAAACTGCCATGGAATCGCTTATATATTTGTGTCCGTCACTGGATACTAACTACTTGCGAGTCTAAACGTCACAGGCGCGATTCACCCTCCAACTGAAAGAGGAGGTGGGGAAAACGGCTAATTATGTAAGCGTCTTCAAAGAGACACGGTTGGACATCGCTGCGTTAAGCTATTAAAGTTTGTGGAAAAGTTTGTTCTTGTTAACTTGTGACAGCAAACTCAACCCTACCCTTCTATCTCCCTCGGAAATGACTGCTCTCCAGGAGAGTGGCATCAGTGAGACAGCTGAGTTGGTTTCAATGTCACATATCTGCTCACACTGCACCTGGCCCAGAAATACTTATAAATGGGTCTTGGGAAGCTACACCAAGGGAAATATTACAGGTAATTTCTTCTTTTTCTCCATTTATATCCCGCCTTTAATTCAAAGGTCATATCGGATGCCTCTCCCGTGGAAGATTGCCTATTGGCAAGGCGTTACTCGTTAGCAGTTTTTTTTCCCTCTGATTCTTAGGGTTTTTATACATAGAATTCACACGAAAATTCACACATCCATTCATACTTCCAAACTCAGAGGAGTATTAGGAATAATTTTAGGGAGAGAACCCGCGACCCGTTGCGCAGCAGGCAGGGGCTCCACCAACCAAGCTATGGGAACAGCCTACAGGTATTTTGATTAAGCAATACCGAAAACCACTTTGCAGGATAATCATTACGTCTGTTAAAAATTAAGTGAGAGCCGAATTATATAAAGGGAAAAAATGTGCGAGTTTATTCAGTCAGCAAAATTGTAAACCGAGGTCCAAAGTCTACACAAAATAAAATAAGAGGAAAAGCTTGTTACAATCACATGATTTTTCCTCGTCTTCTTCGTCTTTCGCTGATTACCTTTCACGTATGGAGGACCGACAAGCCAATGCCTAGGTTCAAATGTCTATTGGAGAACAGACGAACCTATGGACCGGATAGAGTGAAGACCTGGAAGCGGGAGGTCAACCTACCACCAGGCAGAAGAGTGAAGAAGAGGATTATAACAAATGCAGGTACAATGGATGAATGAAAAGGTGATGAAGGAGCAGTTGGTGGAATAAGTGAAATGAGTGACGGAGGAAACCGGAGAACCCAGAGAAAAACCTACCCAGACGAATACCACAAGCGAGTCTCTGGGATAGAACACCTTGATACAGACGAACGGTCTAATCGCTCGGCTACGGCGCCGCCTACTTTCCCTTCTCTCTATAGTTTATTAGTGCGTATGCAAGCTTCTTACGAAATATTATCTTTCTGTCTGTTTCATTATGACCAAGATAAAAACTTTGCAGAAATAGATGTATAGATATCTACAAAGAAAAAAGTGATAGTCATATGTTTAAGAACTGGACACTATATTTTGGTTATAAAAGTCCATACTCTTTCCATGCAATCGCGAGAAAAAACAAACACCTATGGACTTCAAAATAATGACAATATATCAAACATTTTGGAGAAGGTTATTTGAAATAATTTGTTTAAAAGAGATGTACTTTTGTGCTTAGTACGTTTCCGTCTATTTCTTAATGTTTACCAGTTATGCAAGATTACACAAAATTCCTTTCAAATAAAGTAGACCATACTCTATGCCCAGAAAATTCAAGATACACATTTTAGTTGCAATGTAAATATTTTAAATACAGTGGCAGTGTTTAACGCCCGCTTTTACTACTACGGCACCGCAGGCGGTGACACTGATGATACATGAAATGAAGATGGAGCACCGGTGGAATTAGTTGGTGGGGGAAACCGGAGAACCCGGAGGAAACCCGCCCGAGCGCCATTTTGTCCACACCAAATTTCACATGCGGTCACCTGGGATTGAACCCGGGCCGCTTTGGTGACAGGCGAATGGTTTTACCCCTCGGGCACGGCGCGGCCTTTTAAATACACGATATGTTAGCTTATTGAATGTTATTGAATGTTAGGACAATTTTTTTGAGAAAGAAATCCATGTGAAGGGTAGTTCGGGCTGGGGCTTTTGTTTACAATCTTTGTGTCGAATCTCTGGAGGTCTTGAACTTAAGTACAAAGTTTGCTATTGATCCGAGTTTTCGCTTTTGAGTTTGCTGTTCACAGACGCACACACATGGCCTTTTTCTAAACATTTTTGGATTCATGGCTTTCAAAATATATCTTTTTCGTGAAATCTCGATATAAAATTGGTGGCATGCAATAATTTCTCTTTCTAATATTACATGGCAGAGAAAGTAAAACTATAAAATGATCAGAACTGTTTCAAAGTTATCAATGTTTGTGGATCGTGGATCGTGGATAAAACTATAGATGGCATGCGGAATGGCTAACTCTGCACACTTTTTTCGTTTTTACATATTCTTGACTCCAGAGTTAATATTATTGGCTTCTGCGTATGCTACAATATTATATGCTCTGCTAGTGTTGTTACATGGCAGAATGGAACGGGGTCTTTATTGCCCAAATTCTAACAAGGGTAGGCAAGCAACAGCGCAATTAATTAATTAACAGGAATATATAAGATCCCATAGATATTCATTTCTATAGCATTCTTTAACTCCTGTGATCATGTTAGGCACTTTTACTTGTGTAACAACGGAAGATTCATCTCTCATTGGAGTCTAGGCTTTTATCAACATTGGTTTTTAAACATGTTACTATTCAATAAGCTAACAATCAAATTGTACTTATGCAAAGGAAAGGGAATGATTGTAGTTAAACAAAACTTGCCCATCCCAGCTGGGAATCCAACCCGGAGCGAGAACGCTAACTAGTCGACTACAGGGGTAGTCTGTCAAATACTTACTACAATTAAATATTTATTGTTAAGAATAACTTGTACATCCAAGGACTTATCTGAAAAACTTTAATGACCTTGAAAACTACATTTAAATGACCATTTCAGCACAATTAAGTTGTACTCTAGGGACGCAGTTAGAGAAGAAAACACTGGAAGTTTAATGTATAGAAATCTAAGTTGTTTCAAGAGAAGCCAAAACGTATAAGTCCTTTAACTAATAATAAATTAAATGAAACTAACAAGATTTATTTAATTACGTTTGCATACTGGCACTAGACCTGACGATGTTCGCCCTACCCAAAAGTTCACACACTTAGATAATGAACAGTTACACGGCATTAAATTCGAATATTAGGTAGTTTCCCAATTTTTAGTATGGTGCGACAGTCACCCTAGCGTAAAACAAAACCAAAACACTTCAAAAGGATAGACGCCGTCGTCATCATCATCATCGCCATCGTCATCATCATGCTCTTTCTTCTTCAGTTACTTCTTTTAATTTCTGTGGTCATTTCGGGGGCTTTGACTTTAGCAACAACTAATACGTTGACTGTAGGTTTTTAAAGTGTTGGTTTTACTGATTCTTATTATAAAAACACTCACATTCATACTTTCATACTCTGCAGAAAACAGGAAATAATTCTGATTGGAGAAAAATGTCTGCACCCAAATCCGGGACCTATGGATTGAGAAGCCAAAACGCTAATCACTGGTTGAAATTCGACTAACTTATTTCCAAAATATCCAAATAACCAAGTATCATGGCCCAGTTAAAATTAATATTGCTTTATGATTATTTAACAAAGCACTGATCCTTAGTTTCTGTTTTGAGGCACCAGATTTGCAGTATATTACATCCTTAGTCTATGCCAAGAATAACTCATTTACAAGTAATGTAACAAAGGAAAATAACAATTGCTGCAAAACATATTTTATTTATCACTTTGGCACTTAGTGTAGCCCATGCACTTGAGACTCTGTTGCATACACTTGGAGAAAAACACAACTGTTCCATCAAATCACAACTCACAACTGAAATGCACTGGGTACTGTCCACTGAACTCGACACAACTCAACTGTCAGCTGTCAATTGTGTAATGAAAAAGACTGAACTATTCACTCAACTCAACTGTTTACTGTCTTCTACAGCCTACCGGCGCTAACCAGCTCCTTACATGGATCGAAATCAGCAGGAACGTTCTAGGAAAGGAACCTACTAGAATCGGCCAAAACTAATCGTTTCGAGTGAAGAAACGTGGACAATTGCTATTGTTCCAGAGGGGACCGGCCGTTAAAAGTACATGCGGTCAGGTAGACGAGTAGATGCCCTCGTATCATCGGTTAGTTGGTAACTTCAGTACTTCTGGGTAACGCCGTATATGTAAATAACTTTTTATCGTATTTTTTCCTTTTGCAATTATGTAATTATAGTTGCTGTAGCCAAATGTATACAATATTTCTATTCATCTTTTTGTTGATTCTCCTTCCAGGTCACAGTTCCCTTTCTTCTCCGATGCAAATGAAAGAGAACGCAGCAAAGGAAGTAACAAGAATCAAACAACTGCGATTCAGTAGCACAACAAATATTGTTAAGGGAGTTTTAAGTCTACTTAGAGAAATAAAAGTAGCTTATACACATTTCTACGTAAATAAAAGCCTTCCATCCTCCTTCGGACACGTCAAACTAGGACAGGTTTCTTAAAAGTAAAGGGAAAGACAATAAAATTATAAACATTTTTATATGTATGAATACTTTTCACAATCAGAAGACAAAGAGCATGTTCTTTAATAATTCTACAGAGTGAATTCTTAACACCAAGAGCGCAATAAAGGACGCTGTAGCGATGAAATTCAATACAGAATGCTTATATTGTTATGATAGTAGGGCCCGGATTCTGATTACATGTAATCACTTAAATTTAAATTTTGTATTGCTAAGTATATCTTTGTGGATAAAAGGTGACCTATTATCCTAGATTCCTTCATCAGGTTTTCATCTTTAGATAACCGTCTTTGATTCCATCCAGCCAATATCTATTCTGTATGAGAATGAATTTTAAAACAATTTACGGTCACAAAAAGGAACCAGTTAACGATGGTATAGTTAATGTGGAACGAAGAAGTGTTTCGGATATCGCCTCTATGAAAGTGTCCCGTTTCGAATGGTACACAGGAAAAGAGTAAACCAATAGAACATAATTCGGCCTTCTAGAGAAAGGGGAGAAGAATTATATATATGCGTTGTTAGTCTGTATGACAGCTACATTGTTTATATGGGAGCACGCAGAAGAGTGGCAAAAAGAAAATTGACTTTAAGGAAAGGGTAGCAAACATGGAAGTACAGGTTTGCGTGTGTTAAAAGAACAGAACACAAAACGTCTTAATCCTAATCTTTATTTCTATATTTTCATTACACTGTAGGTAACCATAAATTAGCTATATTAATTTTTGCGCCTGACGTCTACGAAGTATTGCCTTACTTACTCCGCAAGTAACAATATGGACGACCAGTTGTAATGTTACCCTTTGGCAGTTCCACATTTTTTAGTACTTAACGTACCCTGCCAATCCTGTGGTTAGGATTATTCTGTAGCAATCTACATGGTTAGACTGGCAATGGGTGGTTTTAAATTTGCTATTACCAGCAAAAACAGCTGTGTTCCATTAACGACTACTTTTTACGCACGTCAGTATATATTTAAATTCCTTGTCATGGGTTAAACATTAATCAAATACATATTTTTAGGTAACCTTTCAATAATGTTTTATAATTTTTCATCCTAGATTTATTTTTGCAATTTTATGCAATTTTATGTCATTATTTTATTTCTACCTCTTGGGTATTTATTTAGTAATTTTATTTCAGTTGCAGTGAGTATGCGGACAGTTTTATATTACTGACTTTTCACACAAGAATAACATTTCAATCAGAAATTTCACAATTCTACTGAGAAATGGGAGCAAATTTGTCTACATCTACTATTCACATTGTTGGAGATCGCATTTCTATTTAACGATTAATCTAGAAAAGGTTGTTTGAGGATGGAGGAGTGGTTATCATCAGGTGAGCTGATGTCATTACAGTTATGGATTTATGTCCCAAACTAAGGATGAGGAAGGTCAGTATTCCTTTTCTCACATTAATAAGAGTGTACAGCCAGGCTGCTAGTGGTCTGTTTCAAAGTAATCAAAGCGAAATAAAGTTTAACAGGTTACAGTAGTACAATAACTGATGTTAACAAAACTGCAGGATGTGTGGTTGATACAAGAATGTACATCAGAGTATACGAGAATAATCATACAACAGTAAGAACAGAAACTGTTTTTAAAACCTATATCTTTAAACAGCCATTAATACCACTGACAGCACTATAAGCTCAGAGAAGACAGGTACGGAAATCACAGCAAGCATAATCGATATTAATCTTTAAATATGGAAAAACTGCTGGAATAAGTTTAAAGTTCACATGATGTACGATAGCAGCTCAGAAAATGCAAGCTTCCTGTTGCAATAGTTTCGGAGAAAATGGTACCTACATGTAGAAAATTATCTCATGGGAAAATGCAAGAATCTCAAAAAAAAAAAAAAAAAAAGTGTGACAGGTGCCGCATATTTCCAATTTTTACTACTATAAAATATACAACAACCCATATATAACACATCAAGGATGCTGAAAATAATGGAGATTTCAACAATGAAAAGAAAAATAAATCGATTTTTTGACGGCAGAAAATACAACATGCCCTTAAGATGGTTGATGGTAAGAACTCCAAAGAGGACAGGAACTTTAGAGTGACTTTTTTTCCAACACTGGATTTTCTTACTTTGCTTTAACACTAGGAAAGATTTCTTTACCTGAGAAGCAAACAAACAACACAACAACCGGTCTTTGTGTACGAATATTACTTAACATAACTTATCAGCATAGAACTGTTTGATAAACTTGATATCAGGAATGCTTAACTCTCCCACTAATTGTATAGTTTTCCAAATTGTCCTTTTCGAAACGATGGCATCACAAGTTAAAAGGAACGCGAAATAAAGAGATGGTTTTTAATAAATACTCAAATGAAGCAGGAGTATAATAAATCAGAGTTATCTTAAATTTTTAACAAAAAAACGAGTACCTACCAGTAGCCTGACTAACCGAGATTCCAATTCGGTGCCCATGACTATTAACGAACGCGCTACACCACATAGAAAGAGTTCCAAACTATCGCGATAAAAGTTATATACCTTCATAGATAGATATGATCCCACACAGATAAGCTGTAGAGAGAATTCCTGTAAAAACGTACACATGGCCCTTTTTGCCAATAAGCGATAAAGTACAACTTACCTGAGCCTTGACGGCTCCTAGATGAATCTGCGCCACACGAAGATCAAACCTCTTCATACTGATGTCCTCTTGCAGCTCGTTCGCCTTGTTGTACAAACTAGACTCCAAACTCCTGAAAACAGAAGACAAGAAAGAGCATTTCAAATTATGTTTATTTAGCCCGGGGTGTGAAATAAACATCCAAATTTAAATCTTGGTCGATTGTATTTTAAATCCACAAGGGCAAATCATATTGGAAATATGGAAGGTTGTATATTTGTTTCGTTTCGTTAACAACCAACATGGTGTGTAGTTTTCTGAAGCGCTGCCCTGTACCGGTATCACTTTCTCTATCGTGTGCCTAGTAAGTAGAGAACGTATTGGATTCCACCCAAAACATCGATGTCGAGGTTTCTCCGGAAATACGTGTTTGCAGATCCTCTGAGCCGAAGAAAGGCATTTATAGTTAAAGGTCTGTGTGTATGTGATTGTGTGCGCGCGTTTACGTATATGTGTTTATTTGAATACCATAAGTCGAAAACGAAAAGCCTATATAAATATCAAACTTACTACCAACTAGGTTCAGTGTTTTTCAAAAATGCGACACGGACATGTTAAGGAATATCTCCCATCCCAAACTGCTCTTTACATGGAGAAATTTGATGTCTTTTATTTTTAAAACTATTTTGAAACAGACAGTAGTGATAATAGCATAGCAGTGCGCCGCTGAAGAAGTGACACCTCGTATGTACACTTCTGACCGAAATGCGTTTTTTTATATGAATCGGTTCAGAAAAGAAAGCTCTTTCTTTCTGTTGGCAACACGTACCTTACAAAAATTTTGTTCATGCAAAAAATTGAAATATGTGATTTCTCGTATGTCAAGCTCTGTCCAATACCTCGTACGTGATGAATAGTGAAACCATGTATCGTTGTCATATATTCCTTTCTTTGTGTAAACTCTTATGTGAGTATAAGTAATGAAGCATATGTAATACCTACAGCTGGCAGTTCAGCGATTGTTGCTATGGTCGGTAGTGTTTACAAAGCGCCCAACAATACATACAACAGACTAAGCCTTATCAGTACTTAAAACACAATTAGTTTTCATTCTGGTGTTCAGTCGCAGAGTGCAAGGAAGCAGCGTTAATTTTATTGGGTGACCATTTTCATACATTAGTATTTTGAAAACATCAAAAATGTAAGGTAAGTAACTAAATAATATGGTGATGGAAGAAACGATAGATTTGCGTGTTTTTGAACTCTGTTCGAGTACTGAAACGATTTTCCATTTAAAGGTTAAAATAACAACACATTTAGCTGTTTTTAAGACAGAAAGCTATTTTTAGGAGGATAAGTAAGATGCTCGTGAGTCCTTCGGGAAATATTTTCTATCCTAAATAACATGTTAATTTAGTACAACAGCATACACAATTATTTTAATTGATTAACTTGACTGTAGTCGAGGAGCCAAAGTTAATAGGTCCTTAATTCTTTTTTATAACATCAAGATTTGAAAAAAATACACACGGTCGTTTGGTGATTATATGAGTAAATGTAAGGACCAGGTACCAATTTTTTAAAATTATACTTAGATTTATTGAAAGAGCCCAGGTTATTATAACTACAAAAGTCACACATCGGAATATTATTGAATATGCTAAATTCATTAATTATATGCAATGCAGTGAACCTTCTTAAGAAAAACTAGAATTTTCTATCAATAGTGAATCCGAGAATGCAATAATTCTCGTGCAGGTGCGCTAAAATTACTAATACTTATTCACAAACAATTTAATGCTCTTATGCTTGACATCTCTCGTATAGACATATGCACTTAGGTATTTATTACATTTGTTCAATAATTCTGAAATAAGAATCGCAACTCATAGCTTAAAAATTAATTAATATTGTAATAAAGAAAATAATGGTGGAAACTCTGAATCAGTGTTCTTGGTTTTAGGTTGTATTATTGAACGGAAAATGGCAAAGGCATAACTTTAAAAGCATTAAGAAAACAGGAGGTGACAAACTAGCTTACTTAGTTACAAGTTTTCTTCGCTCAAAAAAATGTCCTTGTGCAACGCCTCCGTAGGGTGTGAAAACGACAATCGAAATAAACTTATCTTTACAACAGGGTTAACAAGAAAACACTTAGATGAATGTGCATGGTTTGTTGCAGATAAACTGGGGATGGGGGTGATAAATGTTGCAGAAAGTGTTAACACATTAGGTACTGGTTATTTCAGTACTGATTGTTCTGGTTATGAGCCTGAAACCAATGGCACAACAAATAAAGATCCTTCAAATGCACAAGGTGAAACGCAGAAAGTTGACTTGGTAGTAGAGGCAGATGATACTGGAAATCGAGAGTTAATTTACACGGACATTTCTAATAATGTAGTTAAACCAGTATATGAAAGTATGAAAAGTCTAATTTATGACCAACTGATTCATCAGATTAGCTGGGAATGTGCTGAAGAAGATGCTTGTAATTATTATTTATTTATGTGAACAAACCTACCGTTGGTGCTTTTAAACACACAAGCCGTGTCTGGGCAATGTTTGAGAGGTAAAACTGAAACTTAAAAATCCAATGCCACAGCTGGGACTTGAACCACAGACCCTCCGCTTACTAGGCGGGTGCTTGTAGTCTACATGAAAAGACGAAACTCATGATAAAGATGCAAATAGGGTATCACTCTTCTAGCAGTATCAGCTCACTACCAACCTCAATAACTATTCGCACTTAATTTTCTTGCGTTTTTGCTACTTCTGACATCCTCGTCTGAATTGCTACATACACTTCCGCACAAAACGTTTCCAGTCAATTATATATACAAACACAGGAAATCAGAGCTGCGGATCGTCACTTTTGTTGACGTGTAATCGAGGGTAGGCTAGGTGAGGTCATTGCTCCATTGCAGAAGGTCAGAAACAGATGCGCGACCTGTATGACAAATGGGGACTGAAAATAAATTTACCAAAAAAAAAAAAAAAAAAAAAAAAAAAAAAAAAAAAAAAAATTATGGGATGTGGAACGGAAACCAAAGATTTAATTCTGGAAGAACAGAAAGTTTCCATTAAAGGATGTGAAGAATTTGAGTATTTCAGAGTAAAATAGATAAAGAAGATAAACAGGAAAATAACATTAACGGAATCATTAAAGGTAAAATTATAAAATCAACGCTAAATAGTATCCTGCAAAATAGACATACAAGCAGGAGAATAAATTAAATATATAATTGAATATATAAGACGATAGGAAAACTACTATCACATATGGAGTTCAAACATGGAAATTTAACAAACATTTAACATCAAAACTTATGTCAATGGAAATGAATTTGCTGAGAAAGTTATGTTAAAGATTGGAAAAAAATAAGACAATTTATAAGAGAAAAAATGAATAATAACTCCATATTAGACTATGTAAGATAAAAACAGCTGAGTTGGCACGGACATATTAGAAGAATGAATGAAGATAGATTACCCAGAAATATCTTGGAACGAAGTTCACCTGGAATAAGAAGGAGAAGAAGGAGAAGAAGAAGAACATCTCGAAACTCATGTATGCGGGAAATAAGAACTGACATGGGAGCAAGAGGACTGGAAGAAATTCAATGGATAGATAGGGATGAGTGGAGAAAAGAGATTCTCCAGGCACAGAAAGATGTGTAAATATTGAAACTGTATATAAGTAAATAGATAAATAATAATAATAAATATAAATTATCATCATTATCATTATTATCATCATTATCATTATTATCGTTATTATTAATAATATTAAAATATACTTAAACTACATAATTCTTAATCCCTAATAAACTTTTGTAACAAATAATGACACTCATATAGAAGTGAAATCACGTATCTGCAATACGTAAGAATGTTTTCTATAGTGCAAACTCGCAATTACACTGAAGCAAAATATAATATCCAAATCATAAGCGATGTTGGCCAAATGAATTAATGCATAGATAAGAACAGCATTAGTATTATTAACATCTTAACACCTATCATTTTCTGAGTTAAAAAGCGTTTTATGTTTCTCCAGTAAACTTGGCAAAAAGCAGATACGAGGTGTCACTTCTTGAGCGACGAGTGTTTAAAATATACAGAAAAACATTTTTGAGTGGTTACATCCGAACACCGAGTGAAGTTTACACAATCTCTATTGAAAATCAATGAAAGTGTTTCTCGTCGTAGTCAGAACTGATGTCGCGATATCTGAACGTGTCGAGTATCGTGCTTAAAAATCAGTATCGGTATCGAGCATCGGGAAACGAGAAATAGTCCCATCACTAGCCCTTTACAGCTCATGAAAATCGCACTATTGAACTTTAAATTCCTCTTTTCTCAATTCCTTTTTTCAGCATTTTTCACTTTTCAATATGCTCTTGGACCTTAGTTTATAACTTATCAGCTTTAAATGTTTAGAACAGTTTCAGGAAATATGGATTTAAACATTACTGTACAATAGTTAAACAACGTGAAGTGGTTCAATGGAAATAAATTGCTTCTGGAATATTTGGACAGTTAAAAAAGTCTGATGTGTTGTACTCACATGACTTTCTCTATTCTTGCACAAACTATTCTTAAAACACCTATTCCTCTATCCACTTCATCTTAATTGAGATACAGATTTTTAGAAACAAATAATAATAATAATAATAATAATAATAATAATAATAATAATAATAATAATAATAATAATAATAATAATAATAATAATAATAATAATAATAATAATAATAATAATAATAATAATAATAATAATAATAATAATAATAATAATAATAATAATAATAATAATAATAATAATAATAATAATAATAATAATAATAATAATAAATACAACAGCAACATTAATAAGAAACGAACAAGTGCCAATGAAATATTATGTGCCCTCATGTATGCAGGTATTTTGTTACAGTACTTTACAATCTGTAATCCGTAATGTTAGATAATACACGAGAGTGAGTTTATTCCCTGGAAAATAGAGTTCCTATAAGTCATGTGCAAAACGTTATAAGCACCTTTTCGGTTGTTTATAGTCTATTGTCACCGACTACACACAATAGTTCAACCTGGGAACTACCTCTCATCTCTCGTCTTCGCGAAGAAGCAGAACGAAACTCGCTCACGCTACTGACGTCTGTATGACTGAATTTGCCCCGGCGTGTTCTGCAACTGTTTTAACACACGAAGAGTTATCTAAGGTACATACTCCGATGCCGGATGAGATGGGCCTCTTGGTGAACATCTTTATACATGTGACTTCAAATGAACGCACAGATTTAAAGTACTTGCTTGTTTATGTTAATCAGGTTCATAGTCATCAACGCAGGCAGATGAGGCAGCACGTTGCAAGTCAGAATTCTAGGTTGATCCCGAACTGTCAACCTATATCCATACTTTTGGGGTGGCTACAATTGATCTTATGACAGGTCTCATTCATATAATATATCTTTGTGTTTTCCTCCTAAAATAGCGAATGTTACTCAGATATTTAGGTTTTCACAGTGTAATGTTATACCTTTCCACAATGGAATGACATTGATCCTTTTTACAAATGAAAATCCCATTACGTATTGCGAAGCTCGTTCGCTTCCATCCGGTAAGCCAAGGTTATTACACAGCGCTTAACACCTTGTTTATTAATGGTGACTCATTGCACAAGAAAAAAAAAAAAAAAAAAAAAAAAAAAGGGAACACCACCAGTCTCTTAGAACTATTTTCGCACACACATAGAGGGCACTTTGAAATACCCGTATACTGCAGTTAAGTTCCAGTGCTTTACTGGATATCCGGATTTATGGTCTACTAACGTGTGAAACGCATTTGAAGTAATTTGTTTTTCGTCACTTTCCAATAGTTTACTTTTAAGGACTTTTTGTAACCCTTAACGCTCGATTTAGCCACTACAGGATTCACACCAGTCAAGGGCTTCCAACCGTGCTCCTCACTTACATTCTGTTTGTTTTCGTTCGCTTCATGATCATTGTGCACTCACTTTCAGTAAACTGGTTGGTTTCCGTTTCCAAGCAACAGTGAACATTTAGTAGTACATGCAATGAAGTCATCAAACATACCCATAAGTAAATTTTAAAAGTAGTAACATAAAAGTAAAGATGGGATCCATTTTCTACTGCTGGCTGGGTGTTGCTGAGAGAGGCCAATTGCAACACTCACTGCGATCAGTGATTGAGAGTGCTACCTCTAACATTTGTGTTGCCTTTGTACTTATTATTTTGGGAGAAGAATAAACTTACTGATTTACATGATACATCATCACGTGACTATGATGAAAAAATAGTTGTTTATGATACAAGGGTTAAAAGGAAGATTTTATTTTGTGAGTAGGTGTGATTCCGAAACGCAGACCGAGGAGTTGAGGAAACCTACGAACAAGATACAAACATTTTAGCCCGGGTATCATAGACTGTTTTAGACAGTACTGAATATTTATAGATAGATTACAGTTTATATATAAGTACATAACATATCTATATTATGTATTTATATAAGGTATTATTTTGCCTTTTTCATGGACATGATGGTCATCGGGCAACAACTATTCAGTTGTTGGCTTGCTTAGCACCAGTGTCGACAACTTGACATTTACAAAACCACAACATTCTACATAAGGCAGTCAGTAGAAATAATAAACCGATGAAAATAATGTAATAACACTTTTCAGTATACTTATTTTGTGTTTTCTACCTTGCATAGATTCAGGAACCTGTTATATGCAATGCCGTATTGGCTTCTTGATTGTTTGGGTAACAATTTTAATTTCACTCTCTCCGTTGCTTGTGAAATTTCAATAGGTTCAGCACAGTCCATATTCACATTCAAGTGACTCGCCATTTTACACAAGCATTGTATAATTAAGACTCGTAGCCTACTTGACTGAGGCCATGGCCACTTTCCGTAAGAAACCAAAGTTGGCATTACCGATCCGTTAAAATATTTTGAGCACTCTTTGGAAGAATGTCACACTTTTAGCACTGTCCTGAACTGCTGAAAGAGCGACTTTTATTATAAACTGTCTAAAAATGTATTTATCTTAAATATTCTGGTTATTCGAAAACTTTTATCGCGCCATTAGCACTGATCAAAGAATATGTCGACGTTATTCCAAGCCCAGTTTTCAAATGGTAAAGGTACAGAAATATACATTTTATATTCCCACTCTTGACAACTGATCATTATTTTGACCTAACAACGGATAACGAGGAGCTCACAAATTTGTATAGCCTTTGTCAAACAAATATGCAAGGTATACTTAAAACGGGTATGTTCGGTTGCTGATTTAAGGATTGCCACTTATTTTTGGAGCCTTTATTATATGCAAGTGAAATGTAAGCAAATGAATTATTTTTCAACATAATTTTCATCTACATTCAGACACTTTTCTATCTCTTCACACGTTTTGATACTCCCTGTTCCGCTTATGATTATGGGCACTCTGCAACGCTCTCCTTGAGTTCATCAGTTTCAAACCGAGGTGCCCAAGCCATTTCTTCATATTTGGGACCAGTCACTGGGAGCCAAGGCACTACTCTACCCTAGATGATCAAAAGCCTATCATTTTAACTGTTGTTATAGATGTTGAGTGTGTGCAGCACTCTCGTGGAAGAATATAATCCAAAAGCGCAACATACCACGCCACTTCCTCTGAACTAATCTCTACATTTTATTGGTGTCTGAAATCAAATGTCAGAATTTGGAGTTGGGTCTCATCCCGTCAACTCCGCAAACACTACACTCACTTGTTCCAAAACTACTTGCCAAGAGCTTCTTTTGTGGTTTCGTCAGTGATCGAAAGTTCCTGACTGTCGCTTAGTGGAGTCAGGTGACAATCTGGTGGAGAAAATTTTCACCTTTACTCTTGTAACTTGACGGTATTACAGTATTGCTCCCATTCTCATAGCTTTTTGAGCTTAAGATAGATTTTTCGGCATCCACCGGGCACAAAACTTGCGATAGTCTAGCCTTGAACTAGCACTTCAACCAGAAATTCCTTCTGATTAGTGGAAACTTTTCATGGAATTCCGAAATTGAGAACAGGCGATTTTGTCTGATCTGCCCTCCTCATTTTTAACCAGTCTATCCTTCATAGCAGATGGTTGCTCATCTAGTTGTTCATCTTAGATCTTTCTTCAAAATGACACCAACGTTGAACATTGCCCCACATGCCAAGTTTGGCATTTAACTGACCTTTATTTTTGAGTTATGCTGCTCCAGACACACACACACACACACACACACACACACACACACACACACACACACACACACACACACACACACACATACAGAGAGAGAGAGAAACGTACTGACGATCCTTTTTCTAAAAGTCCTTGTTTTAGATTCAAGGGATGGCAAAACAAGCGTTCCTGCTTAAATCTTGGTATCGAATTTTTTTGGCGGAGTTTAATGCTTTTAAGCAATTTAAACATTTTGAACACTCAAAATTGGGATTAAAACTATGGCACTGTGTTTAAAAGTGTTTCAAAGGCGACACTGGGTAATGAATATTGCTATTATCAGAAAATCAAAGGCGCTAATGAAAGTGCGTAGTATATATTTAGCAATCGCAAAATTTTCAATTTTTGCATTTTTGGTGTTTGTATCCAAGTTCATAAATACATTACCTCAAGGATATCAACCACATTATATTATATATGAAAATCTGCATTTTTATTTTTCATAAGAGGCACGAAAAGACCGTAGAATTCAACATTGCCGAGCTAAGGGAATGTTTCCCCACACGCAAGAAAAAATTCCTTGACATTTTAACCCTGCACCCTCCAGTGCACAAAGTGAACTCACGCGCAAGTTTTAGATTCCATTCAAAACAAGCTGTTACACTGTGTACCAAAGTGCTCGGGCGGTTAATGAAATTGAAAGGCGGGGGAAGACCAGACCACACGAGGGACATTTGCCACGCTGTGCACTTTGTTTAGCGGCTGGGAGACGCTCTTATATCACCTCTCCCTGGGGTGTACTTTCATCTTATGTTCACATGTTGTGTAGAAAATAATGGTACCAGTCCAGCAAAGAGGAAACACCACTACTAGGGGTCCCAAGGGAACACAAAACTGCATATGAAAAAACAAATGAATTCTAAACAACAATGCAATAAAATAAATTAAATACCACCTCTGCTCCATAGGGTGTGCGTTCTGGATCCTAACTCCAGCTTACATTACTTCGATCCCCAATGTCTGTCTTTTTACTTTCTCTACTACGTGTAACAAGTAGAAGTGTTGTATTCGATCTAAAATTTCGATATCGAGATTTCACCGGAAACATATGCTTTGAGATCTCCTGAATCCAAAATTAGCATTTTTAGAAAAAGGTCACTGTGTGTGTGTTGTTGTGTTTAATGCCCGCTTTTACTACAACGGCACCGCAGGCGGTGACACTGATGATACATGGAATGAAGATGGAGCACCGGTGGAATGAGATGGCGGGGGAAACCGGAGCACCCGGAGAAAACCCGCCCTGACGCCGCTTCGTCCACCACGAATACCACATGCGGGTCCCTGGGATCGAACCCGGGCCGCCTAGGTAGTAGGCGAGCGCGCTAACCGCTCGGCCACGGCGCCGCCGTGTGTGTGTGTTGTTGTTGTTGTTGTTGTTGTTGTAGTGTTTAACGCCCGCTTTTACTACAACGGCACCGCAGGCGGTGACACTGATGATACATGGAATGAAGATGGAGCACCGGTGGAATGAGATGGCGGGAGAAACCGGAGCACCCGGAGAAAACCCGCCCTGACGCCGCTTCGTCCACCACGAATACCACATGCGGGTCCCTGGGATCGAACCCGGGCCACCTAGGTGGTAGGCGAGCGCGTTAACCGCTCGGCCACGGCGCCGCCGTGTGTGTGTGTGTGTGTGTGTGTGTGTGTGTGTGTGTGTGTGTGTGTGTGTGTGTGTGTGTGTGTGTGTGTGTGTGTGAACAGCATAATCCAAAAACGAAAAGCCAATTTAAAACCAAAATTGGTATTCAAGTTTAACATCCGTCAGGGATGCGACAGGAAGATTTTTGAAGAAAATTTTTCCACCCTAAGCTACCCTTTACATGGAACATTTTTCAAAAATGTTTATTTTCTCAATGATGGCTCCACAAACTTTGATTAAAATAGCATATGTTTTTAGGTATTTTTACCGCAAATAAAATGTGTATTTTGAATTCTCTGGCTATAGTCTATGTACTCCTGTTTATTCTTGATATCCTTTGCATAGCTGGTGAACTGTAAGAGGTAGACCAAATCTAACTATTCTAAAAATGTAGATCTCGTTAAAACACACAATTTATATCAAAATGCATTTGTTTGTGGAAAGAACCATATTGGAGGCATTCCTTGTTGTTTGTGTGAGTTTTCTAATGCTTAATCTTTTCTCAAATCTTACTCTTGGTCGTGCAAAGAGAAATAAATTTCAAAGCCTTCATATGGTGACTAGCTTTAACACATTTGACTATCGCTCAAAGACTATTGCACTCTTCCATATTTTCCTTGCAACTGCAGAAAAATTAGCAATAATTCTTTCAACTGTTTATCTCGACTAACATGAAGAAGATAGAGGAATAAGAGTTACTAAGAATAGTTAGTACAAGAGTAGAGAAAGTCATGTGAGTGCAACTCATCAGATTTGTTGAATTAGTGCTATGTCTAATTTTCTTTTAATTACGGAAAGCCGGGATGTGGGAGTGAATGAGGGTGTTTCAGAATTTAAAAATGAATTAAACCCAAATGATACGAGAGCAGAGCTCCTCAGTGCAGAAGGAAAGGGAGAAACAGATCAGCTGTAATCAGTGGCGTCCTGCTGCACTGACAAAAGCTCAGCTGGTATCATAAGCAATAAACATAACCTTTATTTTAAAGGAGGATATTTAAAATACTCATTATTACTTTCTGTACCATGTATAGTAAGTAGGGGAAGTATTGTATTCGACCAAAAATTTCGATGTCGAGATTTCATTGGAAATATATGTTTTGAGGCGCCTGAATAAAAAAGCCTTTTACAAAAAGGTGTTTTTTTGTGTGCGTGTGTGTGGGTGTGCGTGTGTGTGTCTGAAAAGCGTAACTCAAAAACGAAAAGTCGGTTAGAAACTAAAGTTGGCATTTAAATTTAATATCTTTCAAGACACGGAGGTTTTGAAGACAATTTCTCCCCCCAAAACTACATTTTACACGCAAACCTTTCGAAAACTTGGATTATCTCAAAAATGGCTCTGGCGATTGTGATTAAAAGCCTTATGTTTAAGATATTTTATGGCAAATGGAAATGTATATTTTGAATTTTCTGGTTATAGCCCACGTAGTCCTATTTACTCTTGATGCCTTTTGCATAAATGTTGAACCGTAGTTCAATTCCTCGTTTCTTTAATTTGATACTATTAAAAACCTGATATATTGAAAGTAGATTATTCCTAGCTGGGTTTTGGATCGTTATGTTGATATCTTATGTACAAAAAAGCCTCATATAGTAATGTCATGGTCTTACAAGGTGCCATGGTATAAAACTGGATGGAAAAGTTGCATTTCATTGAAAGATAAATTAAGATCCTTTTTAGTTTTAATCTGACTTTGATTTATACCAGCATTCTTCTCTGCGCATGTGTGCATATTTATACATTGTTTGTAAAGACTATCAGTCTTCCGGTAATGAGAGCGAATCAGTATGACCTCACTCACATTCTCCTTAGCGTTATCGTACCCAGACAAATTGTAAACACCTCAGAAAGTGCAACATAAACAGAATTTGTGTAATGAATAGTTGTAATGTGTACACTACCACTATTAAATATATATTTAGCCAACGCGAATATGTATAGTCACATTCACAAGCCAAACCCGTTTTGTATTACCGCAAATATCATACATTATAATTATACAACATTTTTGTGAATATTTGCAATTGTTATTAAATATGCTGAATTACATTTTCTTTCGACGCAACGCTTAGCGACTATATGTACTGGTGGTCTGACCAGTCGTGGCGTAACGCCGCGCGACATAGAGGTGTGAGTATGAAAACTCGTGCGCATGCTCCAGTCCTCGCCGTGGCGTTCATCAACGCCAGCTGCTAGGAAATCATACCTTTAATGATCTTCCCTCGACAGGATAATAGGTCATACCGAAGCAATCGCTATTGTGTGTTGTTCTTACTTCCGCACCGTTCCTTTTCTGGCACTCTCGAGTAACCCACTTCTAGAAATGTTCCATTGTGAGCAAGCACTATATAAGGGACTCTCTCCGTAGTGCAGAGTAAAGTGAAGTACTGAAATAGACACTTAAACGTTTACGAAGCGTTCAGTGGACAGTGACTGTGAATCGTACCGAGTGTAGTTCATTGTGAGTTGTGATCTGGTAGTGACAGTTCAGTTGTGATTCCATGGTTCTTTGCTCTGAGTTTGTGCAATAGTGATCTAAGTTAGGGCTACGCTGGTTAGAAGGCAAATGAAGTGTGTTTAGCAGTAACTGCTGTTCTCGTTTGTTACAGTATACAGGAAGATCTGAAAATCCCGCGAAAGGACGGCACTGTAAGAAACGCCTTAAACTGTTGAGGATGTGAAGTCGAGAATGAGAATTCCATTAAGATGATTAATAGGATATTTAAAACTGTATAAGGAAAAAATCGAAGGCTAGAATTTGGTTAGACCACGGAACGAATAAACCGCTCAGAAGAGAAAAAGAAGCAACCAATAAAACACGCTCTATATGACGTGATAGGTACGAAAGGAAACCGAAATAGACGTGCTGCCTAGACACAATCGAGAGACAGAAGAGAAGAAAGCTTATGGGAATGCAAGTGGGAAGTTGTCGATCGTACCAAAATGTGAGACGCTAGAGTTTTCTAAGTCCAACGTGGAGGAGAGAAGTAGCTGATTCACAACAAGTAGTAGTTTAAGGAATTAACGGCGAATGATAACAAAGCAAATATCAAAACGTGGCGAAACTGTTTCGTTATTACGAATAAGTGCCGGTGTTAAAAGATCGGCAAAATGAGACGGAGATAGTTCACCGAGATGTCTAAACTCAGAAGCTTGTATGTAGGAATGGGGCTGGCAAGGAATAAACATTCATATTGTATTCACTTTGGGAGTAAAAGGGAAAAGAAAGCTACATGCCCGTGTGTTATTTACCCACATTTCTCTTCTCCAGTTGGAACGACTCAGATAAAGATCTACTCAACCGTTTTCTTAAAAACCAACCACCAACGGCTACTGAAAGAAGAAGACACCTACGCACACGTTGGAATACCTCCTTTCCAACAACCCCAGCTGCAACCTTTCCTTTTTTATCTTTAATATTATTTTTTCTTTCCTTCTACATGGCTTAGGCTATTCAGCCTGTTCCGGCTCCAAAGTCTTGTTCCTTACATCTTTTCTTCAGTCATCCTATGCTCGTTTATCCTTATGGTTGATAGTCACTTGTTATTTTGGGAATTATATCTAAGTACCGTTTTGTTTG
The DNA here is from genome assembly GCA_030765045.1 of Tenodera sinensis. Lineage (NCBI taxonomy): Eukaryota > Metazoa > Arthropoda > Insecta > Mantodea > Mantidae > Tenodera > Tenodera sinensis. The sequence continues at coordinate 95,579,586 of CM060961.1, read as the reverse complement.
GTTTTGTTCTCTAGTATTGTTTTGTTTAACTTCTGTACTTTTAATGGTTATATTTGATCATTTTGTTTTTTTGTCTAGTTTTGTATGTCCAGGTATGGCTTTAAGGAATTTAATTTCTGCTGTTTGTATATTTCTTTTATGTTGTGCTATCATTATGCATGATCCTGAGCCGTGTGTTAAAATCGTGACAGCCATTGTTTCATATAGTTTTATTATGGCATCGTTCCTTCCTTTATTCTATAGGGTTCTGTTTATTCTACTGTTGCGTAGATGAACTTATTTAGTTTCTTCAATGTACATTTTTGTTCTGTATTTATTCCACATCTAAGGTAATTACATTTTGAGGCTTGTTCGATTGTTATTTTCTAAAACTATTTTACGCCGAACTGGATGGATACCTTTAATGCCATTGTTTTTTATTTATTTATTTATTCATTTATTCATTCATTCATCCATCCATCATTCATTCATCATTAATTCATTCATTCATCATTCATCATTCATTCATTCATCATTCATGATTCATTCATTCTTCATTTTTCATTTTTTCATTCATTCATTCATTCATTGATTCATTCATTTATTTACTTATTTATTTACTTATTTACTTATTTATTTACTTATTTATTTACTTATTTATTTACTTATTTATTTACTTATTTACTTATTTACTTATTTATTTACTTATTTACTTATTTATTTATTTATTTACTTATTTACTTATTTACTTATTTACTTATTTATTTATTCGTTCGTTTGTTCATTTATTTATTTATTTATTTATTTATTTATTTATTTATTTATTTATTTATTTATTTATTTATTTATTTATTTATTTATTTATTTATTTATTTATTTATTTATTTATTTATTTATTTATTTATTTATTTATTTATTTATTTATTTATTTATTTATTTATTTATTTATTTATTTATTTATTCGTTCGTTTGTTCATTTATTTATTTATTTATTTATTTATTTATTTATTTATTTATTTATTTATTTATTTATTTATTTATTTATTTATTTATTTATTTATTTATTTATTTATTTATTTATTTATTTATTTATTTATTTATTTATTTATTTATTTATTTATTTATTTATTTATTTATTTATTTATTTATTTATTTATTTATTTATTTATTTATTTATTTATTTATTTATTTATTTATTTATTTATTTATTTATTTATTTATTTATTTATTTATTTATTTATTTATTTATTTATTTATTTATTTATTTATTTATTTATTTATTTATTTATTTATTTATTTATTTATTTATTTATTTATTTATTTATTTATTTATTTATTTATTTATTTATTTATTTATTTATTTATTTATTTATTTATTTATTTATTTATTTATTTATTTATTTATTTATTTATTTATTTATTTATTTATTTATTTATTTATTTATTTATTTATTTACTTATTTATTTATTTATTTATTTATTTATTTATTTATTTATTTATTTATGGACATTTCCAATTTATGTGCTTTTGCTATTTGATACAACTTATATGCCATTATTTGAAATTCCTTCTCCTTTTTTGCTATTAATATATATATTTGGTCATCTGCGTGTACCATAGTTTTTACTGATCTTGTCCCTAAATTAATTCCTCCTATTGTTTTATTTTCCATGTCGCTATCACGTGGTCTGTACATAAATTAAAAGAATCGGTTGACATTGGGCAGCCTTGACTAACCCCTTTTGAAATCAGTGTTGGTTCTCGGTTATTATCTTGGTTTTGTTTCTGAATATACTTTTTTTTCACTTTTATTGGCTGTTTGGGATTAATTTTTTCTCTCTAGTATTTTCCATAATTTTAATCTATGTATTTTATCAGTCATTTTTGTAATCTATAAAAGCCATATATGTTTCTAAACTAAATTGTTTTGGCTCTTCAACATTTGCTTGAGAGAGAAGAATTGTCTATAGAACTCTTCCTTTGCTAAAGCCTGTCTTTCTTTAATAGCACACCAAAAGGCATAGCTCACAAGAACCGGTGAAGGATCACACGTGAATTCAGGAATACCACTCACATAGACTTTATATACCATCCCACAACGGAATGAAAAAAGAAAGCTTGATTTACATGATTTTCTGTATTCATTCATGTACAAAATTATTTTACAAACGCTAATTGGTCTATCAACTTCATGTTACTCTAGAGACAGACAGTAAGTGTCATAGTTTCTTAAACAGGAACTTTGGTTTTTAACCCACTTTTCGTTTTCGAGTTGTGCTGTTCATAGACAGATACAGACACTCAGTTTTCTAAAAATAATATTTGATTCAGGGGCCTCAAAACATGTTTCCTGTGAAACCTCGAAATCGAATTTTCGAATCTAAAACAATACTTTTCCGTACTTACCCTACCTGGTAAAGAAAGTAAAAACATTAGCTCTGTAGTTGAGGTAATAAGTTTTTCTATATTAATAGCTTGGAATAGGAGGGATTTTTACCTTGGTGTTGTATCCTTGAAAGACACTGAACTTAAGTAGCAAGTTTGATATTTAGGTACCAGCTTTTCGTTTTTGAGTTATGCTTATCAGAGGTAGAGACGTAAATACACACATACACACTCACACATGCCGTTTTCCAAAAGAGAAAAATTCATGTAGGGTGTCTCGAAACACGCATTTCCACCATTTCCATCTTGGTATTGAATTTGTGGGTGGAATACAATACTCCCTCTAGTTATCACCAAGCGACATTACACAGAGGTAACGTGTGCGACATGTATTTGGGAGGTCATGGATTCGTTCCCCGCTGAACGCGCACTGCAACTTGGATTTTCCGCCTTGTCAGTTAAGCGATTGCTGAAGTGCTTAGCTTCATACCACGGCTCTCCTGTTCCCGTCACTCTGCATTCACTCATTTCTGAGTTGTAGAGCCAGATGATTTGCTCTCAGTACAGGATTTCATACCCGGCGTCGTTACGGTTCAATCCAAGCGAGTGTTGGCCTGTAGAGCCAGGGAAGGGAGGAGTTGAATAACCTTCCTGACGTCTTCTTGACATGCGCCGACTTCGGGCCAGAACTCCCAAGGTGGTATTTTCCCCGGGTGTGGTGATGGGCGGCGAAGGATGTCTTATCTGGAAAAGTTAAGGTCTCCGTCTGGGTTTGCGTTTGTCGTTCATCTGGATCTGGTCGCCCTTCGGCTTCCATCTGTCCCTCCCAGGAGTAACGGTAGAATGAACAAAGGGCCGAGAGTGTACGTGTGGCGCTCTGTCTTGGTTGCGCGGGACCCTACCTTCACCGTTACCGTTACTTATTATAAGCACGTAATAAGGACAGTAAAAAGGTCAAGAGCGAAGAATCTTAGCTTAAGGAAGCCAGTAACTTTTCAAGGCATAACGAGGGGAGAGGTAGCCCAATTTCTACATCTCCGTCCTTGCCCATGGTGGAGATTCAGCAAAAAAAGACATGATCATTACAGCAGGGCCGTCTGATTTTCTCATCTTGGCAATTAATTAATTAATTAATTAATTATTTTGTTGTTTAACGACGCAGTCAATTGCCAGGATCACATCAGCGTCGCCGGTGTGACGGAATTTTGTCCCGCAGGAGTTCTTTCTGCCAGTAAATCTACTGACATGGAGCTGTCGTTTTTAAGCACACTTAAAAACCATCGGCCTGAGCTGGATTTGAACCCGCGACCTTGGGAACAGTAGGCCAGCGTCTAACCAACTGAGCCACCCAGACCGACTCATCTTGGCAATGCTCAGTTGTACAGTGCCGAGAGGGCGCCTATTGCTGTATGCATGTACGACCGGTCGTCAGAGAGTATCCCGACACGACAACAATCCCAAGATGTGCAACAATTATGTAGCCTTCCGGCTCGTAACAAAGTGAAAGAGTGGACTCTGGCAAGCGACTGCAGTGTATGACAGCGATGAGTATGAAGATCTCCTACCTTCACCTAAACATATTAAAGATGACCCAAGCCCGGACAGTGTTAATAGATGTTTCGGTTCTAGAACGTTACTCTGGTACGGCCAAGAATATGCGCCTATAGGCGTTCAAATAAAGTCTTCGCTTAACGACCTGCGACAAGTGGTCAAACAGCAACTTTTAAGGGACGCCATGGTAGGTTTTAGCATAGATATTTTAGGCAAATATTTTAATATGGATTTTTTCTATGGCTTCGATTATGATACCAATCTTGGTCCTGAGGGTGCCAGTATGGTAATTCCTTACCTTTGAGGCTTGCAGCTACACAGTTTTGGATAACACTTTTCCAGTAGGGTCATTTCGGCAGTATATCATTGCTTTATATTGCTTTATATATTTCCTAAACATCTAAGCTCTTACATACAACTGTAGACAAAGAGAAAATATTTTTGGCAAGAATTCCTGAAACATTCCAGCAAATGCAATCTTTGTGCTTGTCGGTGATTTTAATTGTACGCTAGCGGTAAAATATGAACGTGGAGTCTATAAAGGGCGTATTACTTTGCAGAAGTTGGTGGAATAAATATCCTTGAAAGAGTATCAGTTCCACCGTCCAGTTTACTTTAGTGAGAAACTCATCGGCGTTGCGACTGAACCTTATGTATGTATGTTCCAGCTTAATTCGTATTCATCACAAAATAGTCTCTCTAGATTCTAGAATTTGGCGATCATAACGTACTTACACATGACATTAGGTACGGTAACGAGGTAGAGGTTCTTGGAAACTCGACTTTTCGTTGCTTTCGAATAAGGAAGTCCTGACAGATTTCCAGGATTGCTGCGTAAGGGGTATTAAAGAGCACATCTAGGCTCGAAAAGCACGTGAGCTACAGGGAAATTTAGCCAGAGTCCACTCGGAGGAGGTTATGAAGGGAGAAAAGGTGATGTTTCTTCATATTCTAAAGGAACGTTAACTTGGTCGACAGCACCTAATCACACAACTGGACGGTAATGGACAGACAGTTTCCACTACAGCCGGAATTTTTAGTGTAGTACAGGCTTCCTATGTACAGCGATTCTTTGCTTTCACAGATCTCTCCAACAACGTAGAAAGTCTTTCGACAGTGTTATTAATTAAAGATTGTGGAAACGTTTGGCTGCCTTGGAAGTGCTCGAAAAGCTCTGCAACCTTTTCTGAGTCCTACACAATGCTGTTTGTCTAACGTTCTCTGCAACTAGTAGCTAACAGATGGGGCATCAACTAAAGCTCAGTCCGACAAGGTGATGATACTCTTCGTCCTATATGTTGATCCACTGCCTCGAAGTTACAATCTATACTTACTGGACTCGAGGTGTATCAGCAGGGAAATGCGGTAAAAGCCTATGAAGATAATATTACTGAAGTGGTTACCACCCCGAAGATTGTATCCACAGCTGATGAGGAAAGTACAGGAATGACTAACGAGGAAATCCGAGATACTACCTACTGAATTAAGGCCTCCTGACATATTAGTGTAGTGTAGGAATCTGATTGTGCAAAGGGCGAAGATTCTGGGGATCTGTTTTAGTAACAAGGAGACGGGTGTGAGGGAATACAACTGGACTTCTCGTATTAATGTCTTACGTGGTGCGATATATCCTCAGAAATGTTGTTCAATGTACCATATGTTTCTGTACTCTTTTGCGCTGAGCAGAATTTTGTTCCTTGCCCAAGTTCCTTTGGAGTGACAAGGTACCTCAGATGTTACGCGACGCTTATATTATGGACCAGTTACCAGGTTAAAAAGTGGAAAATTGTGACTTTTGTACAGTGAAGGATATTTATGCTTTTCTTCGTCAATCTGCTGCTCTTACCGCTCATGTACAGTTAAAATATCCACAGATGCTCTGGAAGCGCATTTGCTTTAGCCTCCCGCAGATGACCCTGGAATGGATAGCAGTTACGTATGAAATCGTTCCAACGACCGACACACTTTATCGTCTGAATATGGCGATCTCCCCAAGCTACACTATTTGTGAAACAATAGACTGTTTCACATCGAGTGCTGGAATGTTCCGTAAAGCAGCAATATGGGATTGGGTATAGGAAAATGTCGCACTTGGATTCCTGGCGGTTGGAATGCTTCACAAACTGATGTATTATACTTGAATCTACCCAAGTTGAGCATTCCACTGCATAATTGCCTTTTCTGGCGTATCATGGGTACCTTTACTTGGCCACAGACGTTGGAAAAGCCAGCTGATTGCATGCTGCCTCAGCTACAACAATTTTACGACATGCAAAATACTCCCAGAACATCAAACAGAGCCACTCAAGCACTGGATATTCGAAATATAACCCCCCCCCCCATAAAAATACAAAAACAAATAGCATATCTGTGTCTTCGTATTCACAAAAGATAAATTTCAAATGGAAAAAAAAATAATAACCAGGTGGTTCAACATGGGTTGATAAGTGACATGAACGTTAGTTTCTGCTCCTATTCCTCCATGATAAACTTCTTCCATTACCAAAAATAGATGATACTATAGAGTCTATTTTCCATTCTTTCGAGAAAACGAAACAAAAGTGTAGCTCCGGTTTCCCCCGCCATGTCATTCCACCGGTGCTCCATCTTCATGTATCATCAGTGTCACCGCCTGCGGTGCCGTAGTAGTAAAAGCGGGCGTTAAACACTACAACAACAATGGCTCATAGAGAGAAAGTATAAGTTTCACTCAGTATAGGAGACGTGGTATATGTCTATCTCAAAACCAGTACATATGAGACTGTAAGACTGGAAAACTTGTAGGCAAACCCACAGCTTTTGTCTGTTTCATCAGCTCACATTGTATAATTCTGCGAATAAAACCATGCGCTCCATGGGGAGGGAGGGGGAAGGTAATGATGTCTGCATGATCTGAGACAGTCCTTGCTAATTCACAGGTGCTTTTTAGTGCAGCGTGCAATTGAAGACATACATATTTGCGATAAAGAGTGAATATAGTGAATTTGTGAGACATTGATCATAGCGTAAATCAATTATGCCACCTGTACATTCTAAATTAGGGACCAAAACACTGCACAGGCAAAGTAGGGAAATTGTTTTAAATCTATGGGCATACATGAAGAAAGAAGTTAAATGCAAAGAACTGCTTATCAGAAGGTATTTTTTTAAAAAAATCAATAAGTTCGAAAGTGCGTGTCACATGCCACAGGAGTATCAGAAAGAAGGTGCATTGTGGATACATTTTTCTGCATGGACTGTACTGCCTTAGTAAGAAGAAGTTACGTGAGTACTGACGCACCAATTCACATGCTGTCTGCAGTCACCTGGCTTGGTACTCGCTTCCTCTACGGTGAATTCAGCTGTACAAACGGATCTCTACTTCATGTCGTCCGTCATTGCTTGCAGGTCTCCAGAAAAACAATTGCAACAAATGCACTTATGCTCACTCCATAGTTTTTAATGTCTTATTTTATAGGTAAAATGTCAGGGAATACGTGTGTATTGTTTTAAATTTTTAACACACCGTTTAAATCTCAGTTTTGGTTTTGCAAAATATGGCATAAAAACAGTCCAAAATTTGTGTGCAGTAATGATTGAGCGAAAGTTGTTAAAAGTAAGCTTTCCAGTGCGCCAAACCTCAACTCTCAACTCTATATGGCCTTAGAGCAGGCATGTCAAACAGCACTCGCCAAGTGTGAAAATACTCCCCTATTTTCCCTCCCTTCAAATCGGAGAACGAGACAAACAAAGCGAAAACCGGTTTTACTAGCGCGTGCTACTGCAGTTAAGGAGGGGTGGACTCCTCTCTTCACACACTGGGAGTGATGTTTGACATGCCTGCCTTAGAGTAACAAGGATTTTATATTATGGTGCGTGCAGAAATTGCTTAATTTCTAATAGCCATAACTAAGCAAATAATTTAAAAATACGGATCTCCTTATTCATAAAAAAATTTGAACCTCCTACGAAAAGTCGTGTTTTACGGGTGTGCATTTGACGTGGATTGAACCATATATGAAATAAATACAATTTTACATAATAAATACAGTTTTGCTCCTTATTCTGAAAGTGCATTTGTAATAATTTAACATCCTCCTTTTGCTCAGCGCGAATCCCTTACGTTCTCATGGAACCGATCTACAATGCTTACGTCACACTCGAGTGCCAAGGTCTCTATTTTTCGTTGGCCATGTATCCTTACTACATCCTACATCGGTTCGGTCATTCTTATAAGCATTTACAGATAACATGAGCGGCCGGCACACAGCCATACATTTCAAGCTTGCGTATTTTAATGTAACCAAGCCAATTGCACAGATTAACATCGGTAATTTAACAATTTCAAAAATAACCAGCAGCATTTCTGTTTCAATTTTAGTATATGCAACGATTACTTCTCCTTTAAACATCGATCACAATGTAATAATATATTTCTGGGCCTGTAATTGCTTATATTTTTACTTTCTCTACTCCTAAGTAGAGCTGGTATTGTATTCCACCCAAAAATTTGACGTCCAGATTTTACCGGAAATATGTTTTGAAGCCCCCTGAATCCAAAAAGGGCACTATATAAAAACGTCCGTGTGTGTGTATGCGTGTGCGTGTGTGTGTGTGTGTGTGTGTCAGTCTGGACAGCATAACTCAAAAACGAAAAGTCGGTTAAAACCAAAGTTGGTATTTAAGTTTAATGTCTTTCATGAATGCGACACGAACGTTTTGAAGAAAATTGCTCCAACCTACACTACCCTTTACAAGGAAAATTTTCCGAAAATTTCAATTTTCTTGAAAATGGCTCTAACGATTTTGATTAAATTGTCATACGTTTGAGATATTTTTATAAAAAATGAAACGTATATCTTGAATTTTCTGGCTATAGCCCACGTAGTCCTGTTTACTCTGGGTGACTTTTGCATAACTGGTAAACTGTAACAGATAGACAAAACCTTACAATACGAAAAAATGTAAATCTTGCTAAAACACGCAATTTATTCCTAAACAATTTTTCATGTTGTAAAGTGAACCATTTTGGAGACATTCCTCGTTATTTGTGCAAGTTTTGTAAAATTTATACTTCTGTCAAATGGAACATCGCTGTTCATTTTTATATGTTAATCGTGCTAAGGGAACGGAACTTGAAAACTTTATAAGACTTGACTATCGCTCAAAGCCTACTGTATTCCCACATTCCTGCAAGGAAATAAACAATAAAATAATTTATACAGATGTTTATCTCAACTAACAGGAAGAAGATAGAAGAATAAGAGTTTGTAAGAATGGTTAGTACAAGAGTAGAGAAATTCATGTGAGTGCAAAACATCAGATTTTTTCGGTACCTGTGCAACGTATCTAATTAAGCTAAATATTTTCCATTTTTCAGCCATTTATGTATTTTACTTCAACATAATGGATGCCATAACATAAAGGATCGCATTCCGGGTTCCTGTTTAAGAACTGGGCTAGGAATGCTTGAAGAACATCGCAAGACAAAACTGAACCAGTCTGTTATTACTGAAAGAGCATTTCTTTTCTTTAAGTCGATAACCAACCAACGCTGGAGGGTTTTTATAGTGATGACGTAAGCCTCTGTAGTACTTAATGAAATTACTACACCGAAATCAGTTCTACAGGAAGTAATCAAATCAATGCTCAGTCCGCCGCGACTGCCGTTTCTTCAAAATGTGATTATTCCGTTATCGTTAGAAAAAGAGCATTGTGCAATTCCCTCGAGGTTTAATTTAGCAAACCTAATGCAGTGCTGAATGAGTGGAGCATTGTGCATTGTTAGGATTATTACCGGCTCTTTCTTCTATTGTGTATTGTGTATGCATTTAATATCATTGTTACAAGCATGAAGCAATTATATATGGAAGTCAGCAGTTTCATGTATTTACATTTAAAATTACTACTAAATAGAAACTTAAGTGTAATGGACTGAGATGCAGCATTACGAAATAACTGCAAAGATATGATTTCAAAATTCATTTCAAAAGAATGTAATATGTAAAAGTTAATGTGAAGATTAATTACGGTCCACGAATTTTCTGTCTCTCCATTTCACTTCACAGTTCATTCCACTTCATCTTTCCTCTTGTTGGTTGTTTCAGTGTTGTAAATATTGGCGTGAGTATGGGCGTTGCATAACACAGAATGTTCCTGTAAAACTTCCGTCGCCACGGGTATCTTATACAGCAACAGCCAATGCATTATCCACCGCCGGCTCGTTCCTTTGAATAAGATTCCTAAAAGGAATTCTTAAAAAAAGTATTTCTCAGTAAGCTAATAGACCTGTCGCTTCAAGAATTCCCCTCCGAAGGAATGTCGCCTTGACGTGGCGGAGTGTTCAGTACCCGAAACAGACGGCCTACTATGTGTCATTTTTACCGCTGGTAGGCAAGAGGTGAGGGGAAGCAAACAACATTCCAAAACGGGTAGATGAGGCTAGGTAGTCTTGGTTGACGGCTCATCTAGGAGAAGACGACTCCGACATCAAACTCCCCCAGGGGGTCCTACTACGGTAGGTACAGGTTTCGTGTACCTGGGGCCCGAGCCATACTCTCGATTGGGTTCCTCTAAGAGGTGAGAGGGCACCTGCCAAACGCCCTATCAACTTTGATCCACTTTTGTATTGGACCTCCCACCTGATACCTCCCTGTACACAGTCTGATGGATAACCTACGCACGGGTTGTAGGAGGATGAGGAGACGCAAGGGGTGACCGCGTAATTCCCAGTCCCTGGTTATCATGTAGGATCTGTGTTCGTATCCGCTGATAAAGGTCAGTCCCCAGGAGGGGCCATTGCATGAGCTGATACACTCCTGAAGGCGATTGGGTCCCTCTGTCTATACATTGGGAGGTGAGACCCAGGGTGAGTAAGGTCCAGACCAGGACTCTCACCTAAGCCGCGTTGGCGCCCAGCATATGAGCATGCCATCGGAGACATTTGCAATGGTGGAGGATTAATGCGCCATGAGTTCACAAAAAACTCAAAATAAAAACAAATACAGCAAAGGTAATGAAAAGGAAGTAGCAGAGTTGACTGGTCCTTGCTACTTAGTTATAACAAGAAATGAGGAAGGTAAAACATTTAGGTCGGTGAATCCTTTCGTGATACTGAAGGGTCTGGATAAGATAGCTGGCCCAGTTAAGAACTGCACAAGATCTCGCAACGGCACGATGCTGGTTGAATCCATTTCAGCAGCTCAGGCAGCTACTATTGTAAAAGCCAACATATTAGCCAGTTATCCGGTGCATGTAGAGATGCACAGAACGCCGAACTCCTCCCGCGGTGTTGTGAACACACGTGCATTGGACGATATGTCCAAAGGAGAAACTAGCAGATCAAGGTGTGACATCTGTTTATCGGGTTCAGAGAAAAGATGGAGGCGAATATCTGCCTACCCATATCCTTTTCCTTACCTTTAATCTGGTAGATCTCCCGCAAATGGTAAAGGCTGGGTATGAGGCCATTGAAGTAAGAACTTATATTCCGAACCCGCTTAGATGTTACAAATTCCAGCACTTTGGTCATACAAGTGACACGTGCAGTGGTAGAGCTACCTGCGTGAACCGTGGAGCCATCGCTATGTCGATGAATGTACATCACCTCGCAGCTGTGTTAACTGCAGCGGAGAACATCTAGCAAACTCCCGAGAATGCCCCCGTTATATGGAGGAACGAGCCATCCAGGAGATCCAAGTTAGAGAGAAGGTGTCCTTCTCAGAAGCCCAGAAACTGTTACCTTTGCGCCAGGCCGCTATCACGAACTTTGGTACCTATAGCTCAATTGCAGCTAAACCGGTACCGCGTCGGGAAATCGCAACTCAAACTAGCGATATAAACGGGGCAACAGTTTCAGACAAAATTCTCAAAATTCTCGTAGCTGAGTCATATCCAAAGCATTTGACACCACCTAAGTCCATTACAGCATCTACAAGCACCGCAGTTCAATCCAGTAGATCAGGAAGGTCGCCCACAAAAAAGTCAACCTCGATAAGTAGACCGATAGCATCCGATAATTCACCGATTAAGTTTCAGACCCAGTATAAAAGGTCCGATTTCCTCAAAGAGAGTAAGATTTCTCCCAAGGCATCAAAGGGAAATAAAAGTCCAAAGACATCTCCTAGGAGATCCTCTTCAGAGGAATCCGCTGGGGTGGCTAAAGACCGGCGTATGTAATCTTCGTCGGTCTCTGTGTCGAATCGGTTCGAAGCTATCGAACCGAAATTCACAATGGGAACACGGACGTCCTCGGCAGAGGACATGGAGTTAGACAAATCTGCCCACACTGGGAGAGGCCCAGTGAAAAGGCCTCGGATAAGACTGTCAGCCCAAGACAGAAGAAAAGGGCAAAATTAATCAATCAGTAATGAAGATTTACTTTGGAATACCTGTCCCAAACAGAATGCAACATGGCTATCCTACAATGGAACATACGTCGTATTAGAACACAATGACCAGAACTTGAGCTTTTGCTCAAAGAGAACGAATGCTTGCAAGAGACTAAGCTGCGTCCATGGTGGCGCTATGATGCTTGTCCGAAATGACAATATATATAGAATCTATACCATTACACTCTGATATACTCGTACAAGCAGTTGCTGTAATGATTATGCTGCCAAACACCCAGATCACCATTTGTACCTTATATTTGCCTCCGTCCCATGAACTCTCGCACATTGATTTAGAAGATTTAGTTTCCCAGTTACCAACACCGTTTCTGTTGGTGGGAGACTTCAATATGCACCACCCATTTTGGGGTTCAAGTCGGGATTGTACGAGAGCTACGCTCATTGCCGATTTTTTCTCCTCAACGCTGGTGAGCCTACATTCATTTCTGACTCTTACAGTAGTTTCTCACACCTTGACCTTGCAGCTTTTTCACCGCAGTTGGCAGTCTCCTTACAACGGAATGTCATCTCTGATTTACACTCTAATTACCACTTCCCATGTCTTGTTAATCTCTTAACGCAAGATACATATTTCACACGTATGCCCAGATGAGGTTTGGATCATGCCAACTGGAACCTTTACACCCAGTTGACTGTCTTTGCGTGCAACGAGCACGACTCAGTGAATGATTTGGCGCAACATCGGAGACGATTCTCTCTGCTGCTGAACAACCAATTCCGCGGTCGACTTCACACCCCCGTCGATTTCCCGTCCCCTGGTGGACGGAAGAATGTCGGAATGCCATATGTGCTCGAAAGCGTGCTCTTAGGGTTTTCGAATGTCACTCTACTTTGGATCACCTAATCGAATGCAATAAAATACGTGCCAGGTCCAGACAAGTCATTAAGGATAGCAAAAAGTCATCATGGAGCCAATTTGTAGCTTTCTTTAACCGACACACACCTTCCACGGTTGTGTGGGATAGGTTAAGGCATGTTGGTGGTCAATCGACCGATACACCAATTGCGGGACTGAAAACATCATCAGGAGCTGTTGCTGATCTATTTGAGGTTCCCAACACGTTTGGCAGTGCTTTCGACCGGGTATCTAGCTCGGAAAACTACTCCACTGAGTTCCTTCCAATTAAAACTCAGGTAGAATTCAAGGCTTCGCGTTTCGGTCTAGAAACGTGAAAGATTACAATCGCCTTTTCAACATGGCGGAGCTAGAATATTCTCTTTAATCTTCGCGATGTTCAGCACCAGAACCAGACGGTATTCATGTACAAATTTTACAACAGCTCTCTCCTGAAGTTAAGGCGTTCCTACTCGAGGTCTACAATCGTGTTTGGTTTGTTAGTATACTCCCAGAAAATTGGCGGCAGGCCATCGTTATTCCCATCTTGAAGGCTGGAAAGGCTTACTCCCTTCAGCTATCGTCCTATTCACTACACCAGTTGCTTTTGCAAGGTGATGGAACGCATGATCAATGGACTATTGGTATAGTAGTTAGTAAGCCGTAACCAACTGACTAACATCCAGTATGGTTTTCGACGACAATATCGACACAGATAATGGACGGATTTATGAAGAACTGTCAAACCGTTGCCATATTTTTCGATCTCCAGAAGGCTTATGATACCTGCTGGCGAGCAGGGATTCTACGTTCCCTGTATGCCTGGAGCATACGTGGACGCGTACCACTGTTCATTCAGGAGTTTATGAAGGACCGCTTTTTCCGAGTAAGGGTCGGTTTTTTCTAATTCTTTTGCTCAGGAGGAGTGAGTACCTCAGGGTTCGGTACTAAGTGCCACGCTCTTTGCTATAGAAGTTAGCTCCATCTGGAAATGTGTTCCACCTGGAGTTTCGTCATGCCTATTCCTAGACGACTTCGCTGTCTATTGCACTTCTCAGCACGCGGCGTTTTTACAACGGCGCCTGCAGTAATGTTTGGACAACTTGGAGAATGGAGCTCCAAAAACAGCTTCCGTTTCTCAACTGAGAAGTCAATCTGCGTTAATTTCTGGCGTCGTAGGAGACGATTACCACCTTCGCTCCGTTCAGTCCAGATTTACTTCCCTTCGCAGATGAGACGCGCTTCCTGGGTTTGATCTTGGGCAGGAAGCTGAGTTGGTCGTCGCATATTGCACAGCTATGAATACGATGCGACCGTTCCCTAAATATCATGCGAGTACTAAATGGCAAATCGTGGGGAGCGGATTGGACAATTTTGTTGCGAATATATCGCGCATTGATCCAATCCAAACTAGACTATGGGTGTATTGTTTATTCGTCAGCACGACCATCTGTGCTGAGAAGATTAGACGCGGTCTACAATAGGGACATCCACATTGCGATAGGTGCTTTTCCAACAAGCCCAGTGGTGAGCCTTTACGCCGAGTCCGCAGAGCCTCCTCTGCAATATCCGCGTGAGTTTCTCTTCCCAAGTTATGGTTGTTCGCTTTGATGTATGCCTAAGCACCCAACGTTTGCTTCTTTTTTCACCACCACGCTAAGAGAATGGTATAGGAAGAGCACCCTTAGTCCTAAGCCTGCGGGGTTTCGTTTCCAAGATCTTCTAATGAAGCTTGGAATGGAGCTGCCTAGGATGTTCGCCAAGGGCGAGAGGCTTTAGCCCCCTTGGCTATCAAGCACGCCCCATGTAGATCTTGGGATGACCGTACACCGGAAGTCCACGATGCCTATTTCAAATAGCCGCACGTGTTTTTTAGAATTTTTGTCAGGCTACACTAAGCGTCCATGCATTTGCACCGATGGGCCAAAGACCACCAATGGTGTTGAATGTGCTTATGTTGATGGAACCGAAGCACATACATTCGGTTTTCCAAATAGCACTTCCATTTTTACTGCAGAGTTCTATGCAATTTACCGAGTCCTTTTGTATGTGCGTCGTCATAAATTAGGTGACTGCCTGATTTTGAGCAATTCTCTTAGTCCACTTCAGAGCCTTTGTGAGCTGTGCAGCCCTCATCCTATTGTACAACGTATCCAGGGTGCCTTACATGTTTTACACGCTTCTGGCGTTGACGTGGTGTGTTGCCGGGGAATGAAATGGCAGATATGGCAGTAAAGACGGCAACTACAGAACCCAATATTACCATCTCACGTGTTACTGCGGAAGACTTTAGGCTTGAAGTGCGGAGAGCGGTGCTGTCGTCCTGGCACGAAGAGTGGTCAGCTCTCCGCGTAATAACCTTAGAGAAGTGAAAGAACTTCCAATAAACTGGGTAACTTCCTGTCGCACATCTCACCGCGAAGTTAGGTTGACTCGATGAAGAATAGGGGACTGCAATTTTTCACATGGTTACCTATTTGAAAGGGACCCTGCCCTCTATGTCTATGTCTATTGACCTTTGGTCAATCCGTCACCTGCTGCTAGACTGTTCTTCTCTAGCGCACGTTCGCGATTCGCTGCAGCTGCCTGCCAGACTTACAGAGGTCTTAGCGGACGACAAAACAGCGGTTTACATAGATTTTAGGTTCTTAGCGGATTGTAATATCAATTTGAGGATTTAAAATTTTAGATATTTATGATTTTTATATATCTATTACCTTGCTTTGTATCTGGCTATTGCCACTGTATTGTATGTTTATGTGCATATTTTCCTTGTTGCTATAATTCTTGTTTTTGAGTGAAATTTATATCTGGCTATTGCCATGAATCTTTTTAGGGCGCTGATGACCTAGAAGTTGAGCGCCCTTAAACCCACAAGCCATCATCGGTTCAAGAATTAGCAGTAACATCTTTCACTCATTGACAAAATGTAAGAGGGAAAAAAAAAAAAAAAAAAAAAAAGGATTTTAACAATGATGTTGGCAGTCTGCATATTTTACTGACGTAATGTAATAGAAGGACTAAATTTCCATATTTTTGGGGATAGTGTAACTGAGTTCCAAATTATACCTGATTTAGGTTAATGGTTTTAACAGTTGCTCTCCCGAAAAACTTTATAAAGGAAACGAAGGAAGGCGTTTAAGTTGTACACCTATTCTATTCTAACGGGTGATCCAAAAGACTGAGAACCGGCTGCACTGTGTATTCAAGATGTTCTCCGGTTCTAGCCAGGTGTAGTGATGCAGAGCGATCGACGTTTCAGGATGATGAATGACCTGCAAGAGTGAAGGGACTGCACTGTGTTTTGTCTGTACGGGTCGTCTGCCCTCGTCGCCGACTGTCACTGCTATAGAACAACGCGGATAAAACCATACAGCATTTTTAAAACTAGTTTTAAGCGTTTTACTTAAAAACTTTATGAAAGGAGATGCTCAAACTGGCCATCGTTGTCCATACATTTTTGGCACCTCTTTAGGAAACTACCCATCACTCGCCGTGGTTCACGTTGAGAAATGCCGGGCAATTCACTGTCGGATACTTTGTATTAATTCTTCCAGGGTGTGTGGGTTTGTGTTGTACACTTTATGCTTTAAGTTACTTCAGAGATAGAAATCACAGGGGTTTAGGTGCGGGGACAGAGGGGGCCACAACTTTCTACTAATAATTCTGTACTGAAACAATCCTTCAATTGTTCCCATCGGACGATGGACTGTATGAGCTGGTGCAGAGTCTTGTTGAAAAAAGGAAAACTGACGATCCCTGTCGGTTAATTCTCTAAAAAGAGCGCAAAATTGTATTCACGTATGTTCGGGCGTCAACTGTTGACTCGAAAAAAATCGTAATAAATACACGCTGTGCAGTAGGAAACAAACGCTGAACCATAATATACTTTGTGACTAAGTACAGGACTAAATAATAAAGCACACCTGACGATATCGCGTCAACTCAATACTGATTGTGAGCAGAGCCCTTTGCAATCACTTATTTATGTGAGTCAGGAGTTTTTACATATACCACAGACCTTGTCTCGATGCTCCAGCTGCCTCACATTAAACCAGAATTCACTCTCATGCCTTTCATTAGAACTGTCTCCCTGGTAGCATGTTTGGTTTTGTAATATTAGCATTGCTCTTATGTACACGCATGGACAAAAACATCCGAGGTGTTACACTCACATGACTTTCTCTAACCTTACTAACTATTCCTACAAATACTTATTTCTCTTTTTTCACGTCAGTCGAGATAAAAATTTGCACAAGTAAGTGCTAGTATGCTGGTAGGTGCAAAGGGAATGTGAGAGAAAAGTCAGCACTTGACTAGCTGTGTGATTTTAGGGTTGCCATAAAGAGACGCCTGCAAATAGATCGATAGGAAAAGACAATTTTAAATATGAACGATAATTGATAAAAATTCGTATAATGTAAAAAATATTTGATAAAGTGTACCAATCTACAAAATTATTATAAAATTTGAAAGTAGGCTAGCTGATCGCTTTAAAAGTATTTATGCACTTAATTTAGTGATGTATACAGATGACTGTGTAACATGTACGTACAAATAATCACAGATGATTTGTAAACCAGTATCTTTTAAAACTTCATCATCATCATCATCATCATCATCATCATCATCATCACGGTATAAGCCCTGTGGCTCGTTCCGACTTCAAGGAAATTGATCGGACCATCTCATTCCTGGCCTGCGAACATTTCTTCTACCTACAGGTTTATACTTGTGCACCATTTGTGGTGTACGGTCTTCGGTCATTCTCTGCACATGATCTTGCCATTTTTGCCTGTATGCAATGATTGTTTCATTTAGACTCTGAATTTCCAATTCTCTTCTAATATCCTCGTTTCTTTTCTTGTCTATGAGTCTATAACCTGCCACCTGTCTCAAAAATTTCATCTCAGCAGCCTCCAGTATCTTTTAAACCACTTAATTACAATTCAAAACGTTGAAACAAATTAACAGTAAATTTAGTAATCACCCCAAGAGCACCAAAAAGTAGACTAGTCACATTCCAATTTTAAATTTTGTATTTCTCTGAAATAAAAAATGCAAGGCTCATAATGCAGCCTTATCAGCTTCATTAATTTGGTCTAAATTTTCGTTTTCAAATCCGATTCCAGGGTCAAGAATTAATCCCCTATTTTGCTGCCTGCCAATGGCAATGACGCGACTTCTTTCATATAAAAAAAAGGTTAGAAAATGTGTTGTCAACTTAAATTTCGCCATTTTAAACCAGAACAATGTATACGTTTCAATAAATCGTAACAACTATTCCTGGATATAAAAAATTGTTACTAATATTTCCACAAACAAGTATGTATCTTCTAAAATTAAGCAAACAAGAAATATATATATATATATATATATATATATATATATATATATATATATATATATATATATATATATATATATATACCCCCAAGTACTAATTCCTTATGGCAGTATCGTAAACATCAAATGCCTTGTAATGGCTTGCAGTAGGCTTTTAGCGACAGTCAAGTCTTTTAAAGGTTGTCACCATATGAAGGCTTTGAAATTCCGTTCTCTTTGCACGGCCATTACATAGAAAAGTGAATAAGGACCTTCCATTTGAGGAAAATATAATATTGCAAAACTCACAAGTAGCAAGGAATATCACCTAAATGGTTCACTAAACGAGGATAATAATAATAATGATGATAATAATAATAGTAATAATAACAATAACAACAAAACAACAGTAACAGTAACAATAACAATAACAATAACAGTAACAATAACAATAACAATAACAATAACAATAACAATAACAATAACAATAACAATAACAATAATAACAATAATAGCAATAACAATAATAACAACAACAACAATAACAATAACAATAACAATAATAACAACAATAACAACAATAACAACAATAATAACAATAATAATAACAATAATAATAACAATAACAATAACAATAATAATAACAATAACAATAACAATAACAATAACAATAACAATAACAATAACAATAACAATAACAATAACAATAACAATAACAATAACAATAACAATAACAATAACAATAACAATAACAATAACAATAACAATAACAATAACAATAACAATAACAATAATAATAATAATAATAATAATAATAATAATAATAATAATAATAATAATAATAATAATAATAATAATAATAATAATAATAATAATAATAATAATAATAATAATAATAATAATAATAATAATAATAATAATAATAATAATAATAATAATAATAATAATAATAATAATAATAATAATAATAATAATAATAATAATAATAATAATAATAATAATAATAATAATAATAATAATAATAATAATAATAATAATAATAATAATAATAATAATAATAATAATAATAATAATAATATCGTTTTCTTTGTTGGTTGCAGCTAAGAACTGTAAATATCCAAATTTTACAAGTCACCAGATCTCTGTTTATCCTCCTTAGGCTACTCTTCTATTTACATTACTTGCTTTAAAGCCACGCTGATCATTATTATGTCCCCTTTTAACATTCTGGACCGGCCTTGCCCTGGTAGTAAATATATTATGGCTTCAAATTGACATGAGCTGCAAAACGCTGGGTAAATAACATCATCTACTTTAATGAAGAGTGCACAAAGGGATCTATGGTTTTGGAACAATCTGGAAAAGCACCTGGGTTCAACCCCAGCTGTACACTGAAGAAATCGATAGGAAATGAGTCCAGAGCTAACAGTAACGTATTACGTTATATTTACACAGGGAAGAAAACAACACTGCCTTCAAGTGTCACTTTTCTTTCTTACAATTAGTGTAGGTGTATGGTAAGATTCCCGCCTGAGGAAACTGTTTCTACTTTCTGTGCTACCTATAGTAGGCAGCGGAGTATTGTGATCCACCCAAACATTCGATATCCAGGTTGCACAGGAAATTCATGTTTTGTGACCCACCCCTGAATCAAAAATATTTAAGTGTGTGTGTGTGCCTGTGTGTGCGTGCGTGCGTGCGTGCGTGTGTGTGTACGCACGCTTGTGATGTTTAAGTTCAGCATCAGCATTTTCCAGGTATGGCACACGAAGGTATTCAACAAAATCCATACCACACGGAAACTTTTTCGGCATATTTAATTTTCTCAAAAATAGCTCTAAAGATTCTGATTGAAATACCATATTATGACGCCCACCGCGGCTACCAACAAAGGACCATAGGGACTAAGCCACTTCAAACCACATAGCAGTCCGGCGCTCAAGGTCAAGCTTACCCACACAACTTGACGCGAGCAACAAATACGTGACTAACAACAACAAAGCGGCAACACAAAAGGTTTTCCAGAGCCTTCGAGAACTGTACAGCATCGGGCGTGTATGTAAAAGTTTCAAAAAGGACCAACAACGTCATCCATCCCCGATATATAAGGAGGAAACAGCAGAATAGAGAGTGTGTACACTGTCCGAAAAATATCACAATTGATAGGATAGTGAAGTGTTAGTATAGTTAATATACCAGATGAGTCAGCTGCCCCTTATTCTCGAGTTTTATGCAATCCGCATTTTATACCCTAACATGAAAATATCGACCCCATTACTAGTTCTCCCCGTGTATTTAACATGGATGTTAAACACTCGATGAAATTAGTGCTAACATAAATGTTATCACATCGCCTTTTAATATAATCGTAATTAGAAAGCTGATGTTTGTACTGCTGCAAATGTTCACTGGAACCAGCGGATATTACATTTTAAGCGGATTGTTTACCTCACACGTTACTAGGTAGCTCAGTTGGAACGAGCGCAAGACTCCGAAGTAATCTGTCCGCCGTGAAGGTGGTTCGAATCACCTGCATGTACTAATTTTTATACCGTGCAATCCTTACAATTTACAAATTATTATTCTGAAAACGGTTATTATATTCATTTTATTACTTTATGTTTTATGGCATTGTTTTATGTTTCTTTATTGGTGAACCACAATTAGGTAGTTGTTTAAACATACCTATTGGTAGGTGCATTTGAAATATGGATCATTTATACACAGGGTTGAACAGATCTACAAGCCACTGTAATACGCTGACGAAGGGTTTCTGGATTGTCCTGCTCCTCCGCATAAATGCGTTCTTTTAAATAACCCAAGAGGAAGAAATCAAGGGGTGTCTGGCAGGCCAGGGGACTGGTCCTTGTCTTCCTATCCTATGACCAGAATGTGCAGCATTCAAATGATTGCAGACGATCCTCAATCGATACGGTGGAGCGCCATCGTGTTGAAACCACATCGTCATTCGCTCCTGCAGTGGCACATTCCCTAATAATAAGGGGTGCGCTAAGGAGGAATTCCAGGAGCGTGCTCCTGTTACATTCCCCTCGAAGAATAATGTTTCAACAAGGTGGTCTCCCAAGATACCACAACAGACGTTTACACCCACTGCACTTGGAATGCTGCCTTCCTTACCCAATGAGGATTGTCAACAGTCCAATAGCGCATATTGTGAGGATTTCCAGTTCCATTGTTGTGGAATCTTGATTCGTCAGAAAACAGTATGCTGGATGCGAATCCCACATCACTTGCTACTCGCTCCAGCAGCCATTCACAAAAGATCACTCGAGCTTCGAAATCTCTCCCGTGAAGTGCTTGGTGTGGGTGCGAACAATAAGGATGGAACTTATTAGTGTTCAATATTCGCGCTAGAGAAGACTGGCTGAGCAACTGCCCGTGTACTAGTATGTGGATTGTTCTGGGTGGCATTCAAAACTGCTTCTGCA
Source organism: Tenodera sinensis (assembly GCA_030765045.1). NCBI lineage: Eukaryota > Metazoa > Arthropoda > Insecta > Mantodea > Mantidae > Tenodera > Tenodera sinensis. The sequence continues at coordinate 95,557,671 of CM060961.1, read as the reverse complement.
TTAACACCCGATGTTGCTGGTGCGTGTCTATGAGGAGGCATTCTTGCAAGTGATACTGTTACACGCAGACGCCTATCAAAATTCCGGAAGCTGTTTGCTGTTGGTTGTCGTCTATTCGGATATCTCTCCCGAGATATTTTCTCCGGTGTATTTGTTCTTACTTCTCCGTAGATCAAAAGCATATCTAGTACTCGTCTGTCGAATACATAATGAAAGACTGGCACAAAATATCGTGCGACGGCATACGTGTGGAGAACGCAGGGGTCGGCATTTACAACACAATACATTATGCCAGTCCAATGCCTGTTCAATTACAAAATGCAGACAACCAAAAACGATTTAAATTATAATGTCCTAAACGCTCAGGGACTTTATAATTAGATTATTGTGTATTCGGTTTCCAAGTTTTGATGAACATAAAAAATATTTACAACACTGAGACTCGAACCTATGTCATTGGGGCTTGGCGCAGAGGACCCGTCACAATCCTATTCAGCTATTTTGAGACTTTCGCGATTTAACTGAAAGCACGTACCGCGTTCAGTAGTAGAACTTGCATGCCTGGCGCTATACCATTGCCACCTCGCGAGTTTTCGGGCTTGATTTAGCCTTTTAAGACAGTTTTAATCATTTTCTGGGCGTTATAACATTATTACTTAAAAGGCAAAAGCTGTTATGCATATTAATTGAGATGTACGAGGCGTAGTTCACGCAAAAATGTAAATAAGCTGTTGTTTAATAGTATGTCCGTTTTGACTGTACGGGGCCATGATGGATGGGGCGTGACTAAATTTTTCGCAATTTTTGGCAGCCAACCCCTGCTCTAAGTACAAGAATCCACCATTTTCTATTTAGCAGACGTTGTTAGTACACCCATATAATAAGTCCAATTTTTCCGAGGTGTTTACTGAATTAGGTTGTTATGTATTGTCTGATAAAAAGTTTGTAAAATCGGCTGGAAACCGGAACTTGCTCTCAGTAAACGAGTCGTATGTTTTTGAGGTGTACTTTAGCGAGAGACACGTTCTGTCCCTTAAACCACTGTTTCTCTCAATTTTGCGCATTCCTCTCTTTGAGAACATCAAGCAATACATTTTAGTAAGCGCAAAACTGGACTAAGGCGCACATACCGTTTGATGGGTGGCCTACCTTCCAAAAAAATAAGGCACGGTTGACTCATCTGGTATAACTGATAGTAACAGTCATGAGAAAGAATAGGTTTATATTATATAACTGACAGGGATAGTTTAGTATTTTTAGTATGTTTTATATGTATTATTTTAAATATGTGTAATTCTGTTTGTTTAATTATAATTTTCATTATTAAAGTTTGCATTTGATATAATTATGCACGAACGTATTTGAGCAGCAGTGTGGAGTTTAAGAAGTTTCAAATAGTTTCTAAATTTAGAGATTAAAAGTTTTTCTTAATATTTAATAGTAGTAGTAGTTTTATTTAATTTTTTTTATAAATGTTGAATTTGAAAGATAGAGCTCTTATACTTATTTTATATCGTAATGATTACATTTTCTAGTGCTAGGATTCACAAATAGTTTAATTCTATATCCTCAAACAGGGAGCATCTCTTTAAACAGCTCACTTATAGTATTTTATCATCCAGGTTATTCTCTATTCTCACACCCATCCACGCATACTCTTAGAGAAAGACCTGACAGTTAAACACTGTGGCAGCCGGCGGCAGATTCATAAGACGGCGATATTGCAGACAGCATTGAAAGTGTCTATACAGGGTGAGACGTTACCAATAAAACGCTAATAAACTTTATTCTTACTTTTTCTATTACGTACAGTAAGTAGGGGAAGTATTGTAATCGATACAAAATTTCTATATCGAGATTTCACCGGAGATATGTTTTGGGACCTCCTAAATAAAAAAGCAGTTTTAGAAAAAGGTCCGCGCGCGCGTGTCTGTGTGTCTGTTAACAGTATAACCCAAAAATGAAAAGTCGGTTAAAAGCCGCAGTTAGTATTTAAATTTAATATCTTTCAAGGATACGATACGAAGATTTGTCAAGAAAATTCCTCCAACGTTTACATGGAAGTTTTTTCAAAATTTGTGTATTTCTCAAAAATGGTTCTGACAATTTTGATTAAAATTCCATGTTGTAGATATACGTGAAACGTGAAACCATAAAAGATGGATCAAATCTTACTCCACAAAGATGTTGATCTGGTCAAAACACACAAATTATGCCAATTGCATTTTCTGGAGTGAACCATTTCGAAGATATTCCTTGTTATTTGTGCGAGTTTTGCAATTCTTAAGCTTTTCTCAAATTGAAAGTCGTTATTCATTTTTATCTCCTGGCCGTATAGGGAGGACGGAATTTCGAAGCCCTCATATAGCGACAAGCTTTAAAAGATTTGACTATCGATCAAAGCCTACTGTACTCCCATATTCCCCTTGCATCTACAACAAAATTAGCAATAAGATAATTAAGATGTTTATCTCGACTAACATGAAGAAGATAAAGGAATAAGAGTTTGTAAGAATAGTACAAGAGTAGAGAAAGTCATGTGAGTGCAACATATCAGATCTGTTTTAGCAGCTACGCTGTAATTTCCCGTCTATGCACTATATATTGTAATTGATATTTTTGCCATCTCTTTGGAAAAAAATCTATTAAAACTTCCATTTCAAGCATTCTGATTTAACAATACTTGTTAAACCTACATATTTCACCACTTCATTATGATGCGATATCCTTGTGCACGTTTCAACGGATTTGAAAGGATGGTTTGAAAACTCACATCAATATTCTGGGGTGTAGAACTTATAGTCGGCCAGGTGGTTTGGGTTTTATTTTTACATTTATTAAAGTGCGGCTGTAGCTTCCAAGAAATAAAGTACAGGATATCTGGAAAGTAGGATACGCTTTTTAAATTAAATATCGGAAGAATGCTGGCAAAAGAATGACGCAAGCAGCATGTCTTTGGTCTTAGCTTCTCTAGACTGATGTTTTTTATTTACGCTGAGTCCTAATCTTTGGAACTAAACTGTGTGCGATGGCTCACACAGAGCGATAAAGGTGAATAAATGTCTCTTAAGTGAATAGAAAGAAACCAAACGCAAAAAATTGCAAATATCATTGGATCAAGTGGCCTTCTAAATTGTGTTACAGAAAATATTTTCACGGGGCCTCTGATGGGGCATAGGATAACCAACCTCAGAATTTTAAATAGCACTCTAATAGTTTTGTGTTCTTTTCTGATTCCCGTCAATAAACTAAACAACGTTTACCGAAACCTGTTTGTTCTAACACTAATATTAAGTTGTTATAGGATTTTGGTTAGTACATGCATCACATGAGCTTGGGGAGGAAATCATCTAGAAGGACAAATAAATAATTACAGCATTTTCCACATATCAGAACTGAATGACCATATTGTAACAAAACGACAAAAGTCTGCCCAGTAATTTTTCCATCACTTTATTGCCTTTTAAAATTTTACCACGAATACAGTTTTCTCCTCGTCATTAATACCGTCTGTAACGGTGATGTCCAACCTTTGCGAAAGAGGGGAGGGCGGGTTTACCTCCTTACAACATACGCGGACTTTGCATGACTTTAACCTCCTACCGTGCCTTGTGTTGGTGACACGTGTGATGCGTTTGATTTAGGATAGCACTTTCAAATCTTATACGTTAAACATCTGTTCATTAGTGATTTTTTGGTACTGCTTACATATAAGAAGTCTATCAATACTTGACGAACCACCAAGTGATTATCGCCCAATATATTGCCATACAGACTTTTAGCACGTATAGTTCACTTAGGAGAAACTCTGTTCGCAAATATATATATATATATAACTATACTGACTCTTATACACACTATTCTTGCATATGCTTATTTCTCTAACTACTACACTTTAATGGATATAAGCATTTTCAGAAATTACCTTATTGCGAATTTTCCTGTAGGTGCAAGGGGAATATGGGAGTACTATAGAGTTTATGTGGTAGTAGAATGTTTCAAGAGCTGGTTTGCTATGTGATACCTTTAAAATTCCATTTTCTTTGCAAGGTCAAGAAATGAAAGAACTAATAGAATATTCCTATTTCAAAAAAAGTATGAGTGTTGGAAAATTCAAACAAATAAGAAAGAATATCTCATAGATGGTTCGCTCAAAAGAAAAAAGAAATATTTGACATACGTTGCATGTTTTAAAGAGATCCACATTTTTTATTCAGTAAGCTTTCGTCTGTCTCTTAGTGTACCATTTATGCAAAAATCATCCCGAATGAAGAGGTCTTCTGAGGACATTCCCGGAAAATTCAAGGTATGACTTAGAAACTGCCATGGAATCGCCTGTTTGTGTCCGTCACTGCATACTGGTTGTCTGTCCCTCTGACTGAGCGGTGGAGTGAGTCACTTACCGCTCTTACGTAAGGTTCTTCAAAGAGGGAGTGTTGGACACTCCTGGTCTACAGTCCTTCAGGCTATCACAACTCACAATTTTTACTTCTTATAATTTTGCTCACTCCTTTCATATGACTTTCTTCACTTTCTCTGTCTCTCATATATCGTCAAGATGAAATCGTCTTAAAATGCACGCGACATAACACACACACACACACACACACACACGCACGCACGCGCGCCGCGCACACACACACACACACACACACACACACACACACACACACACACACATCCTTGCTACACTCACACAGTGACTGACTCATGTCGACCCCATTACTAGGTTCTACCCGCATATTTAACATGGAGGTTAAACACTCGAAGAAATTAGTACTAATATAGATGTTATCACATCGCTTTTCAATATATTCGTAATTAGACAGATGACGTTTGCCCTTCTGCAAATGTTCAGTGGAACCAGCGAATATTAAATCTTAAACGGAATGTTTACCTTACACGTTACTAGGTAGCTCAGTTGGGACGAGCGTAAGACTCCGAAGTAATCAGTCTGCTGAGAAGGTGGTTCGAATCACCTGCATGTACTAATGTTTTTTACCGTGCAATCCTCACAATTTACAAACTATTATTCTGAAAACTGTTATTATATACATTTTTATTGTTTAATGTTTCTTTATTGGTGAACTACAATTATGTAGTTGTTTAAATACACCTATAGGTAGGTGCAATTGAAATAAGCATCATTCATACACATTTGAACACAGAAAGCAAGGAAACTACATTGTCAGAGTTTAACATGGAAGTTAAACTCAATTTTGCACACAATGAATTATTGTGCTATTAAAAATGCAGACAACCAAAAACGATTTAAATTATAATGTCCTAAACCCTCAGAGACTTCATAATTAGATTATTGGGAATTCGGTTTCCAAGTTTTGATGAACATAAAAAAAATATCTACAATGCTGAGACTCGAACCTGTGTCATTGGGACTTAGCGCAGAGGTCCCGCCATAATCCTATTCAGCTATTTCGAGACTTAACTGAAAGCACGTACAGAGTTCTATAGTAGAACTTGCATGCCTGGCGCTATGCCATTGCCACCTCGCGAGTTTACGGGCTTGATTTAGCCTTTTAAGACAGTTTTAATCATTTGTTGGGCATTTTAATATTATTACTTAAATGGCAAAAGCTGTTATGCATATTAATTGAGATGTACGAGGTGTAGTTCACGCAAAAATGTAAATAAACTGTTGTTTAATAATTATTAATTAATTATTAATAATTATTAATTATTATAATATGTCCGCTTTGACTGTACGGGTCCATGATGGATGAGGCGTGTCTAAATTTGTCCTAATTTTTGGCAACCAACCCCTGCTCTAAGTACAAGAATCCGCCATTTTCTATTTAGCTGACGTTGTTAGTGTACTCATATGATAGGTCCATTTTTTCCGAGGTGTTTACTGAATTACGTTGCTATGTATACTCTAATAAAAAGTTTGTAAAATCGGCCGGAAACCGGAATTCGCTCTCAGTAAACGAGTGGTATGTTTTTGAGGTGTACTTTAGCGAGAGACACGTTCTGTCCCTTAAACCGCTGTTGCTCTCAATTTTGCGCATTCCTCTCTTTAAGAACGTCAAGCAATACATTTTAGTAAGCGCAAAATTGGACTAAGGCGCACATGCCGTTAGATGGGTGGCCTACCTTCCAAAAAAATAAGGCGCGGCTGACTCACCTGGTATAGGTACTGGGAATGATGTCACACGAACCCCTTTCATGCTCACCTGAGCACTGGGAATGACTCAGCTAGAACTCTTGTGAACGTCTCCGAAACCCCTTTTGCTTCTGCCGTTTACAGTCACCTACACACAGCAGACGCGCAAGGCAACCTGAACTTTAACGTCTTTACCTGCTCACCGCTGCGGCATGTGGTGTGAAGTACTTTGGCTCCGTCCATCCGTTGTGCGTCGAGCCTGACGTCGCAATATAAAACTAGAGTCAGCTATTTTTCCTACAAAAAAGTAAATTTTCCAAAAATGCATCTTAGATTACCATTTTCAATCATTTTTCTCACAAGTACCATCTGTGAAATTTCGAGACATTGTCTGCGAACTAAGCAGTAGGCATTTGTACTGTAATGTGTATCTTTTACTTCGTGTACTTCTTTGCTTTTACTGGTAAGTAGGGGAAGTATTGTATTCCACCCAAAAATTCGATGTCGAGATTTCACCGGAAATATATGTTCTGTGGCCCCCTGAACCCAAAAAAGGCATTTTTAGAAAAAGGACCGTGTGTGTGTCTGTGTGTCAGTCTGTGAACAGCATAACTCAAAAACGAAAAGTCGGTTAAAAACTAAAGTTGGTATTTAAGTTGTCTTTTAAGGATGCGACACGAAGGTTCTGAAGAAAATAGTCCCACCCTAAACTACCCCTTACACGGAAGATTTTTCGAAAATTTTGATTTTCTTGAAAATGGCTGTAACGATATTTATTAAAATACCATATGTTTGATATATTTTTATGGCAAATGAAATGCATATCTTGAATTTTATGGCTATAGCCCCTATAGTCGTATTTACTCTGGAGATCTTTTGCATAACTGGTAAACCGTTAGAGATAGACCAAATCACACTGTACAAAAATTTAGATCTTGCTAAAATACACAATTTATGTCTCAATAAATTTTCTTGTAGATTGATCCATTTCGGAGATATTCCTTGTTTTGTGTGCGAGTTTCGGAAAACTAAAAGCTTTCGTGAAATGGAACATCGTTGTTCATTTTTTATATGTTACGTGTGCAAAGATAACGGAATCTCAAAGCTTTAAAAGATTTGACTATCGCACAAAGCCCACTGTATTCTAACACGGAGAAGATATAGAATAAGAGTTTGTAAGAATGGTTAGTACAAAAGTAGAGAAGGTCATGTGAGTGCAACACATCAGATTTTTTTTAATCTGTGGGTTGGAAAAATGGTATTTCCCCAATAGGAATTTCTAAAGCAGCGATGTTACTGGAGGATAGCAAATATTCACAATGAAAAATAGCTGATAGGTTTCACCAGAAATATGTTTTGAGACCCTATCAGTAAAAAAAGCATTTTAGAGCAGGCTTCGTGTGTGTATATCTGTGTGGTGTGTGTGTGTGTGTGTGTGTGTGTGTGTGTGTGTGTGTGTGTGTGTGTGTGTGTGTGTGTGTGTGTGTGTGTGTGTGTGTGTGAGTGTGTGAGTGTGTTCTGTGTGTGTGTTTTTAAGCAGCATAATTCATAAATGAAAAGTTATATTTAAGAATGGGACACGAAGATTTTCAAGAACATTTCTCCAACCTAAACTGCCATTTACATGGAACATTTTTTGAAACTTTTAATTTTATAAAAAGATAGCTCTGACAGTTATAATTAAAATGCCATTCATTTTTTGATATTTTATGGCAAATAAAATGAAGGTATATTTTGAATTTTTTGGCTATAGCCTATGTAGTCCTAATTACTCTTGATAACTTTTGCATAACTCCTAAACCGTAAGAGATAGACCAAATCTTACAATACAAAAATACAGAACTTGTTAAAACACACAATTTATTACCTATGTATTTTTTGTGGAATGAACCATTTCGGAGATATTCCCTATTATTTGTGTGAGCTCTGCAATACTTATGCCTTTCTCAAATGGAAGGTCGTTATTCACGTTTTTATATCTTGGCCGTACAAAGAGAACGGAATTTGAAAGCCTTCATTTAGCAACAAGCTTTAAAGGATTTGACTATCGCTCAAAGCCTACTGTGTTCCCATATTCTCCTTGTACCCACCAGGAAATAACCAATAAGATAATTTCTACAAATGTTTATCTTCACTAACATGAAGAAGATAGAGGAATAACAGTTTCTTAGTATAGTTAGTACAAGAGTAGAGGAAGCCATGTTAAGTGGAACACATCAGATACTTTTTATTGTATTTTAACCAAAGTTACTATTGCATCCTAGATAATACTATCAGTACTTGGGATTCGATGACTTTCACATCCATAGCTGACGTTTCAGTCCAGATCTAAAATGAGAGGAACAGCTCTCCGTTTATGCAAAAGATATATTTATATCAGTAAAACCGGAGTAACGGTCTTTCAGAGGGATATGAATCTATTGGTGTTGTGCTGCAGATTTACGACATGTTAAAGAAACGTGAAGAACGGCCAACATTTCCGCTTAGTAATGCCTTAGTTTCCTATTCGATGACATTCAGCAACATCTCACTTCTAGGACGATCTCTACACAACACCGGCTTTTCCTTTGTGATTTGTTCGTGCTGGGTTTCTCTCGAGTAATATTTTCCTGTATACTAACCAAGCCAGATGACTCCACAGTAGCGTGTGAGGTGCGCATTCCGGAAGTCATGGGTTTCCAGGCCAACCATCCCCACCTCTGGGCTTTTTTTTTCGGGAGTTTACCTGGGTCACCAAACGAATGTTTGGAAGGAAAATTACTACCACGGATTTCCCGCCCCTTCATTTCATTTAACCTTTCTTTCAATCCGGTCTTTAGGTTCGGAAGTGTTGGCGATCGACGACTTAGCGCTGCCGTGTGGGGGATTTGTGCACTCGTGTGGCTAGTGGCTACTTGGCGAAACCTCGTGTGGAATTGAAGAATCTACAGCATATATTAGGGACCCTCACTTCGGCTCGGTGCTCGCCCGGGTTTCCTCACGCCCGTAGTACACTCTCATTCCATCCCTTCCTCCCAGGGGTGTGACATACAATAGGCAGCATGATCTTAGTGTGGAATCCCCTCCGTACCTACCCTACCTCTATACTAAAGTTTTAACTGGTCTTCCTACTAAGAACTACAGCAATAGTACGTTTTTTCCAATGTTGAATGAATATTCAAAGTCATAGTTATTCGATATAATTTGTTTTCATGCTCCGATACAGTGTACAAACATGCCTTTTTATTTCCTCTACTCCGTACTTAGATAAAGTAAGGAAAGTATTTTATTCCACCGAAAAATTCAATACCGGATTCACATAAACACGCAAAAAAAAAAAAAAAAAAAAAAAAAAAAAAAAAAAAAAAAAAAAGATTTCAATGAATACCAAAGTACCAAATGAAACTTCTGTATCTCCCAAAGATATAAGACGTAGCTTATCAAAGAGATCTCCACCACAAACTACCCTTGCATAGAAAAATTCATTAATTTTCTTTTACTCAAAAATGGCTCAAACAATTTCAAATTAACTCTCATAAGTTCAAGGTATTTTAATTAAAATACAATATATATCTTCAATTCTCAGAGCCCTCCATTGTGAATTCATTTGTCTTTTAACAGTAAGAATATATAGAGAAAAAGTTGCTTCACAAAACTGTAGATCTCGTTACTATTTATGTCCATACAATTTTAGTGACAATAACCATTTCCGAGATACTTTTTTAATTATCATATTAAACTGTTTTATATTTAAAATACGTATTCATTTTCCTTTCTTTTTCTATTTTATTTTCTTTTTCATTCAAAGCAATTCAAACATTCGTAAGAGATTTTCCTCCTGCTTACTGTGTTTCCGTGATCCCCTTGTACCATTTTTTGAAAATATGACCTTGATTAATGTAAAATAGAAGAATGGTCGTCTCCGCGGTGGTAGCTGCTGCTTACCAAGCGGGGGACCCGGGTTCGATTCCCGGTAAGGGCGTGAGGATTTTCTCCCGCTGGGAGACCTGATCAGGGGTCGTACAACAATATACGAATGAGAGGGGCCGGGCGCTGTTGTGTGTATAATGGTGGCAAAACACAAAAGAAAGGAGTCGAGAGCCTTCTCCGATTCTCGCTGAGTCATCATTGCAGGTGTACATGGAGATTTCTCGAAAGGCCACGCGACTTCGGAACGAGTATAAATGGACTAATAGGACGAACGAAAACAATAGCAGTTTAGTTTTGAGTCAGTTCGAGTTGAGTTGTTGTCTAGATGTGTAAGCCGTCGTGTACAGTTAGTTTTTAGTGACGAGAGTGAGTCGGCCAGCCTGTAGGTGAGTATGTACATGCGTGTCGTCGAGTGATTGTATCGTAATAGTCAAGATGTAAGAGATAAGGCAACTGGAGAAAGACACTGAAAGACAGAGAAAGATTATCAAGAGAACAATTGTGAATTGTAATAACAGAAAAGACCAGAAACTGTGTTAACAACAAGAAGGAAATTGTGCATTTGTAGTAAAATTTAGAGGACAATTAAGTGATAGAAAAGTAACCGAACTTTGGATTTTTGCTGCTTTGTTAGTGTGAAATGAAATGATGATTGAGAAAGAGTGGTACAGGTATAAATTTTAGGGTAACCACCCGGAATTTGTTAGCTTTGAGGACTAACGAAAACGTGGAAAGAACCTCAATAAGGAATGCATAGGCCGGTGTTAAATAAGGGACCTCGGTTCATAAGTCCATGGGTTAACGACTTTGTTGAAAATGGGAAGAGACCTTGATGTGGATGAAACATATCAGATTTGCTTTATTTGTTTCTCTCAATTATTAATATGAAGTAGACTGAAGAATAAGCCTTTCAAAGAATAGTTATGGAAGTTATATAAAATAAGATGGGTAGTGAAGGTAATTGGATCTTGTTTTTCCATTCATATGTAGCAACGTAAATCATTATAAGGTTTAGGGATTCTTAAGCAATGGGCCTTAAATTATCTAACCTCAAAGCACCTATTACCGCAAACAAGGCAAATCAACCGAGCGGGATGCCACAGTTGGCCCGTATCTGGGAGATCCGTTGCCGACCTTCCTGGCCCATGGGGTTTTCCAGAGGTTTCTCCGGGTTGCCAGGGAATGCTGCAAAGGATTTCCATATCCTTCAAGTCTCCTGTTCCTCCATTTCATTAAATAACTAATCATTTCATTTCACACTTTATCCTTTAGATTTCTTTTAGGGTTGGAGGCGTCGGCGAGTGCGGCGGAGGAAAGTATGCACTCTGGAATTTTCCTACTGGATTGGACGGTGAGCCTGCTGTTTTCCGGGTCCCCTATGGGATGGTACAACCCCTTCTCTGTCGTGGCGACGTTTCGGCTGCCCTTAGGATTCATTCGCCTCATTCATCGTCTCGGAGGGTGGGGGGCGCCCCGTTAGAGGCATAGACACAAAAGATCGCCTTTTGGAGGAAGGTGCTAGGTACCCCTCTGCAAGTTGTCACAGTTATCATGGAGTCCAGGTAACCCCGAGTGTTCTCTGCTTACACCAGAAGACTTCACCAGATATGGTTTGTTAACTCCCTTCTTCTTGCCTATAGTCCAGTGACAGTTTAACTTTATTTCCTTCCGACCTGGCTTTAAATCTTACAAATTCCTATGCCTGGACATTATAGTAATTATGGTACGTCCATACTTTAATTGGGATTAATCTAACCTATCAAGTCCTTACATTTAAAGCTTTCTCTACAAATCAATTGGTTCGCTCACAAGGATATTTTAGAATCAAGTTTAATTAAAACTTTCCCGCGTTGACGACATTTCTTCTGACTGCAAGTCGTGCAGAACAGGGCCCTTAGGATGATCTACGATACTGACCGTAGATTTTCTTCCCATATTCTCCATACTCATTCTGGCATTCCATATATTGTGGATGTTGTGCGAGATAGAGCCCGCTCTATGTATGCGAAACTTACGCCACACCCTAACCATCTGGTAAATACCCTGGGACAATATGATCACCATCTTCCCAGGAGGCGCAAAAGCTATCGTTTACCCAAGGATGTCTTGGGCTAATTAGCTTCACTGCTCCCTCATTTCACCAAACATTCCAATGCATTCGGTTTCTCGCTAATTTGACACTGCTTGACTTGCTGGTTAGACAAGCTGACCTTTGCTAAGTGAGCAGAGGGGCATGGGTGCCCCAGGATGGGTAGACATTCTAACTGGCACTCATATCCCTAGTCTATAGCAAGAGAGAGTAACCAATCATCACCATTGGCTGACACTGACAAAAATAGCTTGTACAATGACTACATCTTTCATACCTCACGGGTAAATCCATACTAAATGGATAGGTACCGTGGGCATATATCCCGCTCGGGTAAACCCCAGCGACCTGATTTGGCTCTTGGCTCTTGGCTCTTGGACATTTCTTCTCCTATATTACCAAGTTTGTTATAGTCGGTGTCGCTAAAGTCTAAATTTTTAAAACAGAGTATAGGTGATGTGTGCGCTATTCCCGTGAATTCCCATGCTGGCTGAGTGCTGTCTCTCATGAATGTGCACATTATTGCTTAAAGCAGAACAATACGCTTGAATGGGTCTTCACAAAAACGGGCTAAAGAATTAATAAACTATTAGATGTGATACACCCACTGCCTTTCTGATTCACTTTTGTAACAAATATTATTACAAACAACTTATACTTCTATCCAGGTCATGTTAATCGAGATAAACATATTTTGCAGGAATTGCTTTAACACGTATTTCCTTGTGGGAACAATGAGAATGCAGTAGATTTAAGCAATATTAAAACCCTTAAAGAGCTGGTCATTATGCGATGACTTTAAAAATCGGTTTTCTATACAAGGTAAGAAGAAAAAATGCCAATTATGAACTTCCAATTAAAAAGAGTGTAACTATTTCAAAATTCAAACTAATAAGACATATCTCAGAAATGACTAATGCACGAAATCTTGTTTGAGACTATTTCATACCTGGAAGCGCTAAATTACCATATACGAATTATCACCTAGTCATTCTTTTGTTTAGTCGAACTGCACTAATTGTAACGAACATATTCGTATTTTAGGTTATTTTTATAGGATATATTTTGATCAAATTTTTGACGTATATGAATAGTATTCAAAATCATATTTTCTTTATGAAATAGTACAGATAAATATCATTCGGTATCTGACATCTCTACTAGGTCAGACTTCTTATGATATTAGTCAGTAATATCGTTTAAATGGTGCAAAGCTGCTGAAGTCATGAGAACCACCTTCTGGCTACATATTTATTCTTCCTTTAATGGGATACAAAAATTACACACAACTTATACGATATTACTTGTAATAAGTTATGTAGTTTAGGAAGATGTACATTTTACTGTAGCAAGATTTTGTCTATCTCTCACGTTGACAATTATCAACACTAATTCAGAAAGAAGAGGACATAAGAGTCTTGTGACAGAAAATGCAAGATATACATTTCATTTAAAATGAAAATATTTTAAAACAGTCATTAGAACCAGTTTTGAGAAAATCAAACTTTTCTGTAACATTTCAGCTAAAGAGTGGTTTGGTGCGGGATGATGTTTTTAAAATATTTGTTTGCATTTTTGGAGGATGCTGAACTTCGATAAGGGACTTCTAGATTTTGAGTTTTGCTCTTCAGTCAGATTGACATCACATAGACCTTTTTCTAAACATTATTACTCGTATTATTTATTTTTTCAGAAGATGCATTTCCAATGAAAACCTGACATGTGTACTTTGTGTAAAAAAGGTACAATACCTGCTTTGTATTTATGTAATTGGTAGAGAAAATAAGTTAGCCCTATGCTTCGATCTATTCAGAAACTGCAATTCATTATATTGAATTCTATTAATCTCAAGGAAATCTGCGTGGAAGCTTTTATGACACTTTATTTACTAAGCGTCATTTTTTATTATAAAAGTTAGTCTTATTTGGTACTTAAACGCATGCGGCACAGATAGCACATTTTCTTCTTTAAAATATTACTGTCCGCTCTTCTTATGACGCCCCAGATAGGCGATGAAAATACTGATGATACATGAAATGGAGTGATAATCTGGAAAGAAATTTTTGGAAGCAAACATTTGATATTTATAAATGCATATTTGAAATAAACACTAGTTAGTACCTGCGTTATTGGAACCAAACTGATTGTTTGTTACTTTTATTTGTCTATTTCTTTATTTACATAATTCTGAATGTCAAGGAATTGAATCCTGATCCAATGAAACTTGCGTTCGTTCTCCAATGTAGCACAAATATGTTGCCCTTACAGTACCTTTGAACTTAATAGCTTCCGTGATGTCATTCACCAACAACCAATCTAAAGATCGTGCACACTAGGACACAGTGTGGTCATTGATTATCATACGTAAGCATTGTCAATTTCTCACTAGAGAATTTGAGTACCACTAGTTGCATTTATTAAGACCATTTCAGGAATTAAAGGAGGATATAGCCCTTGGTTGCTCAACCCTGCAGCACACGCTCGCTTCCCCTCACATGTGCCCCCCCCCCCCCACTGACCAAGGCAACGAGAGGCAGACCTGGTAGTCACAGGCGGATAGCACGAGTAGTGATACAATGTCAAAGGTAAACGCTCCGCATTGAATGGGGGGATGAATATTTTAGTATTCGAGATGAAGACAAAGTTAAGTGCTTGATGCTTGATTTGTAAGACTGCTATTCCAGATTTATACTATTTCCCTTGTTTACGTTCCGTGTTCACGTCAAACGTGAAGATACATGAGCTTTTGAAGCAACAAATTCTCTTCACAATTTGAATACTTCAAAACATTTGAAACCAAAATCCAGTTATTTTGTACTCCTTTGAAATTTCCATGTAGTGAGGCTCCACAACAGTTACTGAAACTACTTGTATTACATAATTCCACGACTGTAAAATGTTCTGAGAAAGAAGGCTGGGAGTTATTTAAGTCTTTGCCCTACTGTGAGTATTCGAAATTACGTTTGTTTGCAACTAGTTTAATTGCAGTATTTTGGTTCACCTATATGTACAAACATTTTCATAATTGAATTACAAGTGAGTATCGCAGCAAGATAAGGGGCAATCATCTTATATTTTGAGACTGTACAATTCATCTTTTACACCAAATCCTGAAGATCTTGTGAAACGTAAATAGTACCGAGAAGGTAATTCTCAGAAACACCATGTGCGTTAATCGGGAGTAGAATATGAATATGTGCGCCTTTGATTTCCTGTACGTAAGGATGACGCCACAGTACCGCTACTGGAACCCAGTAACCATGGATAAATGAGTTTTTCTGTCCCAGCGGGTGGAAGTAGGTGATTTCAACCTCTCCTTTCCTTCCTGTACTTGAGCATCGCTGGTACTGCCTCTAAAATGTATGTATTGTAATTACTAACCTCTTAAAAGAAAAATGAAGGAGGCATACATCAGCAATGTCAGTAGTTTTGTGTCTACTGTTAATTTATAGTTTAGTTCAACATAAAATGTGTCAAACAGATTCCAAAAATATTATGTGTTGTATTGTGTGTTCCAAAATTTCTCTCTTTAAATTATTTCACTGATTCCAGCATTAGATACTTCATCGAAGCGAGAGTCAGCCATTCTTTACGTTTAAACCTAGCGACTTTGTTGCGTGAAATTACGTAAGCTGTTGTGCATCTGTAGGGCAGTGCAATCTAGATTCTCCAACCTGATCACAAGAGAAGAAAAGCAGAAAAGGGGATAATTAAAATTCATAGGAGATGACAATGAGATTTGATAAATTTTTCCTGAATGAAGGCTGTCATTGATTCATTGTTATCCACATGATTGGTTCATTTCAACCACGTGACGTACGAGTGGAATAGTCCTCTATAATTATACTGAAACATATTTTGCCTGCTTTTTTGTTATTAACGTCATTCCACGTAGTGTCATATTGGACGGTGAATGAATGAAATGGGTGAAATGATATTCAAATGTGCCCGAGGTCCATAGACATGTAAGTTAGCCCACATTCGTCTTCTTGGGATAAGGGAAAATCTTATTCTTATTATCCTTATTACTCACCCTAAGCGAGATTCGAACTCACGACCTTTTGCCTGGTCGGTGCTTAATGGTTTTCGCTCTCATTTGGTGGATCGTAAACCGGTTCTGTTATTATCTAATATTTATACATACCTTTGTTGAATCCTTAAGAGAGTATCTAAGGCATCTTGTAATTGCTTGATTTGGACATCGAGCTCTGAGGCTTCCTTCTTCAGAGCTTCATAGCGGCTGCGTACAGGAACTGAGGCCAAACGGTCCACCACAATTTCGTCTTTCAGCGGAGGTGGCGGATTCAGCGTGGGATCCTGCGCAAGAGATCACATTATGAACAATACTTATAAGCGTCATTAAAATAACAAATAAAATAAATACAAAACAGAGTTTCCAGAATCAAGCTTCCAAAGCTGCTCTTCTGGTAAAATTATCTTTGCGAATGAGAGTTGCATTTACAGTTACACTGAAATCCCGATGATTCGACCTCATGTGACTGAGAGGCTATTGAGTTACGAAATGTCAAGATTTACGGAATAAGGTGTCTTATTCGTAATTCATAACATAATACTGCAAATTACATAAATTACATTCCAGCACAATATAGGAAGCAAAAGTATAACATATTCTAAAATTTATTACACATTAACATAATTCCCTTTGTTCGGGCTCTTTAACATATCCAATTTAATCCCTATTGTCATGTTAACTTGTCTTTTCCCCTCGTTCGACATTTTCACTAACACAAATAACTAAACACAACACTAACGGTAAGCCTGAAATCTTGGAAGCTACACTGTAACCGAATTATATACATCAAAGTTTAGCTTGCCACATACAGGGGTACTTTTAGACCTGGCGAATGACCTTACTAGGATCTGCACGAGTGACATCATGCAAATTGATGATGGAGGTAACGCCTCTGTTTCCTTCCTTGAAATATACAAGACACTGTCGATAATACGAGATGGCACTGAACTTAATCATGCACGGTGTCTGTTTCCTTCCTTGAAATAAACAAGGTACCAGTGATAATGCAAGACGTAATTATCCTTAATCACACACTGTCCGCGATGTTTATGCACTGCACGGAAGTCGGAATGATAACCTGACATCCTTATGATCTTATAAACACAGAAGTGAACTCGATCATTAAACAATGCGCAATTCGTCCCGTCTAAAAAAACTTTGTACTGGGTAAAGCAATAAACCTTACTAACAAGTGTTTGTATTATGTATCCACATTGTTAGCGGCAAGCTTCTGGTTTCGTGACAATGGTCTCTAGATATGGAAGGTCAATACGCGGTAACCCTTTTGTTACTATGAGACTTAAAAAATATTTTGTAGTTTAACGACTGTCAATTGACAGGATCATATCTGCGTCACCGGTGTGTGACATGGAGCTGTCGTTTTAGGCACACTTAAACACCATCGGTCTGGGCCGGATTTGACCCGTGACCTTGGGATCAGTAGGCCAGCGTCTAACCAACTGAGTTACCCAGACCGATTTGTTATTGGGAGAGAGAATGTCGCAGTCAACTTCAACGGCTTTAACAAAAATTCGGCGATTTACACGGAATGTCGAGTTATTGGGATTCAGAAACGAATTTCTTCATTATGTAAGGCGGGCATGAAGAGAACACATGCGCACTATGTTAGAGACTAGCTGACGTCATCAATCTGTCATCACAGAATATCCAGTTTTCCACTCGTTGGTTTACATAACATAATGAGGTCATACTCCATTGGTGGAACACCATCTCTCTTTGCCCCTTCTTCTAGAGTTTTGTATACCTGGCGTAAGATACCACATTTTCCCTCCCCTTGCTCTTCTTCCATCGCCTCTCTCAAGGTTTAGACTATTAACCGGTTCAATTCCACTGATAGAACCACATTGTATACCATGATCTGTCTTTTTACTTTCTCTACTACTAAGTAGAGGAAGTATTGTATTCCACCCAAAAATTCGAAGTCGAGATTTCACCAGAAATATATTTCGAGGCCCCCTGAATCAAAAACAAGCATTTTTAGAAAAAGGTCCATGTCTGTGTGTCTATGTTTGTCTGTCTGCCTGCCTGTCTGTTTGTTTGTGGACATAATAACTCAAAAATGAAATGTAAGTAAAAAACCAAAGTTGGCATTTAAAGTTAATCTCTTTCAAGGATGCGACGAAGAGTTTGAAAAAACTGCTCCACCCTAAACTACTCTTTACATAGACAATTTTTTGAAAATTTTGATTTTCTTGAAAACGACTCTAACGATTTTTTAACTAAAATGCCATATGATTTGAGATATTATTATGACAAATGAAATTTATATGTTTAATTTTCTTGCTATAGCCCCTGTAGTCGTATTTACTCTAGATGACTTTTAAATAACTCCTAAACCGTAAGAGAAGACCAGATCTTACTATACAAAACATGTAGATCTTACTAAAATACACAATTTATGACTATGTATTCTTTTCTGAAGAGTGAACTATTTTGGAGATATGCCTTGTTATTTGCGTGAGTTTTGGAGAACTTATACCTCTGTCAAATGGAACATCGCTATTCAGTTTTTTATATGTTAATCG
This sequence comes from Tenodera sinensis, assembly GCA_030765045.1. Lineage (NCBI taxonomy): Eukaryota > Metazoa > Arthropoda > Insecta > Mantodea > Mantidae > Tenodera > Tenodera sinensis. The sequence goes on along the minus strand of CM060961.1, from coordinate 95,538,973 downwards.
TGAGAGAATGGAACTTGAAAGAATGGAATTTGAAAGCTTTAAAATATACGACTATCGCTCAAAGCCTACTGACACAAGAATAAGAGTTTGTAAAAATGCTTCGTACAAGATTAGAGAAAGTCAGTTGTGAGTGCAGCACATCACAATTTTTACTTTAGCGTTATAACTTCAAATTATGTTGACAAGTAGTACTTAAAATACATAAATAATATTCTGATACTCGTTTGTCTTATTTACTGTAGCTTCAATGCCATGTAAATTTAATTTGAGATGACTCATGAGTAATTACCCGAAAAGCCTAATGATAAAATTCCCTTTTATTCCTTTAATTCGTAATTGTGTTTTATTTAATGTTCCTATTTACAAAGTCTTCTTAATAGTTCCACATAATCCCTTCGGACCAACATTGCCTTGAACATTGACCTCATTTTCAGTATAAATAGGACCCGGTCAAATTTCCTTATTAGACTGCCTTTTCCTCCTTTTTTCAAATTGTGTGTAGTTTTAAGGGCTTAAATGAGAAACTCCGTCTTTGAGTATCTCCTTGGACAATGTATATTTCTTATGTAATCTTGTGCAGATCCAAAATGATGTTTCTCTGCATATGGAGTTGATTATATTGATCAAATGTGAACTCGCGATGAGCCCTTTTTAATGCGTGTAGGAAATAACTTCACCAGACTGGTATGCAACTGGGCCCTTAACGTAAATTAACATGGCCCAAATTTAGGGCAGGAGCGTTACTCGAGCTTTCTTTACCGCCACAACCCCCGAGCGCTGTACCCCTAGATGGTACTCTCCCTTTGGACTACGTCACAGGAGTAACATCGGCTATTTTCCGGGCCCTTACAATATTAGCACTGTTAGGTTATGTTTCATTGTATCGATGTCTTCTGTTGGCGATGTTGAGGAAGTTCGTACGATACATAATAGCGCTTTCATTTGCCTACACAATAGAAACTTATGTTTCACTTTAAGAATAGTTCTATTTTCCCACGAACCAGAAGCTTTCGATTGACGGGTTATTTCCGAAGGATTTCAAGAAAAGTTGTTTATTCCAGAGAATTCGCCAGCACTTTGCCGGAACTGTGAAAGCGAGAGAGCACGAACAGAGAAGCAGTTGGTTTTGAAATGCAGAGTTAAGTCAGTTTTAGTGAAGTGGAGTGTATCGTCGGAAGCAGTTGTTTGAGACACAGAGAGAGTATTAGTGAAGTGTGTGTCAAGCTTACGATCTGATAGAACAGGTGTGTGTTGCAAGGTCACGAAGAATTGTGGTTTGTATTAAGGATAAAACAGAGAACTTTGTCTTTTGGTTCAATAAAATTGTAGAAGAGAAATAGTGACAAAAACTAAATAGACTTGTCATTTGTCACAATATGTACACACACTGCTGATTATTCATTATTGTTGTCTGTTCCTAACTGTCAGAGATATTTTAATTTAAACCTTTTTAAACCAATTATCTTCTCCACAAAACTTTTGCATGGCTTCCTTCGGAAGGGAAGTAAAGCTGGTGGTCCCGCGCGGCAAAATCACGGTACGTAAAAAACCACTAACCTGATAAGGAGGTTTCTGATTAAATTAATCGGTCCTTCATGCCCAAAATAGCAGATGGCCCATTTCGTCCGGCATCAGCGTAGAGTCGATATGCCTAGGCGTTGACTATAGAATTCAGAACTAGCTGCCGGGGGTTCGATCCCTGTATGTTTATTTTCTGAAATACAAAATTAACAAACGTGCTTAATTCTCTACAGCTTTTTATCAGGAATGGAGAATCGGATGAAAATAGACAGCTAGAAATTGAGTTTAGTTGATGGGGATATGGCAACATTGTGGAGTACTTGCAAATCTATGACATGGCAACCTTGCTAGGTGCAAAGGTTGCTTCCGCTGAAGTAATCTACCATTACATTCTTTTCTGTTTAATGTATCACTAATTACATTATTCCCTGGCATCGAGATCTTGTAACAATGCATTTTATGACCATTAAAACTGTATTTTACAATACTACGCGCTTATATATTTTAATATGGTGATAGTTCACGAAATTTATAGAGATGCCTTTGAATGTGAATATTTAAAGGGGAATATTAATTTCGGGAGGCATGATTGACAGTTGAGGTAGGCGTGTTCCCTACTTTATTTTCAGCAATTGCAACTAATATCTTATAAAGCATTCAGTTTTAAAATAATTGCAATGATACTGCAGCATTCATAGCATGGCGGGAAAGTTACAACGCTATGCGGAATAAAATATGTAAAGAAATAGATTTCATTAGTTTGTATAATGTTATATTTCACAAGGGTTATATAAATAATGACCTTTCCGGGAAATAAAAAATGTTGAGTGGGATTCGAACTAATGTTAGCCTACCAATGTAGATATGAACGAACACGCCTTAGCCAGTTGCGCTATAGGCAATACACGAGCTTAGTCTCGCTGATTAAACTCACGTCTCTATGTCTGGCACCCAACACTGGAATCACTTTAGTTCTGGTCCACAATTGAATAAAACACCGTCAGAACACCTTTTCTACTGATGCACTGAGATTAAAATTTGCAATGTTTGCCCGTGAATGTAGAAGGATTGCTGAAATATTGCTTTTTAAAACTGTGAGGTGAGTGAGCTAAGAGGAGACATAGCTGCCATGTCCTTTGCACAGCAAGGGAAGCACATGATTAATTTAATTCTCATACTATCTATGCAAGCACGCCTGAGAATTAGGTGATCCTTCACGCAGGTTTAGCTGAAGGTGGGAATTTACTTTTGTGAAAGATAGTACATTCGGTCAAAGTACAAAACTTATGAGAAATAACCTTTAGTGACACAATTTGCTTTAATTTTCAAAAATTTATGCTACTCCAAATTATAACTCGCTATTACTTTTTATATTTAGGCAAAGAGAGCAAATCTTCGAAGCAATTGCAAGCGGCCAGCTTTGGGAAAATTTTAATACTTCTTTGGCTTATATTTTACACCTAATTTGTACAAGAGTGTGTAGAAAAAGTTCACGTGAATGCAACACATCACATTATTTGAGGGCCTATTTAAAAGTAATTAATATACTCATACTAACATATAAATTCTGGGAATTTACCTTGTGGGAGATGGTGAGGAAATAGTTTTAACTACAGGAAATTTGGATCCTCATAGTCGTGCCAAGAGGCATCACCCATTTTTAGGTAGGATATGCAAATTTTTATTCAGGAAAATTAGTAACTGAACGTGTTAAACACACTCTTAAATACACTTTTTAATTCGAAAAGCAGGCATTTTGGATTCCATATGTAATAAGCATGTCTAATGTCTGTATATGGAGAAGTAAAAATCAAAATTTCTTCTTTGAGGGATTCTCAATTACTCTTATGTTAACCCAGTATTATCAAGACTGAGTTTGATAATCGGTGATCGTGGACATATATCATATATAATACTCAGCAAATTAGTGCAGTTATAATTAAGCTCTATATAAAAAACGTGGCTTTTGTTAAAACCTACTATTTAAGCACTTATCTTTCACAGAAAAAGTGCAAAATATCTTAAATTCATCAGAGTATCCTCATACGAAATACGTTGAGTTCTAGCTGCGCTCCTGTGTTTTGTTTTACACAGAAGCTCTTAAGATATTTAACATGATGATAACACGAGTGAGAATAATTTCTCCTAAACTCATTGGTTAAACGGTTGCCTTTGATTAAAATCTGCATTATGCATAAGTTCTAACGCAGTGATTCAAAAAGGAAGAACGTTGGTTTCACGTTGCAAACATACTTTCGCCTGTGGTTTCTAGCTGAGGCAACCCGCATAACAAGAAAGCAGGAGAAGTTGCCGCAGGATCTCGGCTGACTGCCTTCTGCTGTTTTCAGCCAGACAGTAAGCATATTTTAAACTCGGCTGAACTTGGTGAAAAAGTTGGAAACTCCCAGCGTGATTGCGTGGGCGACATTCAACCTGGGACTCGCTTAATGACTTCTTTTCGCATCGCAGGCTTAACAATATGAGTAAAGGTTATAGTGCATAGTCTATTCCAGCATAAACACTACCATTCTCGCTATGAGGTATTCTCATTATTAGCCCTGTAGTCTTGAACTTTAATATTAATTTACAAAAGTTTACTTACTATTCTTTTCAGAGGCATTAGAGCATGTATTTGTTTACCTTAGAGTGTCTCATGGGCAAAGGCTTTGGCATTGGAAAGCTGAAAATCCTGAACTGCAGATATGCTCAAAGATTAGGTCATGCAGGTAAATTTCTACAGACCATATTCTAAACTATTGTGACAAAATGATAAAATCAGTCCAAATACTTTTCCTGTCACTTTATTTTTATTTTAAACTTTTGCACCAAAATACAGTTCTCTTCTACTGACGTTAACACAGTCTACAGTCTTCCTTCATATTACAACTCAAAATTGCTTTTATCTGGTAACCTTCACACACTCCGCTCATTGTCTTTTTTCAATTTCTCTGTATCTCAAAGACTAACTCTGGCAATAGAATCACTCAATACTCATAAAAACTTCATTTTGATGAGGCCGTATCTTTCATGACGACAAAACCAGACACAGACAGCTGTCTCGCATTCACTGACACACTGACCGACTCAAGTCTGTAACAGTAATTCACTCTTATGCTGTTGCCTCTTCTCCTTACTTAGCGAGAATGATGTCAGACGGTCCATTCTGTAACTTCTACAAATACGCCGGTCCCCGGATTCCTCTCAAAAGTTCCAGAAATCCGTTGTTGTTAGTCACGCACATAAACATTTGTGCTAGGCAGGCTGCCCTTGAACGCCTTTGTTTGCTAGTTGGCATGGTATATCATGTTCTTCACACACTCCGTTTAAATGGGAAGAGTTCTGATTTGCAGCCAATGAGATACGTTTACATGCACAGCGTTGCAAGCTCATTACCTCCACTCTTCATATTTCTTGGCGCGCGTCAAGCCCAACTTAAGGGAAAAGCAATATGACAACACAGCAGGACTCCGATTCGTTACCGGCCTGGAGACGCTCAAGGACAAACTCCCTCCCATTTGAAAATCACAGTAACATACAAAATACCATTACATTTAAAATAACTACAAGAATTATTTGCAAAAACAGTTTGAAAGTCCTGCAGTAAGAACAAATATAATACATTAATATACAAATTCAATAACTGCGATACGAAATATGTGTGCACGCAGCCATATAAGGAACGGAACATAGTTTGTTCAAAATGGCGTCTGCTGTGAAGTACGTAAAGCATCGCCAAGAAAAACCATTACAAGTGGTGAAAAGAGAATTGTTTTAAACGTATTTGCATGACGCACATGATAAGTCGCACCATATTACTACCAACCATAGAGACCCGCGGAGGAATACAATTTTACACTTTGTTTACATTGCAGTCTAGAGTAAAGCCGGCAAAGGAATGGTAAGAGAGGGGGGCCACCTCGGTCTCCGCGACCGCGACATAGATCTATTGTGGGCTACCATCTCCTCGGGTCTCCTCGGGGGGGGGGGGATGAGGCGAAGTGAGACCACAGGGTTGTCAGAGAACGCAGCTAGCGAAGCCCAGAGACACAAAGAAAACCCTTACAGTTCTAGATATTGACACCTGGTGCACAACTGAACTGTTTCCTCTACCCAGGGAGAGGGTGACGAGGCGACCCTTGCGGCCCGGGCTCCAACTTCTAGAAGGGGCCAGGAAAGAGAACACAAGCATCTGTGCCATCTGTCCGTATCTACGCTACCAAACAAATCTTAAGGATTACAAGGGAGGGAAACGAGAAAGGAATGGAAAGGAATTCGTGGAGTAAAGAACTCACTCCGGCAAAGGGAAACCACGAAAAACCCAAGTCAGAGTAGTTCGGTTAGCTGTGATCGAACCCGGGACCTCCGGAATGCGAGTCGCACATGTTGCCGCGACGCCACCTCGCTCCGTAGGATCACCCTTAACTTTGATACTTTGTGATTGGAGTCTCAGTGGTGGCGAAATACATCCATATTTTGTAGTTTTCTCGGAAGAGGCCTGATTCTACCTTCAGGCTCACTCCAGCCGGCATTGGGGTAAGCAGATAACCCTTTGTGCGTTAAAAGAGTTGCACAACGTTTCGGGGTAAATCCTGTCAGTGGCGTGCGTGAACTTTGTTTTGCTTGTAAGAAAAGCGGGCGGGATGCTAGGCTAGTGTGTGTAGCACGTGATAATGGACAAGAATAGTCTTAGGATAGTTTCCACTTCACTTATAGGACTTTATTTTCCAGGGAATAAATTCATTCCTGTATATGCTGCTGTAGTCTAACATTACAGATTACAGATTGTAAATTGTAAACCATACGTACCTTCCCCAATTGAAAAACACTTTTCTGTAAATATATATAACACTGCGGAGACCAACTGCATCCTTTTATTATTATTATTATTATTATTATTATTATTATTATTATTATTATTATTATTATTATTATTATTATTATTATTATTATTATTATTATTATTATTATTATTATTATTATTATTATTATTATTATTATTATTATTATTATTATTATTATTATTATTATTATTATTATTATTATTATTATTATTATTATTATTATTATTATTATTATTATTATTATTATTATTATTATTATTATTATTATTATTATTATTATTATTATTATTATTATTATTATTATTATTATTATTATTATTATTATTATTATTATTATTATTATTATTATTATTATTATTATTATTATTATTATTATTATTATTATTATTATTATTATTATTATTATTATTATTATTATTATTATTATTATTATTATTATTATTATTATTATTATTATTATTATTATTATTATTATTATTATTATTATTATTATTATTATTATTATTATTATTATTATTATTATTATGCATTAATAGGAAATGAACAATGCCAATGAACCATTGCGTGCCCTCATGCTTGCACTTCACAATGTGTAATTTGTAATGTTAGACAATAGCAGCAATATTGAAGTGGGTTTATTCCCTGGAAAATGAAGATCCTGTAAATAAAGTGGGACATATTCGGTTGTTTGTACTGTTATTCCCTGTTATCACGGACTAAACACCCTAGTTCAACAGGCTCTCCTTTCACGTCTTCGCTGAGAGGCAGAACACGCCACTGCGCTCTCTATGGCTAAAATTGCTCCCTGGGGTTCCGCAACTCTTAACGTACGAAGGGATATCTACTTACAGCGATGCTGGGTGAAGTGGCACATCTAGTACACTTTCTCATTTGATTTTCTCAGTCAGTTTTATCCTCGTAGAAGATGTAATCTGGAGCGGCGATAATCTGTGCCTGGTTATGTCTCCAAAACTTCTATGTAGTAATATAGAATAGAGAGAACTAGATGGTATAAGACATTTAAATATTATCCACCACTCCCTTTGAATAGGATTAACTAAGGTATCATTTTTCCTAATTTCAGCTTTGTAACAGCCTTATACCAACACAGGGCTTACCGCACTACCGCTGCCTCCTTCACCTCTGCTGAAAACGGGCGTCATGAGTGGTGTGCAATATTGAAGTGTTGGACTGGTTAGCTCCCAGTCCCTCTGAGTCGGTAAGTGTGGTTTTTCCAGCCTTGTAAGACGAGTTTTAAAAGTACAATGTTCAAGCCAAACACTGGTATGAATGAAGAATAATTGAACAATAGGAAAGGATAAAAGTCTAAGACTAGAATTTCGAAGATATAAGTTAGGTACTCACGTTGGCCGCGGGTTCCAGCGGCGTGCCATCCGGAGCCGTGTTTTCGGGAGGTGGTGGGGGATGAGGCGGCACGAAGTTATGACGCAACGACGGATGATGCGGATTGGTCTGTGGCATGGGAAGTGACCGGACGAAGTGGGCCAGATCTGTGGGTCCCGCCACTGCACGGCACTGTGATGATAACCCATCGTAGCGTCTCGACTGCTCTACAGCCTGCAAAAAACATAACACACGTTCCCTTGAGATGCTTACGACTATGAGAAACTCACTAAAATATTTCCAAATTCTATACGATCTACTCATTATATTATTAGCTTAACGCTTCGAACATGCAAACATGACTAATAAAACTATTCTTGTTTAAGGCAAATATATCCCTGAATATTTTCGACTTTTTGTTAGTTACATTTTTATTACACATATAATTTGTATGTTTATATTATATAAACGATTATTTACATCAATAATGTTAAAGTCGCGAATGACTATTTAATCGGACTTTTTACCGTTTTATCTTTAAACTCCATTTTTCTAAGTTACTTCTTTTCAGCATTTTTCAGTATCCAAAATACTCCTTGGACAATAGTTTATAACTTAATAGTATTGGCCTGCATGTTCTGGATAGGTTTAGGACTTACAAAAGCGATTAATTATGAATAACATGTCACTCCTTTATAAACCGTTCTTACAAACACGTTATTCTTTAATGTACTTTACGTTAATACAAATAGACAGTTACACATTTTCCTGAATGTAGAATGGCAATAGGAGTATGCAGTACGCTTAAGTGATAGTCTGTGGTCACTGTGCATGACTGAGTTCTATTTGCGTAGGCTGAAAACTAAAAAGAACTTTCTGTTTGAGAGAGAATAAGTATTGAAAAATTCATGTATACAACAACATCATCTTGGAAGTGGTTCACTACACAAAACAAACGTATTTGGCATGAATACCACGTTTTTAAGAAACATACATTTTTGAGTAGTAAGATTTTTGTCTATCCCTTACGCTTTACCAATTGTGTAACAATTCATTCGGAATAAAGAGCATTTATGATGCTATTACCAGGAACCTCAAGTTATACTTCATTTGTTGTAAAAACGTCTTAAATATATGATTTAATAACATTTATTAGAGCCACTTTTGCAAAAATTAGAAAATATTCCACGTAAAGAGTAGTTTGGCATGAGGGAATTTCTTTGAAAATCTTAGTGTCTCATCCTTGGAGTTTTTCTTTCTTTTTCCTTTTCTAGTTTTTAATTCAGGGAGTCGCAGAACAGTGTATTTCCGAAGAAACCATGGTATCGAATTTGTGACAGAACAATACTTCCTCTACTTAATTAAATATGTGGTACAGAAAGCAAAAACTGATATCTTAGTAAATGACTGGCATCGCTCGATATTTTGGGTATCCTATATGTTTTATGTTTTGAGTATATGATAAAAAGCCCAAGTAATCAGAAGAAAAGTATAATTTTTTCAAAGTTACATTGACTTAAAGGATAAAAAGGAATAAAAACGATAAAAAAGAAACACAAATATACAAAAAGGAATAAATTAATTAAGTGAAGAAAATTCTAAACGAATAGGTACAATACGTAATAGTATACGTGTGTCCAAAGTTCTACTTAGTCCCCTAATCTGTAAACCTGTTTATAATAGTGAAGTTCTCAACTTCACTGGAGGTTTTAAATGACTTGCAAGTTTTGATACATTCTGTAGCGCTTAATATCCATGACAAAAAGTGTATCATTGCATAAAATACTACAGAAAAAATGGTTTGCACTCACTTGAGTTTCTACTCAGACTGTTAATGCATTCTTACGGACGCTTATTGATCTATTTCACGTTAATCGAAATGGGCAATTAGAGAAATTGTTTTAATACATATTTCCTTGTAGCTACAAAGGGAATAGGAGACTAGAACAGGCTTAGACGACAGTCAATTCTTTTAAGAACTAGTTGACTTTGAATTTCCGTTCTCTTTGCATGTCGAAGCGGGAAAAAGGACAACTTTAAGAAAAGTAATAAGTATTTGAAAATTCAAATCCACAACAAGGAATATCCTGGAAATGGTCCCATTAAATATTTTATGGAACTCATACGATTTACAGAGATCTACGCGTTTTCTAGAGTAAGACTTTGTCTATCTTTTAGGATTTACCAGTTCAGCAAACGCCCATTGAATGAGTAGGACTTCAAATGTCAGTCCTAGGGAACCCAACTTATATATTTCATTTGTCATAAAGGCATATGACAATTTAATCAAAATCGTTGAAAATTTTGAAAAATGTTCCATGTAGAGGGTACTTTGGGGTGAGGGAATGCATTCAGAAATCTTCCTGTGGTATCTTGGAAGATTTTAAACTGTAATACGAAGTATGGCGGAGGTGGGCAAAAGCGCATTTATGAATCGATGTGATTTGTAAACCTTTCGCCGTGTAGCTATGCAACACAGCGCTACACACCAGCTTCCTTAGTTGATTTCGGGAGTTCAGAAGTTATTTTGCGACCGGTATCAGTGGAGGAATTATGTGTGTGTCAGCATCGTCTACCTCATTTGTAACAAGATATTATATAGGTTTCTTTGAGCCAACATTAAACGGTTTTATGCAGCATACAAAGAAAGAACTAGTAAGTGTTTTACATTTCTACACATGCTGTGTACATGTTTATTATTATTATTATTATTATTATTATTATTATTATTATTATTATTATTATTATTATTATTATTATTATTATTATTATTATTATTATTATTATTATTATTATTATTATTATCATTATTATTATCATTATTATTATTATTATTATTATTATTATTATTATTATTACTATTATTACTATTATTACTATTATTACTATTATTACTATTATTACTATTATTACTACTACTACCACTATTATTATTATTATTATTATTATTATTATTATTATTATTATTATTATTATTATTATTATTATTATTATTATTATTATTATTATTACTAGTATTACTATTATTATCATTACTATACTATTATCACTACTATCACCACCATCAACATCATCGCCATCACCGCCATCACCGCCATCACCGCCATCACCGCCATCACCACCACCACCACCACCACCACCACCACCATCACCACTACCACCACCACCATCACCACCATCACCACCGCTATCATTATCACCATCATCATCATGATCACCATCACCATCAGCATTATTATTATTTATTTGCTATGAATGTTATTATTACAGGTTTCCAATCTAAACATAACAAACATACCATGCCATGTGACCAAACAAATCAAATTATGAAATACTTATTTCAGATGTATATAATCACTTAGTGCTGTGCCGTGCCAGAGATAAACTACATAATTAGTTATATTCTTATTCTAGGATACCTCAAACTGAGTTTGCTTCACATATGTTCCATGATTTCAAGACACAGTTCATTCTATGTTAACCCTTTTACTGTAGATGTAGCCAATGTAGGAGTTAACTTGCAATGTGAACTCATACAAACGGAGCTAGTAGTAAAAAGAAAGTGGAGAGAATCAGTTGGCCCAGACATGTTCAAGGAACTGCGTAAAGTCAGATATGTTGATTTGGCATAATTTGCTGTTTCTGTTACACTATTGCAGCAATATTTTGCTCCACATGTGTCTATGAACAATCGTTCTCTCTGACAAACATGAAAAAACAAAACTGATATTTCTGGATTCAGATAACCACCTCTCGGTGCAACTGCATATTCCTGTTACAGATATTACGCCAAAGTTAAACGCCTTCTCATATGTTCGGATGATGACAATGTGTATAACTTCGATTTTAGATAGTAAATATATGATCAGTTCTTTCCTGTTTGAAACAACTGAGCTAATCGTTAGCTGTATCAATCTACTACTGTCAACAGCTTAAGAAGCGAAGAGCTTCCACTCCTACAACCAATAAGAATGTTATGCGGGTTGCGTGCACAGTGGATTCGGTGCAGACACTATTCTGCTCACCCCTGAAAAATCGTATACGTTACACTTATGCTCTTAAAGTATGCTGTTCAGAGATAGACAAGGAGCTCTTGTTAAATATATTTTCTTCATTAATTTATTCAAATGGCCTCAAAACATAAATTTCGAGTGAAATCTTGGTATCGAATTTTGGAATGAAATGCAGTACTTCCTCTACTGTGAAACTGCAGCACAGAAATATGCGGAATACCTTATCCATTAGTACACAAAAAGAATTTAGTAAATGCACTATTTGGGATCATCTCTCAATTTCTTATCGTCTTACGGTGTCTCACAAGGGTTGAGGAATGAATTCTAACCAATGAATTGCTTGACAGTTGCAATACGGGGCTAAAGGCATGGCTCTGTAATGAGAACAAGGTAAGGTGCAGGGAGCATAGGAATACCTGGCCTAATAGAAACGCCATGTTTTAATTTTTTGTAGATTTATCTCCTAGTTCTTAGTGCCTATTATGGAAAATGTAAATGCTACTTGAAATAAGAGTTAATATTGAGTTAATTCTGTGTTATAAGAAAAGCTTTAAATTTGATCTTAGAATAACAACAACGTGTATAGCTTTACAGATAACATAATTCAATATTACATTGTAAACTCTTATTCCTATATATTTTTCGTCTTACTTGGGATAAACCTATGCCGAAGTTACCTCACAAATAACGAGGAGTATTTCCAAAACTGTTCACTCTACAAAAACTGTGTTTGCACCTAAATTATATGTTTTAACAAGATCTACAATACATTAAGATGAGGTCTATCAATTATGATTCACTATTTATGCAAAAGTCATCCATACTAAACAGGACTATATAGGCTATAGCCAGAAAAATCAAAATAGACATTTCATTTTTCATAAAAGTATCTCGAGCATTTGGTATTTTAATCAAAGTCGTTAGAGCCATTTTCGAAAAAGTCAAAATTGTCGAAAAATTGGGTAGTTTAGGGTAGAGGAATTTTGTTGAAAGTCTCCGTGTCGCATATTAAAAAATGTGATGTGTTGCACTCACATGACTTTCTCTACTTTTGTACTACCCATTCTTGCAAACTCTTATTCCTATATCTTCTTCGTGTTAGTTAAAATAAACATTTGTACAAATTACCTCATTGCTTATGTCCTTGTAGGTGCAAAGGGAAATTAGAATACAATAGGCTTTGTGCGATAGTCAAATCTCTTAAAGCTTTGAGATTCCGTTCTCTTTGCACACGTAACATATAAAAAAATGAACAACGATGTTCCATTTCACGAAAGCTTTTAAGTTTTCCGGAACTCACACACATAACAAGGAATGGTTCACCCTACAAGAAAATTTATTCAGACATAAATTTTGTATTTTAGAAAGATCTACCTTTTTTGTACAGTATGATTTGGTATACCTCTAACGGTTTACTAGTTATGCAAAAGTCGTCCAGAATAAATACGACTACAGGGGCTATAGCCAGAAAATTCAAGATATACATTTCATTTGTCATAAAATATCTCAAACATATGGCATTTTAATCAAAATCCTTAGTCATTTTCAAGAAAATCAAAATTTTCGAAAAATCTTCCATGTAAAGGGTAGTGTAGGGTGGGGCTATTGTCTTCAAAATCTTCGTGTCGCATCCGTGAAAGTTATTAAACTTAAATACCAACTTTGGTTTTTAACCGACTTTTCGTTTTTGAGTTATGCTGTCAGACAGACACACCGACACACACACGGACCTTTTTCTAAAAATGCTTTTTTGGATTCTGGGGGTCTTAAAGCATATATTTCCGGTGAAATCTCGACATCGAATTTTTGGGTGGAATACAATACTTCCCCTACTTGCCAGTAGAGAAAGTAAAAAGGGATGTTAATTAAAGACTCGCACTGAATTTGTTTTTCTCCCGTTAAGTGCCTGATTGCGATATCTGTCCAGACGCCATTGAACTGCGTATCTAATCGCTAGTCACTGAAAATTAGCAGTGATAGCTCTGTCAGTTGACTGTTGACAGTCTGTGAGGGTGTACATCTTTGATAATCGCCACGAGTACATAAGTCAGCCAATAAGGCCAAGGTCATCATTTTTTTTTTATAATAACAACCAGGGGATGAAGTACACTCAAGTTTTACGACACACTACAGTCACTGCAGATTACTATAAGAATGTCCTGAATCAATTGGTAAAGGATCACATCCCCAAAAAGCGAAAGAATCTCACTCATCTGTGGAAGCTTCATCACGACAATGCCAGGCCACATGTTGCTAATGCTGTTATCAAGTTCATATCTCTGCACTACCCCGCCCACCTTATAGTCCTGACCTAGCTGCATATGACTTTCACCTTAACCCGACAGCCAAAGAGGATATTAAGGGACGTCGGTTCGACAATGTGACCAAAGCAGTGAACTCTTTGGAGGTGACCTTGAACAGGATGTCAAAAGAAGGGCTTCCAATACGTTTTCCAGGAATGGCAAAGTATGTGGGACAAATACCTACATTGTATTGGGGGAGGAAGTATTCTGATGGGGACAAAAGTCTGTATGAGTGATTTTTTACACCACATTGTTGTATGAATATTAGTACAGTCTTTATGGAACACCTCTCGTATTAAACTTAAATACCAACTTTGACTTTTAACCGACTTTTGTTTTTGAGTCACTCTGTTCACATACAGCTACACACATGCACACGCACGCGCGCGCGCGCGCACACACACACACACACACACACACACACACACACACACACACACACACACCACAGACACCATACACACGCACGCGCACACATGGACCTTTTTCTAAAATGCTTTTTTTTTGGGATTCAGGGGGCCTCAAAACTTATGTTTGTGCTCAAATCTGAGTGGAATAAAATACTTCCTCTACTTACTTTACGTAGTAGAGAAAGTGAAAATGTAAAAATGCTTAATCCTTCCACAAATTCGCCCTATATTTATAAAAATAAACTAAACCTCCAGCGCACCAGCCCATGAAAGAACAAGGCGCTGCGGCCGCTGCGTCATCCACCTTTGCCCACCACAGGTGTCATAATTGGGGTGCAGCACTGGAGGGTTGGACGTGGTCAGCGCCCCGAGCCCTCCCGACAAGTTATGCGGCCTCACGACCTGGTATCGCTACTTCTGCATCAATTAGTTCCTCAATTGGGGACCAAACGAGGTTGAATGCACCCCATGCCAGACCTTCCAGCGAGGGAAAAATCTCCCACGCCGGTACCGGGGATCAAACCCGGGTCCTCCGCGCCAGAGGCAGGCGCGCTATCACTGCGCTATGGAGGTGGTCCTCTGTATTTATACTGGAGTTGAAATTCGTATCAAAATAGCTCTAAACGTGTTTGTTTATTACATTAATTATAATACAGTTTCTGCTTTCGAATGAAAGGTTTTCTTCTAACACCTACGCAATAAGCCGCTATTCTTGGGAACATAATTTAAATATATTTCTGTGAATTTGCACAGTTTCTAACATTTATTGAACCGTGTTACCAACTTGCCATAGACCGATAATCTGGCCACGCGTAGTCCCGATGTGTACGAAATGATGTGAATGAAGCAAAAGATGAGTAGTGATTTATGCTGATGCGTCATTATATGTCCAACCAGTAGTTTGAATACTGCTGTCATTGGAGAGGGGGAAAGGGGGGAAATAAGGGGAAGCTACGAAGACCTTGTTAAATAATCATGATACTCTTGCATTTTTCTAAATTCGCTTTCTCTACATAACAGTTAATTACCCTGCATACATTGTTGACATTGTATTCTTGACCTCTGCCACCTTTGGTATAGTAAAGATAATTTTTAAGCCTGGCACAACCCCAGCTTTCTTCGCCTTATTGCTCTTTAGCTTCTAAGTGTAACCATTTCTCCCCTTCTCCTTCTCATCACTCTCTCTCCTTCTTTGTATCTTTAATGGCTATTTCATACACAGGAACGTTACATTATCATACGAATTATCACCTGGTAATTCTTTTGTTTTATACAAATTATCATTAGGTCATTCTTTTATTTATTAAATGTCGCCAAGTCGCGTCCCACAAATCGCTGAAAAACAAGTAATTACACATTAAAATCGATTAATAATCAAAATAGCATTCCATTTCCATTTGACGATTGTGATTTTAAAAAATATTCTCTTAATAATATATTCTTCTAGATGAAAGAGTTCTTGTTAATGTTATAAAAGAGACATTTATGTGAGATTATAAGCTGTTTTGCTGTTGTAATAAGCGAAGATCGAAATACAAATAATTTTTACTTTCTCTACTGGTAGAGGAAGTATTGTATTCCGGCCAAATATTCGATGTTGAGATTTCACCGGAAATATATGTTTTGAGGCCCCCTGAATAAAAACATTTTAGAAAAAGATCAGTGTGTCTGTGTGTCAGTCTGTGGACAGCATAACTCAAAACCGAAAAGTCGGTGAAAAACCAAAGTTTGTATTTAAGTTTAATGTCTTTCAAGGATGTGATACGAAAATTTTGAAGAAAATAGCCCCACCCTAAACTACCCTTTATATGGAAAATGTTTAGAAAATTTTGATTTACTTGAAAATGGCTCTAACGATTTTGACTAAAATATAATATGCTTTTAAAATATTTTTATGACAAATGAAATCTATATTTTGAATTTTCTGGCTATAGCCCATGTTCTGTTTCCTCTGGATGACTGTTGAATAACTCCTAAACCGTAAGAGAAAGACCAATCTTACTATTAAAAATGTAGATCTCGCTAAAATACACAATTTATGTCTAAATACATTTTTTTGTAGGATGAACCATTTCGGAGATATTCCTTGTTATTTGTGTCAGTTTTGGAAGACTTAAAACGTTCCTGAAATGATCATCCTTGTTCATTTTTTTATATGTTAAGCGTGCAAAGAGAACGGGATCTCAAAGCTTTAAAAGATTTGACTATCGTACCAAGCCTACTGTATTCTCACATTCCCTTGCACCTACAAGGAAACAAGCAATAAGATAATGTCTGTAAATGTTTATCTCAACTAACACGAAGAAGATAGAAGAATAAGCGTTTGTAAGAATGGTTAGTACAAGAGTAGAGAAAGTCATGTGAGCGCAACATATTAGACTTCCAGATTTGGGTTTCCATAGTTCACAGTGGGTAGGTTATTGTTTATAGAATTTAATAATTTCTGGTCAAATATTTGCAATGTGCTATTTAAATTCTTGTTTTATTTATGAAATTGTTCACATAAGGATCATTGTACGGGCTGACTTTCTCAGATTCTTATGATATTACTGGTGATAATTGAAATGTTTTAGAAGCTGTAGTAACAGTTTATCTTGGATTTAATGTACATTAAAGGTACAAGTGAGATGTAAGCGATCGGCATGCATCTACCCTTAATAAGGAGAAAATTAGAAAACGAAAGCGAACTCAAATTTGCTTCTACCGCGTAAGTATATCAGATAGAGGAAACGTATTCCTTCCCCAAACTAGATGTTGAGTTTTTATAAAGAAATATGTGCTTTGAGCTGCTCTGAATCCTTCTGTCTGTGAAGGGCAAATATATTTAACTGAAACTGATGCCATGTTAAACAGACAATGGATGGAGAACAACTAACCAAAGAGGCACGCACAGTTCATGGATTCCAACACCTACTGTGTACAACTCAGAAATTCCACCAAGTATAAACTATTTAAATATGATGGCATATGTTTTACATACGCATTTATGTTCTTTCTGTTATCTATTTAACATTTAAATCTTAGCTATTTTGTGTAAGCAATGAAGTCAAAGCTTTCACTTCACGTTTGTTACTGGTGCTGCTATCTGTGAGGAGAAGATAACAGTAGATTCTCAATCTGGCCGCCAGATCTCAGCGCTGCTGTAACTCCTCTGTGCCATCTGTGTGTGCTTGCGGTTACTAAACCTTAATCTCATATCTACGGAAAATTGCGTGTACTTTAGACTAAGAGCTTTTTGAAGCAACTTCAAATTCTGTGTCAAGATGCATATGCCGTAACGTCATTTTCGGGCTTCCTGCCTCTTCTGTGTTTGCATAAAGTAAGGTAACTAAGGGAAAGATTAACATCATTCATTATGTGATTTTGAAATAAAGGACTAAATTATAATATTAATAGGATCATTCTTCTTACACATTTATGGCATTTCCCCCTAGGAGTTGTCAAACTGCAGCCTCCCTTTCATTTTCAGTTATTTTCATTCTGGAGCACTTTATTCGGTTTTGCAAAATGTATCTGTATGTAATTCTAAAACTATATAACATGCTAAATTAATAATCTATGTGATAAGTACATTAATTTTTTATAGCTAACGGACTAAATTTAGAATAGAACCCAAAAATTTTTTAACTGGCTGACATTATGTAAAAGCTTGTAACATTGTATATTCTTTTGTTTCTTTTATCTTCATACTTTCTCTACTACGTCAAGTAAGTAGAGGAATTATTGTATCTGACTCAAACATTCGATGTCGAGATTTAACCGGAAATATAATATATGCTTCGAGGCCCCTTAGTTAAAAAAGTAAAAAAAAAAAAAAGTTTTAGAAAATTGACAGCGTTTGTCTACGTGTGTGTGTGTGTGGGCGCCCAGCATAACTCAGAAACGAAAAGTCGGTTAAAAATCAAATTTGTTATTTAAGTTTATCTTTCAAGCATGCGACACCAATATTTTGAAAAAATTCCTCAACCCTAAACCAAAATTTTCATTTTCTCAAAAATGACTAACGATTTTGATTAAAGTGCAAATGAAATTACGGCAAATGAAATCTATATTTTGAATGTTCTGTCTAGCCCATGTAGTCCTGTTCACTCTGAATAACTTTTGCATTAGTGGCAAACCGCGAGAGATTGACCAACTCTTACTATACACGATGGAGACCTCGTTAAAGCACAATTTATTTTTGTGTGTGTGGGTGTATGGGTGTGTGTGTGGTGTGTGTGTGTGTTTGTGTGTGTGTGGGGTGTGTGTGTGTGGTGTGTGTGTGGCGTGTGTGTGTGCGTGCGTGCGTGCGTGTGGTGTGGTGTGTGTGTTGTGTGTGTGTGGTGTGGGGGTGTGTGTGGTGTGTGTGTTCGTGCGTGCGTGCGTGTGGTGTGTGTGGGTGTGTGTGGTGTGTGTGTGTAGTGTGGGGGTGTGTGTGTGGTGTGTGTGTTGTGTGGTGTGGGGGTGTGTGTGGTGTGTGTGCGTGCGTGTGTGTGGTGTGGTGTGTGTGGTGTGTGTGTTGTGTGTGTTTGTGTGTGGGTGTGGGGGGTGTGTCTGTATGTGGTGTGGTGTGGTGTAGTGTGGGGGTGTGTGTGGTGTGTGTGCGTGCGTGTGGTGTGGTGTGTGTTTGTGTGTGTGTGCGTGTGGAGGTGTGTGTATGTGGTGTGGTGTGGGGGTGTGTGTGGTGTGTGTGTTTGCGTGCGTGTGGTGTGGTGTATGTGTTGTGTGTGTTTGTGTGTGCGTGTGGGGGTGTGTGTGTGGTGTGGTGTGGGTGTGTGTGGGTGGGGTGTGTGTTGTGTGTGTGTGTGGTGTCGTGTGGGGGTGTGTGTGTGGTGTGGTGTGAGGGAATATGTGCGGTATGGTGTGGGGGTGTGTGTGTGGGGGTGTGTTGTGTGTGTGGGGGTGTGTGTGTTGTGTGTGGGGGGTGTGTTGTGTGTGGGGTGTGTGTTGTGTGTATGTGGTGTGTGGTGTGTGTGGTGTGGGTGTGTGTCTGTGTGTGTGTTTGTGTCTGTGTGGTGTGGGTGTGTGTGTCTGTGTGTGTCTGTGTGTGTGGTGTGTGTGTGGTGTGTGTGGCGTGGGTGCGTGTGTGTCTGTGTGTGTAGTGTGGGTGCGTGTGTGTCTGTGTGTGTGGTGTAGGTGTGTCTGTGGTGTGTGTGTCTGTGTGTTGTGTGTGTGGGGGGGTGTGTGTATTGTGTGTGTGGGGGTGTGTGTGTGTCTGTGTCTGTGTGTGTGGTGTGTGTGGTGTGTGGTGTGTGTGGTGTGTGTGTGGTGTGAGTGTGTGTGGTGTGGGTGCGTGTGTGTCTGTGTGTGTGGTGTGGGTGTGTGTGGTGTGTTTGTCTGTGTGTTGTGTGTGTGGGGCGGTGTGTGTATTGTGTGTGTGGGGGTATGTGTGTCTGTGTCTATGTGTGTGGGTGGTGTGGGTGTGTGTGGTATGTGTGTGTGTGCGAGCGTGCGTGTGTGTGTGTTCTGTGTGTGTGGTGTGTGTGTGTCTGTGTGTGTGCGAGCGTGCGTGCGTGTGTGTGTTGTGTGGTGTGGGTGTGTCTGTGTGTGTGGTGTGTGTGTCTGTGTGTGTTGTGTTTGTGTGGTGTGTGGTGTGTCTGTGTGTGGGTGTGTGTGGTGTGTGTGTGTCTGTGTGTTGTGTGTGTGGGGGTGTGTGTATTGTGTGTGGGGGTGTGTGTGTCTGTGTCTGTGTGTGCGGTGTGTGTGTCTGTGTGGTGTGGGTGTGTGTGTGTCTGTGTGTGTTGTGTTTGTGTGGTGTGTGTGTCTGTGTGTGGGTGTGTGTTTGGTGTGTGTGTGTCTGTGTGTTGTGTGTGTGGGGGGTGTGTGTATTGTGTGTGTGGGGGTGTGTGTGTGTCTGTGTCTGTGTCTGTGTGTGTGTGGTGTGGGTGTGTGTGTGGTATGTGTGTGTGCGAGCGTGCGTGCGTGTGTGTGTTGTGTGGTGTGGGTGTGTGTGTGTCTGTGTGTGTGCGAGCGTGCGTGCGTGTGTCTGTGTGTGTGGTGTGGGTGTGTGTGTGTCTGTGTGTGTGGTGTGTGTGTCTGTGTGTGTGTTGTGTGTGTGTGTGTCTGTGTGTATCTGTGTGTGTGCGTTGTGTTTGTGTGGTGTGTGTGTCTGTGTGTGTGTATCTGTGCGTGTGTTGTGTCTGTGTGGTGTGTGTCTGCGTGTGTGTCTGTGTGTGTGTCTGTGTGTGTGGTGTGTGTGTCTGTGTGTGTGTTGTGTGTGGGTGTGTGTGTCTGTGTGTGTGTCTGTGTGTGTCTGTGTGTGTGCGAGCGTGCGTGCGTGTGTGTGTGTGTTGTGTGGTGTGGGTGTGTGTGTGCGAGCTTGCGTGCGTGTGTCTGTGTGTGTGTGGAGTGTGTGTCTGTGTGTGTGTTGTGTTTGTGTGGTGTGTGTGTGTTTGTGGTGTGTGTGTGTGTGTATAGTGAACCATTTCGGAGATATTCCTTGTTATTTTGCGAGTTTTGCAATACTTACCCTTTTTTCAAATGCAAGGTCGCTGTCCACTTTTTATCTCTTGGCCGTTCAAAGAGAACGAAATTTCGAAGCCTTCATATAGCGACCTGCTTTAAAACATTTGACTACCGCTCAAAAGCTACTGTATTCGTATATTCCCCTTGTACCTATAAGAAAATTAGCAATAACATCTCGACCAGCATGAAGAAGATTGAGGAACTTGTAAGCATAGTACAAGAGTAGACAAAGTCAGTGAGTGCAACACATTAACTGTTTCTGGTACATAGTTAAGAGGAAGTGAAGGAAGTATTATACTTTCGATGAAATCTCAACATTGGATATATAGATGGAATACGTGTTTTGAGGCAGCTGAACACAAAACAAGTGTTAATAAAAAGGGTCTGTCTCTGCGTTTAGTTTGTGTGTTTGTGTGTGCGAACAACAAAACTTACGAAACTTAATATTTATATTCAGCAACTTCCAAGTTGCTCCTTTAATAAGGAACCTTTTTCAAAAATGCTGATTTATCCAAAAAGAGAATCAATTTTGATTAAAATACCACATTTTTAAGATGTTTGCATGAAAATTGAAACGTACCTATATCTTGAATTTTCTGGTTTCTTTTTTAGTATTTTTAAACTTGTATTAAGCACACATCTGATTAAATTTATTAATGTTATCATTAATGTCATCACTTTTTATTTAAGACAGATTATATCTTAAATATTTAAAAACATTTACCTGTTCTAAAATTGTATTATCAATTACGATTTTTCCTCTTAAGGTGTCGCATTCGTTAAACGCGAATATTTTAGTCTTCCTTTTTGAAATTTTTAAACTGTATGCTGCACTTATTTTACTTAAATTAGAATGGCTCTTTGTAGGGTTACTAATTACAAATCACTACTTGATCATCAGCAGACAGCATTGTATCTAAGTATTTGTTTCCTATTATAAAATGTCTAAGCTATTTAATCTGCCATTCTATCATGACTTCATCAATATATAAATTATAAACAGAAGGTTATAAGGGACGCCCTTATCTCACTGCTCAGTTTATTTGGGAATTACACAATAAAACCATTTCATAATTTCTTGATTCACTTAAAGTGAACAGAAAAAAAAGAAAAGAAAGAAAGTACTATTCTGCTACCCTAATGGTTAACATGTGGCAAGTCAAAGCCGGGTGAGTCGATGAAGGTCTTCAGTGTCACGAAAAACAACGTTGTCATTTTTTCTCCAATAAGTGTTCGCACTCCATGTGAGGTATTTACCTACTTCTACCTACCTTCTTTACCTACTTACGATGTCATGAGAAAACTAACAGAATCAGTGAGAAAACAAGGGAGATATTGCAACGCAGTATTTCATTCCACGTGGGATTAGTAACTGAAATTTAGTGATTTCTTTGATTTCATTGGCTGAAGTAACTCGCTCCTTGATGTAATTGAAATATCAGAGACTTCCGAGAACAAACAATGCATACAGTGGGTGTTATCTGCGAAGCTCTTCATAAATAAGGCGCATGTTGATCATAAGAACAGCACAATAATGATATTAATTTGTACAGAAGGGAGTAAACAAGATCATATGAGCGCAACCTATTAAATTTTGTTTCCTTTCTTTTTGTGTTTGGCAAGATTTGGCTATTGATTTGGCGTACTACATATAGTAAAGTAGAGGAAGTATTGTATTCCACCCACAAATTCGATGTCGAGATTTCACCGGAAATATATCTTTTGATGCCTGTGAATCCAAAAAAGGGCATTTTTACAAAAGAGTCCGTGTGTCTGTCTGTTTCTATGTATGTATGACTGTGGACAGCATAACTCAAAACCGAAAAGTCGGTTAAAAACCAAAGTTGGTATTTAAATTTAATGTCTTAAAGGGATGCAAAACGAAGATTTTGAAGAAAATTCAACCCTCTTAAACTACCCTTTACATGGAGCATGTGTCGAAAATTTTGATTTTCCTGAAAATGGCTAACGATTTTGATTAAAATGTCATATGTTTGAGATACTTTTATGGCAAATGAAATGTATGTCTTGAGTTTTCTGGCTATAACCCATGAAGTCCGTTTTACTCTGGACGACTTTTGCATAACTGGTAACCAGAAAGGGATAGACCAAGCCTTACTATACAAAAATTGTACATCTGACTAAAACACACAATTTATGTGTAAATAGTTTTTCCTAGAGTGAAAACCATTTCGGAGATATTCCTCGTTAATTGTGTAACTTTAGGAGAACTTATACTTCTGTAAAATGGAACATCGCTATTCATTTTACCTTCTCTAACACGTATAGTATCTTAGAGGAAGTATTGCATTTCACCCAAAAATTCGATGTCGAGATTTCACCAGAAATATGTTTAGAGGCTCTCTAAATCCAAAAAAGTCATTTTTAGAAAAAGGTCTGTGTATGCGTATGTCTATGTTTGTAGCTGTGCGTCTGTGGACAGTATAACTCAAAAGCAAAAAGTCGGTTAAAAACCAAATTTGACGTTTAAGTTTAATGTCTTTCAAGGATGTCACATTTTGAAGAAAATTCCTCCACCATAAACTACTTTTTACATAGAAAATGTGTCGAACATTTTCATTTTCTTGAAAAGGCTCTAACGAGTTTGATTAAACTGACATATGTTTGAGATATTTTTATGACAAATGAATTTTTTGGCTATAGCCCCTGTAGTCATATCTACTCTGAGCGACTTTTGCATAACTGGTAAACTGTTAGAGACAGACCAAATCTTAGTATTCAAAAAATGTAGATTTTGCTAATATACACAACTTATGTCTGAATAAAGCTTTTTATAGACTAAGCCATATCGAAGATATGCCTTTTTAACTGTGTGAGTTTTGGAGAACTTATACTTCTGTCAATTGGAACATCGTTATTCAGTTTGTTATATGTTAACTGTGCAAAGATAACGGAATTTGAAAGCTTTAAAACATTTGTCTATCACTTAAAGCTTACTGTCTTCTCATATTCCCGTTGCACGTATAAGAAAACGAGTAGTAAGATAATTTCTGCAAATGTTTATCTCAACTAACACGAAGAAGATATAGGAATAAGAGTTTGTAAGAATGATTAGTGCTAGAGTAGAGAAAGTTATGTGAGTGCAACATATCAGAGTTTTTTTAACTTTAACCGCCTTTAACCGTTAAGGTAATATCGGAGGACGAACAAAATGATATTCAAATGAGCCCGGAGTTCATAGGGCTCAGAGTTACCCATCTTTCAGGATAAGGGAAAATAAGGGTATTTTTCGTATCCGGGAACTCACACTAACCAAGATTCGAACTCTGGACCTCTTGAATGTGAGGCATAAACACTACTCCCATACCATAGGTGTGGGCTTCACTGTATTCTCGTTATATTTGGAACGAAGCGTGTAAATAATGAAATTTTATCTGTATTAGCAAGAAGTTAGCAGAAGAATAGGAATGAGGGAAAGTAATGTGAAAGCAACACATAACATGTTCTTTTGATTGTGCTCATATATTTTACTTTCATAGTATGCTATTGAGTACTTTATATTCTGACGTAGCTCAAGAAAGGATGGACGGAGCGAAGCTACTTCACACCACATGCCGTACCGGCGAGCGGTCAAAGACGTTTAGGGTCGGGCTGCCCTGCACGACTGCTGTGTATACGTGAGTGTAACAATCGAAATGGCAGAAACAAAAGGGGTTTCCGGAACGCTCTCGAGACTAGTAGCTGTCATTTATGGTGTGTGTGAGTGTGTATGCGTGTGTTTGTGCGTGTGGAAGTCAAGAAAGTTCCTGAGACGTCATCCCCAGCATATAAGGAGGCCTGAGAATGTTTGGAATGAGCGAGTTTTGGAATTGAGCTACGGACATGAGTCGGTGAGTGCAAAACAGCTGCGCGTGTGTGCACGTCGTAAGAAGATTCAACAAGCGTCGAGAGTGATCACGTGGTCCAAATCAGTGTATGAGAGACAGAGGAGGTGAAGAAAGACACTAAAAGGATTGAGCAAGCTTATGAGAAGTAAAAGTTGTGAGTTGTAATAACACGAAAGACTGTAGACTGTATTATCTAAGAGAAGAAAAATGTGTATTTGTGGTACAATTTTAGAAGATAAGGTGATAGAAAAGTAACCGAACGGATTTTGTCATTTTTTCACAATATTTTGCATAATTTGTGCTGGTAAAATCGAAAAATTCAACAACACAGACACGTTGTGGACTTATCTGCTCCGGATGTTTTTAAACGTTTTTGACAATATTGGTATGAAGATCCTCATTAAATTTGAGAAGATTTCCTAATGTCTGCCGTACCTTTATTATACAGAAAATAATATTGTTTTGTGTGTTATTGTTTATTGTATAACATATTGAAATGTGGCCAAAGTATCCTAGAAAACAGTCACGGAAAAGAATTGTAGTGGAAAAACAAGGATACAATAGCTGTGTTTACTTTGGCTGCTAGTATAGCATTGTTTAATGCTGTAGTTTTTTTGGAACGAAAGTTGGGTTAAGAAACTAATGAAATTGAATACTAAATATTGAATTTTATTTTGTTTAAAGCTTTATCATACATTAAAATAATTTTACGCCAGAATTGTTTTTATAGTTAATTCATCTATCAGGCCTGGCCATGATTTGTTTTAAAAGATGTCGTAATTGTCTGTAATATTTCTGAAAATAAACCTTCCATGTCTTGTACGAAGTGATGGCTGCAGTTTCCTCACAAACTGATTCTTCTGCATGTTACATACATACTCGTCTGGAATCACAAGGAACAAATGCTTCTTTCTCAAGCACTTTATTTCATGTGTTCCCAGAATTCAAAATTACTGCAGCATACAATCTCTGATTCCTCTCAATAAAAAAGTGCACAAGAATGAAGTTCCCTGCATTGTCTCTTCAACAACCAGTGGGACATATCTTAAGCTACGTGTTGGAACCTGTAGTAGAAAGACGCTCAAATCATCTGCTTCTTCTAACAAAGAACGTGCTTCTTCGGGTTCTATTTCTGTTGAAATGATGTTTCCCACTTACACACTCTTTATAGACTTCACATTCAACCTCTTTGATATATTTTTGTCTGTCTCCTATACGTGCAGATTTCAGCAGTTCCGTGAACGAGTCACTCCAACACAGCTCACAGTTCTTATTTTGATTTCTTTTTGTTGATATTCTATAAAGTTGCTGTGATACTGTGTTGGTTCAGCTGCCACTGATGTTTACTTTGCGCATAAGGATGCATGCAAAACATCTTTGCGAATAATGTTTTCCATCAGCTGTCCAATAAACCTTACAAAATCGTTCCAATATTAATATTCTAGATTACAGAATAAAAAGTAAAATTCAAAACCTAATGGCCGAAATTACCCAAGGTGGCCGAAATTAGCCTGTTTTACTGTACAATTTACTTTCATATGCTATTAATTTTTCGTAAACCATCACGGTTTCTGCTTCTTGTTGATCATAATTATTTTCAGAAATAATTTCAAAGCACATTTTATGGCAAAATGAAAGTATAGAAGAAATTTGTGTTTAGATTGCAAATGTTTAAAGTGAAGCCTGCTATATTATTGATGCTGGATATGGTAACTGCAATAATCTCTGCATGACGAGATGGGAATTAAAAGATAGCGTACATAACTTCAGTAGCTTGAAATACAACAGAAAATGTCTTGAAAGGACTACGGCTCCAGTATAATTATTTGAAAAGAACTGTATATTTACATAATTCTTAAATATCTCTACAAAAGGTTTGCACTGTCTTCCATGATTTTATTGATACGCAATATGTAATCAGGATAATATATCTTCACAGGCTATTCACAGAAAATACAATGTATGAATTTTGTACCTCATCTCAATATTTCAAATCAATGATATTTTATTCAAAACCCGTAGATTTATTTTCCATAAAATAAAAATAAGGATCATTTTCCATTTAAAGGGAATTTTGGAAATTGTTGAAAATCTTGCCTACAACATGTTTAATGTAAAATAGTAATGTAATAGTTACTCGGGTTTTGATTTCTGCATGCGCGGGTGCACCTTTTCCTAACATTTTTTTGAGGTTCAGGAATCTCAAAAAATGTCTTTACAGCGTCATTCCACGTGGAATGTTTACCTTCTGTATTATTTACAGTAAGCAGAGAAAGTATTGTTTTCCACTCGAAAATCCAGTAGCGAGGTTTCATAAAAAATACACGTTTTGATACTGTCTGAAGCTTCCAAAAATTAGATAAAGGTCCATGCATGTGTGCTAGTGAACCACAGAAGCCAACATGGAAAATTCATTTAAATAACCATACATAATATTTAAGTTGAGCGTCTCTCAAGGATGTGACTCGAAGATTTAGGAGGAAAAATAGTCCCACTATCGCAAACTATCTTTAACATGATGACTTTTTCAAAACCTGTTATTTTCTTAAAAATTGCTATAGCGATTTTGATTAATGTTCACAACCTCTGAAATATTCTTCATTCTGTATAACTTTTGAATAACTGGAAAACCGTGAGATATATGCAAAGCACCATATACAAAAATTTTGGACCTCATTAAAGCGCACAGTTAATTCAACTACATTTCTTGTGGAGCGAATCATTCCCTAGATATTCCTTGTTAATACTTTCCTAATACTTATAACTTTCTCAAATCGGAGGACCACATTCGTTTTTTACTCGTGGTAATGCAAAGAGAACGGAATTTCAAAGCCATCACATAGTGAGCAGCTCTTTAACGGTTTGATTATCGCTTAAGCTGTGCGGTGCATTGTGTTTACAGGAAATGTGTAATAAAATCATTTTCGCAAATGGTTATCTCATTAATATGAAGTAAATACAAGAATAATCGCCTTTAAGAGTAAATTATATAAGAATGACTAGAGGGAGTCATGTGAGTGCAACAATTCAGATCTTTTTCAATAATGCAATACCTATTCCACCTACCATAGCATTATCTCATAACAGTCTGTGGTTCGTTAAAATATGCATTCCATCTGAATTGACCAACGATTAGTATAACTAATCTAACTAAATCTTGCGGTTTGAAGTTATGAATTACAGTCACTTCAATGGTAACCATAAGTAATTAAGATTATTTATTACTGCAAACTTTAATATATTTGAATTTCCGATACATTTGACACATGGCTAAAACTAGATATATGGATGTGGGTCATAACGAACTGAACAAAACAAGCAATACATTTAAATGAATGGCATATTTGAAGCATATAAATTCTAAACTGAAAGAGTAATTACTCAATTCCAAGCATGAGAACACGGTTCTAAAATTAACCGTCAAGCATATCCTTGGGTACTTAGAGAATAATTTGCTTTCTATTTACTTAAGGGAATTGTGAGCAGCTTAGTCAGAAACGAAATGTAGGTTAAATACCTTATTCAGAAGTTCAGCAGGATACGATTTTGATTCAAATATATATTCATATTTATATGAGGAGCAAAACGTATACCATGAATGTTATGTGAGGAAAGTGTGAAATTTTCTTCACCATGATTGAATTCTCCATAACTGGAAAGACATCAGAGATACAGAAAAAGAAAAATCATTAAAAAGAAAAAGACAACGATAAATTTCCTATAAAATAGATATCTTGAAAATTTTTCACATTATAAATTATCAAAATCTTAAAGACATATAACCTCTAATTAAACATATAGAAATTGCTTGGAGAAAAAGAATTACGATTACTTGGTAAGAGTATTCTATTTTAAGGCCATCGTATAGAGTCCAGTTCTTAAACATTCCACTATACTTTTCCAATTGTACCTACAACAAAACTTGTAGTTTGGCTATTTATGCAAAGGTTCACCTTGATTAAAGTGAAATAGATAGAAAAGTATTCTTTTGTAGGAATAATTTGTATAACCAGGTTTATTCGATAGATGGTAAAGTCATGTGAATGAGTCGCATGTTTGCGAATTTGTAACGGGAGGGAAAACTGTGCTTAGTATGGTATATTGATTTTGATTTTCTGAACTTCTTAGGTGTAGTAAGCTACGAAGATGTCACTGAAAATATATGTTGCGAATCACTGAATTTCACCACAAGAAGAGCACTTTTAGACACAGATCGGTTTGCGTTTTGTATGTATCGTATGTGTGGCTGTAAACACTATAAGTAAAAATAAAAAATGAGTTAAATACTAATCTTTATATTTAATTTAGGCATCTTCTAAGGATATGACAAACCACGTTTTACATGACAAATGTTTCGGACTACACGCTGTATGTTTAAGGTATTTTCGTGCGAAATGAAATGCACATGCCTAGTTTTCTGCGAGTAGCCCCTGAAGTGCTCTTCATTCCGAATTTATTTGACAAACTGGTAAACCATAATACATAAAGAAAACCTTGCTACATAAACATGTAGTCAATTTTATGTCAAATATTGTAGTATTAACCATTTCTGAGTTATTCCTTGTTATTGAACTTAAACTTCAAATACTGATGCTTTTCGTAAATGGGAAGCCTTTATTCGTTTTATTTTCCTGGTCATGTAGGAGCATAGAATTTCAAAACCAATTCATAGTCACCCGCTCTTAAAGGGTATGTACTTTAGTTAAGCCTACAGTGTTCTTCTGTTTTCCTTGGATCTACAAAGAAAAGTCTAATTAAGCATTAACATTGAAGAGTTAAAGACAAACTTTTGTAAGCATTTTATGTTGAAAAATGAGTGCATAAGATTAAATGAATAATATATACTATTGCTAAATAATCCAAATAATGTTGATTAAAATACTATATGTTTATGATATTTTATAACAAATTAAATTCGTTTTTCCTTTCAATAACTACAACTAAGTTTTACACTTATCTAATAGTTTGGTCTTCACTGTATAAATCACATTTACTAGATATTACTCCTATGAGTGATTCTATTACAACATCACACTGACTTTAAAGCATGAAGTCCAAGGGTTTGGTTCTTTTCAATCTTCGTACTGTGTTGGTGTTTGCTAGCATACGCAGTACCTCTGTATTTTCATGTGCACGTAACCGTCTTTCATGCTTAACCGCATGACAAATGCTATATTCAACTCACTGTGGATATTGTCATTGCGTACATACCAAGGTGCTTTTACTATAGCTCTTAGTGCCTTATACTGAAATCTCTGAATGATTTCGACATTCGTTTTCTTGGTACAACCCCATAGGGGTATGCCATATATGCATACAGGTTTTAGCACTTGTTTATAAATCAACAATTTATTGTATTGACTTAGTTCTGAGTACTGTCCCAGTAGCCAATACAGTTTTCTAAATCTTAGATCTAGTTCACTTCTTTTCCTTTTTACATGCGATTTCCAGTTAAGCTTTTCATCTAGTACCAGACCTAGGTATTTTACCTCTTTTTCGTAGGGAACAGTTTGTCCATTTATTTCAATGGGTACCTTTTCTATTTTCTTGTTTGTGAAGCTTATATGGACCGACTTTGTTTCATTTAATTTTATTCGCTATTTTTTGTCCAAGTACTGACTTTACTGATTGTGTTTTTTTTTTTTAAGTTTTTCTGTAGCCTCCTGAACAGTATCTCCCACTGACATAACTGCTGTGTCGTCGGCAAAAGTCGCCATCTCAGTTTCCTCATCTTGTGGGACGTCTCGTGCATACAAGTATAATATCGGTCCAAGTACACTACCCTGCGGCACTCCCGCAGTAATATCTTTAAACACGGAGTATTCACTTCCTTGTTTAACTCGGAATGTTCTATCTTTAAGATAGGATTGCAAGATTAGACTGAATTCTCCAGGTAGATCTCTCTTTAATTTAAAAAGAAGGCCTTCATGCCATACTTTATCAAAGGCCTGAGATACGTCTAAAAAGGCACTTGCACACACTTTCTTTTCTTCGAGAGTTCCTTCAATTATTTACACAATTCTGTTATAACAAACGAAATGTATATTTTGAATTTTCTGGCTATAACCGAAGTAGCCCTGTTTACTCTGGATGACTTTTGAATAACTTGTAAATCGTAAGAGAAAGACAAAGTCTTACTACACAAAAGATGTAGATCTCGCTAAAAACACAATTTATGCCTGAATAAATTTTTTTGTAGGGTGAATCATTTCAGAGATACTCCTTGTTATTTGTGCCAGTTTGGGAAAACAAAACTTTCGTGAAATGGAACATCGTTCATTTTTTATATGTTCAGCGTGCAAAGAGAACGGGATCTCAAAGCTTTAAAAGATTTGACTATCGCTCAAAGCCTATGTATTCCCATATTCCCCTTGCACCTACAAGGAAATAAGCAATAAGATAATTTCTGCAAATGATTATCTTAACTATTATGAAACGGATACAGGAATCAAAGATTGTGAGCATGGTTAGTGCAAGAGTAGAGAAAGTTATGAGTACATCATATCAGATTTTTTTAACTCTCCATTCTATTACTTAATTTTAAAACAGAACAGTCTAGATCTGAAAACTGGATTTTTAAGTACTAAAATAAATCTGTTAGTATTCTTTGATTTACTTCTCCGATTCATTGAGTGTAGATAAACTATGAGTATTATGTTGTTTTAGCACTACTTCAAAGCTGCAGAAACATTTCTAGTTTGTTTCTACAAAATTCAGGGCGCAAATGTTATTTTAACATTTTCAATAAGATTTACATTTCCAAAGGTTGACTAAGAAGCGTGTTCATTTTTCAATTGTTACTAGCACGAAATTTGAACTTACATTCAGGATAATATGCACCTTCTTTGCTGAAAATGAACGTATTTGTATAAGAGCCTAATAAATGAAGAGTTAGGACTGTAGAAGTAGTTAATAGGAATTAAGTGCTGCTATCTTCTACGATGGGTGAAAAATGTTAGACATACAAAATAAAAATAAACAAAAGCTTATTTTGCTAATTTGAATTTTTTACAGTGATTCTATGTTTAGCTTACTTTGTTAAGAAAGTCTAACCATTAGAGACATGAATAATATTGTGATGTCCGGCTCAGCACTCAACAAAGGACGGATGGGCCCAAGATGCTTCACACCACATGCAGTGGTGTAATTTGAATAATTTCCAGTGCATGTGTGTGTGTGTGTGTGTGTGTGTGTGTGTCTAGAAACCGAGAAAGGTCCGTGTGACGTCATCTCCAGTATATAAGGAGGTCTGAGAAGAATTGTCACACATGAGTTTGTCAATGTGTCAGTTAGTGTAGGGCAGCTGTGCGTGTTGGCACGTCGTGAGAAGATTCCACGAGCGACCCGAGTGAATACATCTTCGTAATTAGTGTACTAGTGACAGAGGAGCTGACGAAAGACACTAAAAAGACTGAACAAGGTTATGAGAGGTGAAAATTGTGAATTGTATTAGTCCCGGAATAACGACGAGAGTAAAACTGTGTGGTGAAATTTTAGAAGACAATAAATTGAGACAAAAGTAACAGGGCCGATTTTTACATTTAGTTACAGTATGAATTTTCCTATTGTAAAGCAGCTATGGGCAAGCCGCGTGTCACATCCAGGAGCGAGGACCGTGAAGCAGTACTCTGACCTAGCAAAGCTGTCCTTCTATAGAACAGTGGCGTGATGCTGATTCTTAGGTTTAAAAGGTGCAAATGCCTATTTATTAATATGAAAGTTATGAATTAAATGAGCAAAGAAATCAACTGTATTATTCATACAAATAAAGCTTTAAGTTGAAGATGTTTCATTCTTCTTATCAAATTGAAGAAATAAATTAATATCGCTCATAAACGTCTAGAAAAAATGTGCAAACACTACTGAATCAATAATTTCAGTTTCTACAGGTGTTAGCATTAGTTGCAGCACTCTGCTACTACATAATATGCAACAGTCCATTCCCCCCTCAATATCTGAACAAACCTTATGGAATACAGCACATTACTAATCAAGGACCCTCTCATCGGTTGCTATACTGACAAGGACCACTTAAATTCTGAAGTTGCAGATTACAATATTACAAACATAATAATTTGAGTTACACTATACTCTAGTTCAGGCTACGAGTGATACAAACCGGAAGTAGCAGAAACGGTAAGGGGATGGTGCGGGTGAGAGGGGAACAGGTCGCATCATTGCCAAGTTTATCCACGAAAGTTAAGGTTTGAATCATGTTTTTTTAAATTTCAACAAATCTATTATCAAACAAAATGATTAAGTGTACAAGCGGTGCTATATGACGCTAAGAACAAATGCGCCGGTCCTTTTTTTTGCCGTATTCACTAAACTTTCAATTGGTTTTCGTCTGCTAAAGCACAATGTGGCAACTGCATATGGAGCACATGGTTTCCACATCTCTATTACGTTGTTGGTTGGTTTGGTGGTTTTAACGCCCGCTTTTACTACATACGGCACCACAGGTGGTGACACTGATGATACATGGAATGAAGAGGGAGCAGCGGTGGAATGAGATGGCGACGGAAACCAGAGAACCCGGAGAAAACCCGCCCCAGCGCCGCTTCGTCCACCACAAGTCTCGCATGCGGCTGCCTGGGATCGAACGCGGGCCACTTTGGTGAGAAGCGAATGGTCTAACCACGCGGCTACGGCGAGCCACATACGTTATGTGCTGCCACATGTTCGTGTTTGTGGTTAAAGTGTGACATGTGCGTTAACTGTTGGTTATTGTTTCACATTAGTGTGTCGTGTGATCAGGGAAAATGGAAGTGACGTCTCTTGAATGTTATAATGTGAAAAGAGTTCTCAGACCGTTAAATTCGGGTGAGCATTGTATTGTTCTGAATGTGTATAAATATTTCAGAAGCAACAACACATACAACGGAATACTACCCGTACGAGACGCATTATCTAAACTTCGGTGGCCACGGAAATCAGTATTACTAGAATAGCTAGTATGAAAAAAGAAATTCAAACAAAGTGAAAACATCATTTCACCAAGGAAAAAAAGGCCAAATGACCGTAGAAAAACTCTCCTGGACATTTATGACACATTTACGCGTGGAACCATAAGAACACTTATTCATAACCTCTACAGAGAAAATGATCTACCAACTTTGGTTAAAGTAAAACACCTCATGAATCAAGACGGGCTGTTTCCTTACATATCAAAGTCTACGTTGCGTTTATGAAGCGCAAACGTGATGCTTTAATTATTGACCGCGAAGACATTATTGCATGGAGGCATACATATTTACGACAGATAAGAAAATACAGAGAGGAGAGGAGGAAAATAATATACACCGACGAAACCTGGACGAATGCAGGAACACCACTTCAAAATACTGGACTGATACCACTATTAAGACTCCTAGACAGGCCTGGAGCGAGGGATTAACAACAGGAATGAAGTGTCTAACAGGTGAAGGTGAAAGGATTATTCTTGCACATGCTGGCTCTGAAGAAGGGTTTGTACCCGGTACCATGCTCTTGTTTGACGGCAAGAAACACGAGGATTACCACGAAGAAATGGACGCACCCATGTATGAAAAGTATTTTGCAACATTCTGCCGAATGTTCCACCAGGATCTGTAATTGTTATGGATAATGCGAGTTACCATTCTGCTGTGAGGAAGTGGCAACGAAAAACAGTACAAAGAGTGTCATAATGACCTGGTTAATGAACAAAAACATTCCGTTTAGAGAGGACAGCAAGAAGTTCCAATTAGTAAAAATATTATACAGTTTTCGCGATCAATATTGCAAGCAATATCGTATCGAAAAGTTAGCAACAGCAACTGGGATCACAATTTTGAGCCTTCTTCCTTATCAGCCGGAACTTAATCCCATCGAAAGTGTCTGGAGACAGATTAAGAGATACACAGCTGCAAGGAACAAGGGTTTCAAATTAGCAACAGTTAAAGAGCTAGTGAAACACTGCGTGTTAAATGTCACGGTGGACAATTAGAAAAACTATGTAAAACACGTGATAAAGTGCGAGAAAAATGTGTGGAATGCGGACAACATGAGTGAAATAATTCGTGGCAGTGTTGTGATAAATTTAGACTCTGATAGCAGCTCCGAAGGTGGTTCAGAAACAGACGATGTTGACGATGCCGACTCCAATTTGGGTGTTTAGCCACTGCATGAATTGTTTTTTAAAGGCAATCTTTTTATTTCTTTTTCTTTCTTGTAATTTTATGGATGTTAGTTTCATAAATGTCTCACATGTCTGATTTACTTCTCACTGGCAAATCACGCTTTAATAGCACAAATGCACCATTCGTGAAGTCGGTCACAATGTGGCAACACTGCATGCCGAGACACGTGATTCGAGGTATATCCGATTTGTATGGCTCATAGTATATCGCTCATCACTTTAGTATAGTAAGCAACTTATATTATCTGCTTTTACAATAAACTGGCATTAGTCCAATCTAGCGCCAATATTAGGTACTAGTAGTAGTTCTGCCAATATCTATTAGATGGTGCATGCTGCATGATTGACGTGTCTATCGATGCCTGGGCGTATTCATCGCAGTAGTAGTTCTGTCAAAGATCGTGTTATTTACCTGTGTTATAACATAATTATCAAGATTTGTTCTGCTCACAAGGTACAGCAATTTAAAGTGTATTGTTGGTAGTTCTTAAAACGTGCTAGACCTACTGACGAAAAGGATCAGCAGTTATTTGACTTGAAGGTACAAGTGCATAAGTCATCATCTGTTGAACTAAACCCTTCTATGTCTAAGAGCAGCGTTTATAGGTCTGCTGTGAAAATTAGGAAATACAACACTGATAATTTGGAGATTGATTTTACATACACTGTATCTGAACATGAACCTAAACCTCAATGTGTTATTTGCCAAGAAAGCCTCTCTAACCAATGTATGAAGCCCGCAAACTCTCTCGGCATTTAGAAACAAAGCACCTGGAGTACAAATGTAAGTCAGTAGATTATTTTAATATTAAACTAGACGAGCTTAAATCATCCCGAAATGTTATAGCAAAACATAATGGCGCAAATGTGCATAAAAATGTAAGCTTTGTATCCCATGAGATGTCGCATCTTATTGCAAAATCTAGTAAAAACCATTGTATGGCCGAAGAACTTATATTGTCATCCTTTGTAAAAGAACGTTGGATGCTGCATCTGCTAAACTAATAGGCACTGTCCCGCTCTCAGACAATGCTGACCAAAGACGAATTACTGATATGGCTAGTAACATTCTTGGTTAGACTTTGCTTGGCGTATGACATGTTTGCTCTTCAATTGAACGAGAGCACAGATATATCAAAGAAAGTAGTTTTGCTTTTGTACGTTATTTATAGGAAGACCAGTTCTTTGAATAAATGACTTTTTAGTAAACATAACATTGTCTGGAGTAAATATATGGACTTGTCTAAGGATAGGTCAAATTTCATGACTGGGTACGAAACAGATCTTCAAGCTCGTATCAAAGCTCTAGCTCCTAACATGAAGTGAACACATGTATTCATCGAGAGGCCTTAGATGAATAAGCAATTAAAGATTTCATATCAACTTGACGTAAACATATTAATCTAACAGAAGCCAAAAAAATGCCTGAAATGTTGTTAACATTCTTAATGAAGCAGTTTAAATTATTAATTACATTAAAACTCGACCTTTGCAATCTAGGTCTTTCTCGATTTAGGATCTCCATCTTAAAGATGAGGTCAGAATCTTCCTTCTTGACACCAAGTATGCAAATTGTCTCAATGACTTTTCTTGGCTTTGCATAATTGCCTACATAACGGATGTGTTTGAACATTTAAATGTTTTGGCTCTAGGTTTACAAATTAACAACATAGACAAGTTCAAGAGTTGAAGACCTTCTCTATGTGACGTCGCATGCAAACGCCCTCCATGGCTGTTGTGCCACGAAATTCAGAATTTAGTTCACATTCATAACTGATAAACGTCACACCGTAGTACAACAGCCCACCTGGGCCAAGGCTCACAGCCGGACCACTGGTCTCCCACCTCTGCTCAACACACGCATTATTAGTGGGTTGCAGTAACGGAGGTGGGATGTGGTCAGTGCCCTGGTCCCTCCCAGCCGGTTATGCGGTCTTCTCGTCCAGTGGCTGCTACTTTTCAATGAAGCAGCTCCTCAATTAACCCTAACGAGGAGGAGTGCACCCCGGACCAGGTCTCCCATTTTGAGAAAATCCCAACGCTGATACCAAAAATCGAAACCGGATCTCCCGCTTGTTAAGGAGCAGCGCTACCGCGGCGCTCAAGAGACGACCATTCATACATAGTATATATCTGCATTTATTTGTTTTATTATATGCTTAAATAACAGTATAATTTGATTAATAGATTCATTAGATTGTTACATTAAACATGTTAGTTTTATTGAATTTCCATAATTCTTTAATGAATTATCAATTCATTCAAATTCATTAAAGAATTATCAATTTTCTGTCTTAGCCACTTTCAGACACATTAGTGTATAAATAGTAACCTTTTATAAGGATGCACTTACCCTTGCAGATATAATTTCCGCTCCTTGGAGCACAGCATCTGACAAAGTAGAACAGAGGTCGGAGTATACATCCTCCAGCTCCTGTAACACAAAACCAGCAGTTTGTCGTCATCAAGCTACGCCTCATTGGTTAAGAAAGCTACCAACTAATCGCATAAATATTGATTGGTCTTGACGTCAAAGGAAAACTTCTAGGGCTCATCCTGTGTGCCACAAGTTTTCCTTTACTCTATCCTTTAATTTTATCAGCTTTACATGACGTGATGGATATTTCGCCACCTAAACTAAGTTTCTTGTTTAGTGTGCTGCGGTTTTATGCGAGACAACATAAATTCAATTTGTCAGGCTGCTTCCTTATATTTGCTTTCAAATTATTCACACAAAATCTTCCAAATAGACTGTAGTGAAGTTTTCAAAAAGTGTCGTAATTGGAAGTTTAATTTTAAGTCAATTTCCACCATTTCTAACGATTCCCTACAATATATAATGTGGTGTACCTGAAATCTGCCTCCGAAAAACAAATTTGAATATATCCAGAACATCTATAATTCCAGAGAGCTATAAATCATTGCACATCAGAATAACGAGGATAACCAATCAATGATAAATAAAGACTAAGCCTTCTCCTTGAATATTAGCTAGTAATAGCTTTTCCATTGGCAACGTATGCAGATAAGACTTTTCAGGCAAATATCGACCGAGTTAGAAACGGAAACAAAAAGCAGCAAAAAGGTAAGGAATTGAGATCCTGCCTTAGAAACAAAGGTAAAAAATCTGATATGCTGCACTCACATGACTTTCTCTACTCTTGAACAAACCATACTTACAAACTCTTATTCCTATATCTTCTTCATGTTAGTTGACATAAACAGTTGCAGAAATTATCTTATTGTTCATTTTCTTGTCGGTGCAAGGGAAATATGGGAATATAGTAGGCTTTGAGCGATAGTCAAATCTTTCAAAACTTTCAAATTTTATTCTCTTTGCACTGTTAACATAAAAAACGAATAACAATATTCCCTTTGACAGAAGGATAAGTTCTCCAAAACTTATACAAATAACAAGGAATGTCTCCGAAATGGTTCGCTCTACAAAAAAGTTATTCAGACATAAATTGGGTGTTTTAGCAAGATCTACATTTTTTGTACAGTAAGATTTGCTCTATCTCTTACGGTTTGCCAGTTATGCAAAACTCATCCAGAGTAAATAAGACTTCACGGGCGATAGCCAGAGAATTCAAGATATAAATTTCATTTGTCATAAAAATATCTCAAATATATGGCATTTTAATCAAAATGGTTTAGACCCATTTTCAAGAAAATCAAAATTTTCGAAAAAGTTTCCATTTAAAGGGTAGTTTAGGGTGGAGGAATTTTCTTCAAAACGTTTTGTCGCATCCTTGAAACACAAACTTAAATACCAACTTTGGTTTTTAACCAACTTTTCGTTTTTGAGATATACTCTCCACAGGCTGACAGACAGACAGACAGACTGACAGAAAGACACACAGATACACACACACACGCGCGCACCCGCCTTTTCTAAAAATGCTTTTTTGGATTCAGAGGGACTGAAAATACATATTTCTGGTGAATTCTCGACATCGAATTTTTAAGT
Source organism: Tenodera sinensis (assembly GCA_030765045.1). Classification (NCBI taxonomy): domain Eukaryota; kingdom Metazoa; phylum Arthropoda; class Insecta; order Mantodea; family Mantidae; genus Tenodera; species Tenodera sinensis. The sequence goes on along the minus strand of CM060961.1, from coordinate 95,500,120 downwards.
GCAATACAATACTACCTCCACTTTACTATACGTAGTAGAGAAAGTACAAACAGGTCTCTTATCATGTACAAACATACACCACCAAAGAACATACAACGAACACAAAAGAAATTAAGAAGGCATGTGTAATTTCAGTTTGAGACGGGCAAACGTACGTAAAATTTTTCGCAAACTTTCTGCTCATGAGGAACATTCTGAGAGGCTAATTCATATTAGGAAAACCACGTAAAAACATAGTAAATTACTATACCATGAAAGAAATACAACGAACATATAAAAGAAAGTAAGGAGCTACAAATATTTTCAATGTGTTACAAAACAAGAAACGAGGAGTATAAGTGACAGGCCTATGAAAACAAACAAATAAGCATCCATCTTAATTACATTGGCATTAAAACACGAGCACTTGTAGCACCTTCTTACCTAAGCCTTCTAAAATTATAACAGACAAAGCAGAGGCACTACGAAGTCAGACTTCACTTGTTGACTCAACAACCAAAACTGTAAAATGGTCTTCATCAAGAGTGCAACGATTGATAATAGTATACCAGGTGGCCCATGCAGTCGCTTCCACCCTAAGTAGATAATCCTTCGTGTTTTAAAACAGTTGCAGAAGTTCATGGCGCAAGAGAGGCCAGTGGCGTTGCCACCTCTCAGCGGGACTTGAGGTGAACCAGCGTGTGTACTGTATGCCCACGACAAGAAGGCTAGAGGGGAATGAAGGGCAGAGGGGGCTTGAACTGTGTATCTACTCCGGTATCAGACCTGGTTACTAGGAAATGAGTGTATGAGAGTGCATATTTCTAGCTATGGGCGAGTTATGTGACAACATTGTGTATTTTAAACGAGCCTAGCATCCTTATCATTCTCGGAAACTAGGCATAAACACCGCGTGGGAAGCACAAAATGATTACGCTACACATTCCTAAGACTTGCCTTCTTGTTCTGGGCATACAGTACTTCGTGATAATAGACAATAACAGTACAAACAACCCAAAAATCTCATTCTACTTACAGGATGTTTATTTTCCAGGGAATAAACTCACTCCTGTATATGCTGCTATTGTCTAATATTTGAATTAGAGATTGTAAACAGCAAGCATGACAGCACATGTTTCCTTGGCATTTCTTCGTTTCTTATTGTTATTGCTGTATTTGTTTATTATTATTATTATTATTATTATTATTATTATTATTATTATTATTATTATTATTATTATTATTATTATTATTATTATTATTATTATTATTATTATTATTATTATTATTATTATTATTATTATTATTAGTTTATTACTGTTAATTATTGTTAATTGTTATTTATTATTATTTTCATTAGTGTGTTTACTAGCATTATATGTTTTACACGTTTTGAGGTCCACTGAACCCAACAGTTTTAGGAAGAGGCGTGCGCATGTGTGTATGTGAATAAGATATCTCAATAATGAAAGTCCACTGAATATCAAACTTGGTATTGAAGTTCTGCATTTTCCAAGCATGCAACATAAGACTTAAAAAATCGCCCATTCTAAACTATATGAAAATAATTTAGGGAAATTATTATTTTTTTCAAAAATGTCTCTAAGGAGTTTGGTAAATTTTTTTGACATTTTCGTCACAAAACAAACGTATTTATAGGTATATTTTGAACTTTCTAGGAATAGTCTCCGATGCCCTATTCACTCCGGATTACTGTTGCGTAACTGGTAAAGACAGACAAATTCTTACTGCACGAGAAATATGGATGGCGTATACAATTTGTTTGAAATAATGTTTTGTGCTGATTCCGAAGACCGCATAACCGGCCGGGAGGGACTGGAGCGCTGACCACGTCCCACCTCCAGTACTTCATCTCACTCATGACCCCTGCGGTGGGCTGAGGTGGGGGACGCGACGGCCGGGCGGTAGCCATTAGCTCGGAAAGGTGCTTTCGCCGCGGGGTTGGTTAGTTTTTAAAATGTTTTGTGGAGATAATCCTTGTTATTGGTTTCCATTTTGCGATACTTATGTTTACTTTTCTCAAACAGAAGGTCATTATTCGCCTTTTTGTATGTATTGCTATGCAAAGAGAACAGAATGTGAAAGTTGTCACATTGCAACCAGTTCTTAGAAGAATACAATAGACATAAGTGATAGTCAAATCTTATATGATTGATTGATTGATATAATCCTATTGTATCCACCAGGTAACATGTGATAAAACCATTTGAACAAAGGTTTAACTCGATTAACATGAAGTGAATAAAGGAATAGTTATTCTTAAAAATAGTTTTTACCTACAAGGATGAGAAGAGAAAGTTATGTGAGTGCACAGAAATTTTTTTATGTTTAAAAATTTTTAATGTATAACTCTTTAAACTAGTAAAACAACGTAGAGCAAAGTGAAGTGGAAATAGTAAATAACATTCGTAATAATACGCTCAAATTTGATCAACGGTCTGACATCTGGTAACGAATAACGGGATACTTTTGGAATATCTCACAGTGCATGCATTACGCAATTTTTCATTGCTATCTTATATACTTATATCTATATATATATATATATACTTAAACTAGCATTTCTTGTGTATATATATATTCCGCGCAACTTGTAAACGGCTTTAACGATTTCGATCAAATTTTGTATTCAGATACGGTTTTGCTTTTTAAGCTTATGTATATAGGTGTAATTCGTGAAGAAAGCTATTTTACGCGTAACAGTCACAATTACTCTAAACCTTATTTTGGCCATAATTTCTCTGTTAGTGGGCCAATTTCAACAAACAAGTCAGGATATTAAAGGCCTGGTCAAGGGCTTTCAGAGAACCTAAAGAAAGTTGACTTAGCTATGTTAGTTTACGCGGAAGTCACAATTAGTCTAAACCTTAGTTCGTCCATAATTTCTCTGTTAATCGATTTGAGTGCTTTAAAGTGCTCCTTCAGGGCTACCAGAATACAGTAAGAAATTTGACATACCTATATTAGTTTATGTGTTACAGCGCATTACATTTTACGGCTGAAATGATGGTGCTTATGAAATATTTGTATGTATCTCTATATCTCTTGTATCTCGGAAATGACTTAACAATTGCGACACAAATTCTTATTTAGTTAACGTTTTGCTTTTCAAGTTTATCTCGATAAGTATCTTCTCCCAAAAAACAAGATTTCACAAAAAGGGGGGAAAAACGCCGAGCAAAGCTCCTTCAACCAGGTGGAAACATAGACTTTGTTATGAGAGAGCCGACATTCGCGAACGACTATATAAGCGAGCGCTCTGCAGAAGCAAGTCAGTGAATAGCTTGTTGGATACGTGAGTGAGTCAGTAAGTTACGGATGGAACGAAAAGAGCTCGACTCCCGAGTGAGTGAGCTGTTTGGAAGAAGAGGCAACGTCGGGCGTATTTCGTTTATTCCGCTATCTCAAGGAAGAAAGTAAGGTGACATTTAACAGCGAAACTAGTTCACAATAATGAAGTATCTGAGTACCTAAGCGAACTCTGGGCTAAAGTTGAGCTAGAATTTGTGATCCGCGAAGTCATTCTCCTACATTTCCCATTCATCACCGTGTGTTGCGGGACTTTAAGGCGACAAAGTACTAAGAAAATAAAAAATCCTAGGACAGTAGGCAAACCGAAGAAAACAAAACAGGGGTTGGGTTGAACGTCATGTCCTATCCATTAACACCACTGGGTTAAAGCAATGGTACAGGAAGCTGAACATGTGTGTTAAAGGCACTGCATCTGTGAAAAAACAAATCATCCAGAACTTTCATTTGAGGGACCTGAAACTTATCACAGTACAATAATGTAATATAGTGAGGACATGCACAAATTAAAACAGGTATCTGCATTTGTTTCAGAAATATTAACGTTTTTGTTCTGCACGTAGATATTTTGTGTTAATAAAAAATACACCAGTATCAAACCGTTTTTGCATCCTACTAAATATGGCCTTCAACAGATCATTTTGAAGAATCCCACATTGAAGTTTCTCAAAAAGATTTAATAAGCTACAAAAGAAAGGTTTCTGTTTTCCTATTTTTCGATTTTATGAATATCAAACTATGGAGGTATTTAATAAAAATAAGGCAATTATACAATTTCAAAATGTCTCTCAATTCATGAAGTTTTGCTGAAAATTATAAGTCTTTTGGGACAAATATTTTTAAATGCGGAGTATATCAACTGATAAAAAATACAGAAAACAAAGTATTGAAAAAAACATAAGTGGAATATGTACTCTGAAGTGTTTCGAAGGCCATACAAAGTGATAAATATTTCTTATATTAATAAATCAAAGGCGCAAATGAAAGTATGGAGTATAAATACATTAAAAAGCTAAAGATTTTGTATTTTTCCCATATTTTATGTGAGTTCACAGGTGCATTGTTTAACATAGTTTCTAGACCTCTCTGGTATGACACTAATTTTTTAGCCTGATACTTCTTTCATCAGTTGTGATTGCTGTTTACTTTTTCAATACTTTTTAATTGTTTAATGTGCAGTCGATATTTTCTTTTCTTGGTAGGTCGTGGATATACTGCGCAATTTCAAAGCCCGCTTATAGCTTTGAAACATCTGACTATAGATTCGGCCTTTTCTAGTACGCAATTATAGTCACAATTAAGGTTGTAATTACTAATTTAATAATAGTTTACGGCAGTTATACAAAAGTAAAGCATAATTGGAACATTATTGTGAATGTAACACATTTATACTTTTTATGTTAGTTGAGAAAAATCCATCTAAAATAATTAGAGTATTAGGCTGTTGACTAACAGGCATTTAAATGATCACGTTATAGTCTCTTAAGAATCTCCGATGACAGAAAATGTTTGATCAAATCTCCATTTTCTTTAATACATTCAGAACTTCACTGTATTAATGTTTAGCCCTCTGTGCTTATTATTTTTTCTTCAATTCTGTTTGACCTGTAACCAAAACACTACAAACACTTACTTGCATTTGTTTTAAATCCTTGTTCCCTTCCTATTTAGTTTTAGAAGTATCTCATTTCTGCTTCAAGAGGTTTCCATATACGGGTGTTAGGTGTGTAAGTGCAGATATTTTGATAAGTGATACATTAAAATGTATCCACTTCGGTATGTTAGTAGTTTTGCTTTCTCTACTGGTAAATAGAAGGAAGTATTGTATTCCACCCAAAAATTTGATGTCGAGATTTCACCGGAAATATGTTTTGAGACCCCCTGAATCCAAAAAAAAGCATTTTTAGAAAAAGGTCCGTGCTTTTTTTTTCTTTTTCTTTTTTTTTTAATTAACGTCCTCCAACATTGTGTCATATCGGACGAATGAATGAAATGAAATGGGTGAAATGATGCTAATATGAGCCCGAGGTCCATGGAGCTTTAAGTTACCCGACATTCGCCTTCTCAGGATAGGGAAAACCTCGGAAAAAAACTTTACCCGGATAACTTACCCTAAGCGAGATTCGAACTCACGACCTCTTGATATACATTTCATTTGACATCAAAATATCTTAAACATATTGCATTTTAATCACAATCGTTAGAGCCATTTTCAAGTAAATAAAAATTTTCAAAAATTTTCTATGTAAAGGGTAGTTTAGGGTGGGGCTATTTTCTTAAACATCTTCGTGTCACATCCTTGAAAGACATTAAACTTAAATACCAACTTTGGTTTTTAAGCGATTTCCGTTTTTGAGTTATGCTGTACACACACAGAGAGAGGTCGTGAGTTCGAATCTCGCTAACTTACCCTAAGCGAGATCCGAACTCACGACCTCTCTCTCTCTGTGTGTGTGTATGTGTGTGTGTATGTGTGTGTGTGTGTGTGTGTGTGTTTGCGGAGATATTGCTTGTTTTTTGTGTCAATTTCGGAAATCTTAAAAGTTTCATGAAATGGAATATCGTTGTTCAAGCGTGCAAAGACTCAAAGCTTTAAAAGATTTGACTATCGCTCAAAGCCTAGTGTATTCTCATATTCCCCTTTCACCTACAAGGAAATAAGCAATAAGATAATTTTTACAAATATTTATCTCAACTAACACGAATAAGATATAGGAATAAGAGTTTGTAAGGATGGTTAGTACAAGAGTAGAGAAAGTCATGTGACTGCAACACATATTTTTTTCTCTTCGTCTACGAATTTTCCTGTAAAAGAATTACATAGTTTATTACCTGATATCTTTTGCATGGCCGTAACTGCGCTGCGCAATGAACAATGCCTGTGAGATAGGCTATCCTTTTAGTTCAGACCTCAATGCGAGAACCAACGGCTTAGGTAATGTGAGGTGATTGGGCTTGTAGAAGCCATTCGAACTCAGTTCTGATAGAACATTCGTTTCGACCACTCTGTGCCATGTTTTCCAGGCATGCCTATTTGAAGGTACCATCCTACCTGAGAACATGCTACTCTTAGTAAGTTAAATTATAAGTCTGAAAATAAAGGACACAATGATTTCAATTTCCATAAACATACATGCACTTACACCCCTATGTACATTTTTCGCCCTTTTTAAATCGGATATGTAGGAAATAAGTTGGAAATATGCAATTTTCTTCGCGCTTTGGAAGCCAGAGAAGAGAAATTAGCCTTCGAGCTCATAATATAAAGGGCGTATGCTTTATTTCATAAGGTTTCATTTTTAATCACTCGAAGGCAATTCAAGTAGAAACCTTAGTAATTGCTATCCGCTATTCAGTCGGTAGTTTGATCTTCTTAAACTTCTTCCATGCTCTGTGCTTTTACGACAGGCAAGGCGCATTCATAGTTTTTTTCATATATAATTTCATATTGTATATTCTGGAAATCCCTAGCGAAGCCATTATGCTTTTGTTTAGATCAGAGATGTTCTATTTGGAGCAGAGAGAACCGCAAGGGAACAAGTTTTAGCAATTATGTATCCATGCTAAGTAATCTACTTACAAAGAATCTAATCGAGCAAGATGGCTCCGCGGTAACGTAGGAAGCTCATATTCGGCATGTTCTAGGTTCGACTCCCGTCGACCGCCCACTATGACCTGGGGTTTTCGTAGTTTTTCCTGGTCGATGGGAGTATTGTACATTTTCCATTGTTTACATCATATAACGTTGCTTGTAATAGATCGGGTTTGCATGTCAATATCCAACACATGGCTGCAGATAGCCTTAGAATCCTTCTATTACATTAATCACAGTTATTAGAAGCATTAGAGGCAGCAGCAGCTGTGTGTATTTAACTGAGCTTTCATTTTCTAACTATGCACACAAAGCATTTTCTAAAATTTCTTCTGTTTTATTCAGGGAGTCTCAAAACTTGTGTTTCCAACATTGGTGGGAATACAATAGTTCTTTTACTTACTCTATGCATACCAGAGAATAAAAGTGCAAATATATTTTATACTTTTCGTTGGAAATTTTCACAGAGCCCTTGCTCTCCATTTTAACAAGGAAATCTAGAAAAGCATTTGTTAATCGGTATTCCAATGCCGGTGACATTGGAACACAAAACGCTATCGTAGAGCACGCGTATTTTCGTTAGTTACTCCTGTTGGTTAACAAACATCATGAAATAAAATCCGCAATTATAAACGAGCTACAGAACGTAAAATATTGACATTCTTTAAGCTTAACAAATAATTGTAGAGCCTTTGTAGTAACATAGCTACAGAATAACCCTATGGCCAAACACATAGCTCTATATCACAGAGGGTCAAGAGTTTTAATACGAACTATGGACTAGATAAAAATATTGCTTCACTTTTCTTAGTTCCTCCTATCTCCTTTGTTTTTGTGTGTTTCTTTTTTTACTTCCTCTATCACCTACTACCTGGTAAATCCATAAGGCGAATCGGAAAGGATGTAAAACTGCCGAATTGTTTATGCGAGATTATCACATTTACATGGCGAGATAGCGTATGTACACTCTGTTCAGATGTAACCATGTCTTTTGGACAACGTCTCATATATCGGCAGGTGCGAGATATGATTTATTTACATTAATTATTGATGGTATACCGAGCTACTATTGTTTCACTGTTCTAGTAAACAAGATATCAAGCGATCGCAGCGATCGACAACCAAGGTCAGTACGCTTTGTCGCTTTGCCAGGTAGTATAGTTGGGGTGCTATTTACGTTTCCAGTTCGGGTTCTTTGGTTCTAGCTTTGCGGTAGCTAATAAAGCGGTCGCTTTGTAAGGAACTGGAAAGCCGACCTTCGGCGGCAGCTTGGCACATAAATAAAGTGGTTTTGTAAGATTGGAAACCTGACTTTCGACGAACTTATACCTGTAGTAAAAGAAAACTGTATTCTACTGAAAAATTTAACGCCGAGAATTGATTTGAATTACAAGCTTTTAGTAACAATAAAAGAAATGTATTTTTAGAAAAAAAAGACCGAATGTGTACCTGTAAACAACACAATCGAAAAATGAAATGCCTGATAACTACCAAAGTGCTATTCAAGTTCAGCATTTCCAAAGACACATGTGGAATGATACATGAGACATGAACATTTTCAAGAAACTGCCTCGACTATAAACTATCCTTTAAATGGAAGTTTTTTTTTTTTTTTTGAAATTTTGGATGTTCTCAAAATGTACCTAAACAATTTTGATTCGAATTCCACTTGTAAATATGTTTTGTGCAAACAAAATGTTATCTTGAATTCTTTGTCTGTGAATCCTTTGGGAATAGTCTGTGAAACTTTCCTTCGTTTGAAGGATCCTTTGTATAGGTAACTGGTAAAACGTTATAGACGAAGATGTGTCTACTACACAAAAATGTAGATTTGCTTAAAATATACAATTTATCGCCAGTAATCATTTTTATGCTATCAACCTTTTTCAGGATATCAGTTCTTTATAGTTTAATTTAAGGCTGTCTCTATTCAGTTGCTTCTGGCGATTTCGTGTAAATGAAATTTCTAAGCTGGCACGATTGTAGCGATCAGGTTTTTAAACAATTGACAATGAATTCAGTTTCCCCATTTATTTTTGTATTTTGACATCGAGTTTGGCGCACAACAAAGGACGGAGGGTCTAAGCAACTTCACACCACGTGCCGTGCTGGCAAGCGGTCAAAAGCGTTCAAGGTCAGGCTGACTCACACGACTGTTTTGTGTACGTGACTATCAACAGTTGAAGTGACAGAAACAAAAGGGGTTTCGATAATGTTCGCGAGACTTCTAGCTTTGTCATTCCCGCTGTGTGTTTGAGAAACTTGAAAGAGGTCCGCGTGACGTCATCCGCAGTATATAAGGCCATGAAAGAGCAGAGTTTTTATTTTCTTGTTTAACGACGCTGTCAATTGCCAGGATCACATCAGCGTCGCCGGTGTGCCGGAATTTTGTCCCGAAGGAGTTCTTTTACATGCCAGTAAATCTACTGACATGGAGCTGTCGTTTTTAAGCACACTTAAAAACCATCGGCCTGGGCCGGGTTTGAACCCGCGACCTTGGGATCCGTAAGCCAGCGTCTAACCAACTGAGCCACGCAGACCGACATATGAAAGAGCAGAGGAGTGAGTTCACAGTTAGGGCTACACACATGAGTTGGTCAGTCTGCCAGTGCGTGTGATGTAGTAAAGATACGTCGGTGTATGCTAAGAAGTTCCAGCGAGCGTCCTGAGCTATTACATTGTCGTAACTAGAGGCAGAAGAACTAAAGAAGGGCACTAAAAGGACTGAGCAAGGTGACAAGTAAAAATTGTGAGCTGTGACAGCACAAAAGTCTGTAGGCTGTGTCAATGACGAGAAGAAAACTATTTATGGTCAAATATTGGTAGATAATAAAGTGAGAGAAAAGTAACTGGGTTGTCGTTCTGTCACAGTGTGTTTGAGACAGTAATTAAAATCGTTAGCAAACGGTTATCTGGATAATAATTAAGTAAATAAACAGATAAGCTTTCGCACGAATAGTTCGTAAAAATTGTACAAAATAAACGAAAATACGTAGAGAAATTCACGTGAATCAACATACTTTTTCTCAATTTCGTTCATATCAGGACATATATTTTTGAATTTTGTTATCACGTGACTAAATTTTCGCATTGTCACAATGTGAGAACGCCGGACAGATGATTCAAGTCGTGTGGTCGCCTTCTTATTCCATTTGATCTATTTGTTGCTGGTGGCCTGAGTATTAAACTTTATCTGTGGAGCTTAAATTCACTGCAAATTCTGTCATAGTACATTAATTACTTACTGATTATAGTTAATTTATGATAAGTAGGTTTTGCAGGAGGGAAGTTATCAGGACATTCAGCGGAACTATTTGTTTGTGACGAAAATAGTCTACCTATACCATCTATTTTATTTCCATGTATTTATTCTGCAGGTGCATCGCAACTTTCCTGACCTCCAAAATTATTTGTTTTTGCTGCACAATTTGTTAGAAAATCGGCTCTTCTACGTCCAAGTGGGCCGCTGGTCCTCCCGGGAGAGAGTCATGCAGGCTGGCGCACCACCAGGTGCAATCATGTCCCCTTTTTCTACTTACTTTTCACCAAAGACTTTCCCGTGACATCAGTTGCAAAGTCGCCATGTATGCCGAGGTCACTGCAATTTGCTACCAGCATAAAAATCGTTTCGGTCTCGCAGAAATGCAGCGGTATGTGGAGAACTTGATCAAAATTGGAAGATCAAAACTAACCCAAACAAATGCCAGCATATCCGTTTATCAAAGCGATATCACACTTTGCCAATGGACCTCAATGGTCGGTGATCAAATATTACCTTGCGGTCAGCAAGTCAAATGGTCCTGTAGGCTTGTGTGGTGTGGGCCAGCTTCTCCACCACCGCCATTAAACAAATCCAAACTATCCAAAACCTTTCCTTTCGTTTCCTTCCGCACCTCCAACCGTATCCTCTAACCGTAGCCTGCACCCAGAAACCGAACTATCAACTAACTTAGAACCAGTGTTGAGAAAAGCCTATTCCATAAGGACGCGCATTAAGAGACACCAGAACCCCGGGATATCTAATATTGGTAAAGGCGAGCCGAAACATCGTAAACATGCGAGAATTATAATTTTATAAAACAGGCACAGCTCGCCAACTCTGCGCGTCCATCCACACTGGAATTGCTCACAATCAACCAGGCAGAGGCCGCCATCACTGGGAGACCAGGGGTTGGGTGCTGTCGCATTGCAAAACCGCGGATGTGTACAACGTGCAAAGTAGTGTAAATAGTGCTGTGTTTGTGCGGGACGTATGGCGTATGCCCAAGTGAGTGTATATGTGTGTGTATGTGTGTACTTGAGCGTAATAATAAAAGAAGAAACTCAGTTTCTTAGTGCACAGAGACTTTAACATCTAATGAAACGTCTCGGTGGCTTGCAGGTGGTCATCGTAAGGGTTTTATATAAGCCAAAAGGACTACACACAAAAAATGCGGATATTTGTAAACCTCTGAAAATTGTAGTATGTAAGTTGAGGCCTATGTACAGGCAACAAGCAAAAACCTTTATGGATAGACAATCTGAATCAGAAAGTTCGCTGCTGAGGAAGTAAAATTGGGTAAACATTTAGAATAGGCTTGGTTTAAAAATGCCCTTCCAATTTTGTGCTCAAATAGGAATAAGACTATACAGAACGCTGATTATCGTGTCTGTGTGCTTGAACTTTCACATTAAGGTTATTTCTTCATTTCATTTAACTCTGTATTTCTAAACATTCATTTAGAAAATCTGGTATGTTGTATCCGCTGTTTAATGTAAATTCAGGCTTCGTTTCAAAAGGAGATGCCTCAATTCAATTTGTCTCTCTGGTAAACACACAGATATCTGTGGAGAGAGAGTGAGCCCAGCCTTTTAATTATGAATTGCAGTGGGAAAGATCAAAGACGTCTCAACTGGGAAAATGGGAATCGATATTGTTAGAACCGTGTGGAAAGCTACCGCCTTTTCTTTTGATGTTCGGAAAAGGCGACATTCAATATCAATTGCTTTGTTTCATGCCGTAGCAACGGTAAATTTCACTTCCACGTGAACGTATTTGTGGTTTTAAGGGCAATTTCTCTTAGCATTGACGCAAAACAACTAAAATACAGCATATAATGAAACAGAGATTTTAAATTCTGAGGCTGTACCTACTAAAATAAATTTCCGTCAAATCATTCCTGTATTGTGTCAATATATTAGTCTTGAAAACAATGAAACAAACTATATACGTATTTGGACGTCTGTCCCCTATAAGTAGATATTGTGATAAAAATGACAAAGTTGGTTCGCTTACTTTTCTATCACTTTATTGTTTTATAAAATATTATTACTAGTACACACAGTATACAGTCTTCCGTGCTATCATTGCTCATAATTTCAGTTTCTGGAACCTTGCTCAGTCCTTTCAGTGTCTTTCTTCATTTTCTCTGTCTCTCATACACTAACTACGACATTACAATCACTTGGCGCTCGTTGACTTCTTCGACGCACTAATACACGCGTAGCTGTATCACACACTTTGACACACTGACCGACTGGTGTTTGTAACTGTAACTCTCACTCTGCTGTTTTCTCGCCTCCTTCTATAGTGGATATGACATCACACGGACCGTTCTCGACTTCCACACACATGGTGGCGATCATGTGGACAGATATTTCTCGAAAGTTCTGAAGAAAACCCCTTTGGTGTAGCCGCTACCTTGTTTTTAGTCACGTGTACACAAACAGAAGCGCGAGGCTCCTGACCTTGAACACCTTTGCCCACTCACCGACCCGGCATGTAGTGTGTAGTAGTTTAGCCCCGACAGTCCCTTGTTTTGTGCCGCGCCCGACGTCACAGTATGTTCATTAACTAATGGCAGTGCGCGCCTCACGCTTTCTGAGCGGGTTTAGCATGTCTGTAGCATGTCTGTTTTTGCGGGTAGTCCTCGAAAGCCAAGCATCATAGTATGTACCAGAAAATTACGAATTTCATTTGTTGTTTTTCGGCGTTTTGGGGGCCTTTTTGTGGTGAGGGGGCTTAATGGTCCCATTAGAGCCTCTTTAAATTATGTTTTAATTTTTTATTTCGTAGCATCATTCTTTTTTGACTACTCCTTCTCAATTCAATTAGAATAAAAATTACTTACATGGTTTAACACAATATTCTAAAAGCACATTTCATAGAATTTTTATTTTTTAATAAGATATTAATTCTACAAAATAATATTTAGGTTTTATGCAATAAATGAAGCACTAAAATTATACACTACAAGATATAATAATGCACATCAAGTTTTTAAGTAAGAATTTTGGGAGAAAATCACACACATTCCCTTGAAGAATGTCTGATGATGTGATGAAATATTGTTTTTTTTTTAGGATATTCTAGCTATTTTAGAAGTCTGTTTATGCAATTTATAAGTCTTGTACTTCCCAGCCGTGATTATGACTAACCTTGATTTAATGTTACTGTTTCATAATGATGTGTGTATGAATAAAGGGGTTGCCCCCTCAGTTGTGTTCTGAAGTATTTTAATAACTTTAGATCAGCTCTGGCCAACTCGCAGGCTCCATGGTATGTATATTTCTAGTGCCCTTCATTAGCAAATTTTTACTCCGAGGATTTGTAATGTTAATTCAAATTTAAAGACAAAACTATTTCATTATGAGTATGTTCCCAGTACACACACATGAAGTATGTTTTTGTAGATATTCATTACTTCCCTAACCAGTGCTTTACCGTTTTCCTCTCAAAAGAAGGTTACTTGACCTAACGGTGGTTGTGATGGCGCCCACGCCTCCTTGTGCATAAGTTAAATGTGTCCGAGCACATAAAGTTGCAGAGAGTGATTTAGATGTAGCCGAGCGGTTGGACCGTTCACCTGTCACGACGTCACCCGGATTTGATCCCAGGGACTCGCATGAGTATTGTCGTGGACGAAGCGGTGCCCGGGCGAATTTTCTCCGGTTTCTCCCGCCACTCATTCCACCAGTTCCATTCATCTAGCATTTCATATCACCCTCATACCTTGTGCTTGGCTAACTACCCGCTTCCAGGTCTTTACTCTGTCCGGTCCATAGGTTCGTCTGCTCTCCAACAGGCTTCTGATCCTAGGCACTGGCTTGTAAGTCCTAGGAGTATCAGTCCTCCATACACGGAGGGTAATCATATAAAGAAGAGCAGTTAGGATCGATTATGAACTATTAGTTGTTACCTTGTATTATTTAACACTAATACTAAACTCCACATTTCGATAACTATTACTAATGTCAATATTGTACTACGGATACTCACAGCTCAGTTGTGTTGTCTAAAGTAGGTGGTTTGTGCGCTAAATCAGCATTGTATAGTAATGTCTCTCACTTAGCTTTGCTTAAAACTCACTTCTCCACAATAATTCTTTGGATTAGTTTAACCTCGTTAAAAAAGTAAAAAACTTAAATAATTTATTTGATGAAATGATATATCAGAAATCCTCATATTAAAGAGTCAGTATGGTACAATCTTCTAAAGATGAGTGCAGTGGCGGTTCCTGGGTAATCGCATACTCGCAACTGCACACCCAGTAATTTTTTACTGAATGTGAATGTGTATTTACCGTTATAGATGTGCATATGAGAAATTCGAATGTCGAACTTTCTTCTAGATGGACTTGCTCGTTTAATTTTCCTGCGCAATCTTTACCAAATACCAGCGCATTTAGTCAACAAGTTATAGAGACGCATAAACCGGATTTTGCGATTGGCGAAGGAACCTTTAGGTTGAGGGGTCACGGGGAAAAGCTTATATGAAGGAATATGACGACTTAAAGCAGCATGATCGACAAAGGTAACACATGCGATTGTTACCGCGCAAGCGCACTGCGGTTTCCTATACTAAGTCTGTTTTCCTTACTATGAGCATTTCCCTCCTCTGCGTTTCCAAATATAATGTAGCTATTTTCTATATTAAAATGACAGTTAAGCTAATATGGTAAACACAATTACATCTATTTTTATTAAACCATTATAAATACATATAATTACTCTTCATGCCGTAATTTACTAAGGCCAATCTTTTAGTTTGGAATGGTTATTTTGTTAGAGTATTTATTTCTGTTTATGTCGGTATTTCTGGCAGCAAACTACATGCAGTTGTATCTGCTCATAGCAGGAAATTTGAATATATGAAAGCGTGGAAATGAATGTGGCGAAACAGAAAATAAATCTTTCGCGTTTATTTTTAGCAGAGAAACTGTTTTCCGTACTTATTGTTTGCGAGTGAAACACCATCTGTTGTTATATTAGTAATTTAAAACAAAAAATAACAAAACATGAGAGCTCAATTGGCCACCTGAAAGAAAAGGAGTACAGGCGGGGAGGATGTAATATACTGCACACTGCGACAGGTCACGAGCCGCAACTGGATGAGTGCCAGCAATCACTCATTATAAGACTAGGTTCTTCCTGCTGCATAGTTACAGCAGAGAAGTTACTGAAATATCGGTGATTTAGACAGTAAATATTATTCTATAGAGGACTTCTTACTTTGGCTAACACATTTGAGCTGTTTTACGAAACAGTTCTACAAAAGTATGTAGGTATGAAGTGAGGGAATGATGCTTATTAAAGTGAAAATCACCCGAAGTTTGTCTTATGAGGCTAGGTAAAAACACTATTTAGATGAATCATAGCTGGCTGGGTTAGAAGACAACCTAGAGCAAGGAAATTAGTTTATAATGTTAATCTAACCCTTGTATGAGTTTTAAGTTTGGTGGGGCATTGTGAATACATAAGGCAATTTCGTTGCTACATTACATAGTAGTTAAAAATTACTTCAAGATTTTTCAGTGTCGACATCACTATTCCAATGTCAAACAATCAGGAAAATTACATCACGCGAGAGTTAAAACAATCCAACATGTTGCACTAATATAACCTTCTCTACTCTTCTACTACTTATTTTTACAAACTCATTTCTCTATCTTCTTCATGCTAGTAGAAGTAAGCTTTTGCAGAAATTATCTTATTGATTATTTCCTTGTAGGTACAAGGGGCATAAGGGAATACAGCAGGCTCTGAGCGATTGTAAAATCTTTTAAAGCTGCTCGCTAAATGAAAGCTCTGAAATTTCCGTTCTCTATGTACGGGCAAGATATTAAAAAGTGAATAACGACCCTCCATTTTCGAAAAGTTTAAGTATTGCAAAATTCACACAAATAACAGGGAATGTCCTCAAAATGGTTCACTCCACTAAAGAATTTATTTGGACATATATTGTGTGTTTTAACTAGATTTACATTTTTTGTATAGTAAGATTTTGTCTATCTCTTATGGTTCACCAGTTATGCAAAAATTATCAACAGTAAACCGCGCTAAGTGGGCTATAGCCAGACAATTCAAAATATACATTTCAATTGCCATAAAAAATATTTTAAACATGACATAATCAAAATCGTTAGAATCATTTTCGAGAAAATCAAAATTTTCGAAACATTTCCCATGTAAAAGGGTAGTTTAGGTTGAAGGAATTTACTTTAAAACCTTCATGTCACATCCTTGAAAGATATTAAACTTAAATACCAACTTTGGTTTTTAAACGACATTTCATTTTTAAGTTATGGTGTTCACAGTCACACATACAGGACATACACACACACACACACACACACACACACACACACACACAGACAGACAGACAGACAGACAGACAGACAGACAGACAGACAGACAGACAGACACACACACACACACACACACACACACACACACACACACACACCACACGTACACTCACTTCTCTAAGAATGCTTTTTTGGATTCAGGGAGTCTCAAAACATATTTGCGATGAAATCTCTACATCGAATTTTTTGGTCGAATACAATACTTCACCTAGGTAGTAGAGAAAGTAAAAATTATGTCTGGATTTTAGTCAACATCGCGATTCTAACCTCAGTCAGCAAAACCATATGACAATATTTGTCCATGACAAATACAAAATTTAATGGCAGCTGATAGTTGACCACTTCATGATCACATTATTCTCTTTCCTGTTGTACAAATAAATTTTGTGGGCACAAATCAAATTTGTATCACATGCGTTGCAACGTCACTTCTCAGTGTGTTTAACCACGCAACACCGCAAGGCGTGGCGAGCCTCTGATTGGATGTTGTGTTGAGAGTGCTGCGATACTTGGACAGAAGTGTATCAGAGCACGTTAGAAGCGAATTTATGTAAACATACAGAATGCTTCGGATACCAAATTCGGTCACCACCTTCTCGAAAGCTCAGCTATTTAATTATGTTTGTTAACGGACCTATCACTTAAAAAGATCATGTCAGCACCGTCGGTGCGCCGGAATTTCGTCACACAGGAGTTAATTGTGCAGCTATTTTGCTATATCATCCGCTTGAATTATTTGCTTTCAAATCACCTCCTGCGCCAACCAGGTTGTTACTAATGATTTAGGGACAGTTTTACCACCAATGATTATCTTATTTCTCGGCTGAAAGGTATTACAACTACGTTTTGATAAAACGAGTGTTTTCCCAACAGCGTAATCTTTAACGAGGTCTACAAACTGGTTAAAACACTACCGGCAATTTTTCAGCATTTACGGATCGAAACCAAAGAAAGCGAAGTAAAAGGGCAAATGGTGCCAGAATGAGGAATGGATGTGGTTATGGAGAACGATGAATGAGAAGGCAGAGATGACGAATATCTGCAGTACCAGAGACATATAAGGTGGCCAAGATAGATCAGAGAGTGAAGAAATTATGCGAAGTAGGTATATTATGATGTAAGCGCGGCTTCTTGCAAAACAATCTGTGCTCTATTTTGGAACAAATAGAGCAAGAACTTTAGTTCTCATTCCATAAATAAATTAGAAATTTTGGGATCCACTGTCATTTTTTCGTTGCCATCCCTAAATTATATTTCTGTTCTTCATCGTGTACTCTCACTCCTGGTACAGGTTCCCTTTCCTTTATGCGTCGCAAATGTTTTTGTATTGTTATGTGTATAGCTTGTTTCATTCTGAAATATTTTGCGGTACAATAAAATATAACCAAGCTCTCCCCCTGCAATTAAATGCTTTTGCACACAATAGTCGTGTGCTATGGCATTGATTTTTTTCAGTCTCATTCTACCCTTTCCAAACTCTCTCCCATTCCGGCGTCTAGGTAATTATATAACTGCTTTTGTGAAACATGCTGAGTGACCGTTGTTGTTTTTCAGAAGAAGAAAGCAATTGTAACAGGCATAAACCAAAGCTAAGAGTGTTTTCTTTTGTTATTCAACTTAATATTCAATTCATTATTTGAAACTGAGGAAAACAGCAAAAGTTAAGGGAAATTCGCCAGTACTTGGGTTTGAAACAGTTACCTTCCGAATTTGAGCCAAAGGCGTTACTACACGAGCCATCTTATAGGTGACTGATGTTTTGTTCTGGAACAGTTTCAGGATATCTACTATAAGTTTACGTTATACAACCAAGGGGGACACCTCGAGCACTGCACAAGAATATTGCGATTACCATCCCATGGGTGAAGTAAAGGAACTCCAGAGAGGCGCAGAATCCGTACACCTCTCGAAGACCTGACCCACTACTGAAGGTGCCCAAGGAGAGCGATGGACGACCCTTGTAACTAGGCCACCCTCTGGTGTCTATGGGTAACAGTTTTTCATTGAAGTTCAGCGCCATTTGTCCAGCACCGCCTCACGCCACGAAACCTTAGTTGAAATGAGAAACCTGAATGAAAGGGAAACGAGGGAAAGGAAGTTTAAGAAAAGCTAACATCAGATTGGGTGGTACAGCGGGTTTTAAACTATGAAAGGATGCTTTATAACTAGTCCCGTGTTGAGCCGCGATTTTATAGCGCGTTTAAATATATTTTATTTATGAGTGAAATATTACCCTTTTCCTTATATTATCTGGAGAAGAACAACTCGTAAATTTTTACAGATTTCTTCAATTGGCTGCGGTGGTTTTAGCTGTGAGACTATTTGGTCTTCAAAGGGTCGGCAACGGATCGATGAGAGATCTATTATGAAATTGTCCCTTTGAATCACTATCTTGTTTGTATTTATTAGACTTTTTGAGTATCACAAAATGCGCACTTCCAGAGAAATCTCAAGATAAAAAATTTTGTATTTTTTCTTTTTGACAACATGAATGAATAGAACGAATATTTATTAATACCTAGAACCGTATAACCAGAATAAATGGTACATAAAACTTGTCAACTATATTCATTAAATAAATGTTCCAATAGAAGATTATATATATTTTGTAACAGAGAAGAATATATTTTCTTTACAGACTATTTGCTTTAGTTATGAAACTTCACGTGCTATGATAAAATTAAAGGTATTTTAATTTGTAGTTCATCTTCACCATTTTAACCATTGTGTTGAATGTTTTTAAGAAATTCAATGCATTTTGGGGGCAGTTCTGATTCCACAGCCTCTGAACGATTACTTCTAGATATGTATATCTGTGAAGGTTTGTTTTCACTAGTGAGATTGATGTTGGTGCTGGTGCATGTGTTGCACAGCTGGTAGCTGCGCCACATGCTTTTCACCTTCAAGAGTCTACTTCTACTTGAGTGAAAAAGTAAACTCCTTCTTACCGTTCTAGATCAGGAAGATTCTTATTATCTATTTCCCACACAGCAACATTTTCTTGGTATCAGCGTTGCTGAGTAACATTCCTTCTCTTGGAAAACGCTCATGAAAACCCAAGCAGTATTCCTGCAGTTTGCTACTGTCCTTCTGTAGTAGGATCATTCAGAAGAATTCTATGTGCAATTAAATTACTCCCATAGGCAAAGTAAAGACATTTGTTGGACATCATCCAGTATTTTGTTGATATGGCGCTGAATTCATCAATGGTACGCCAAGCCTTGTTAATTACACAGAAATATTCTACCACCTCTGACTTTCTTGTCATTATCTTGTTTTAGTTGACATTATTTCTGACTATTAACGAGCTTTAGTACCTTACGGTAGCGGTTTACAGTAATATCCTTATATAAAACATCATAAGTTTTCTATTCACGTCTAGATTTATTTCTGCTGTTTATAAAATGTATGAAGATCACCTTCTCAATGTATTTGTATTATATTTGATTATGAGCCCTTAGACAAGAACCTGCCTCAGTGGTCAAAGGGAATCGAACCCGAAACCTCTCGAATGCGAGCTTCACACGTTACCGAGGAGCCAAGGTGCTCAGTAGAATATCCACTAGCTAATGCATACGAACAGCTAATGTAGAGTGAGCAATGCCTCTCTATGTTCAAAGATGACCTTAATGATTAATAGAGAGAAGCCTTTCTTGGATAAACACAGTGTATGCTTGACCTCCACCCTTTGCGTGCTTGCATGTTTCCTAACACACATTAAAAGACCGGCACCAACTTTTTTATTACGCGATATGAAAGGACATCATCTCCCGACACATCCATCATATCTTGATGGATTCCGTCGCGCCGTTAAAACTCCGTTCTCTAGCCGAAGCACAAGTTTCTGGTTCTCCAAACGTCACACAATCGTAACTGAAAATCTAAAACTTGTTGCCAGCTGTATATACGAGTAAAACACTTTAAATTTACTACAAATACAATTTTTAAGTAATATTGTAAAATGAAAAAAAACTTCGGTACGTTACGATTACACGACTTCCTTCAACATAACGATACTGCTGCAAACGCTTTATATTATATACTTCTATACTAATATACAAAATTTGCTTCTGTGAGTGTAAATTAGTACAACTTTTACCTTACTGTCGTATATATATGGTAAATAAAATGAACGTAAACACTGAACTATGTGAAAAACATTATCTAGAATTTATGAGGACTTCATTTACATTTAAAGCAGGATTAAAATGTTCAAAATTGTACGCGTGGTGATTTCTTACAAGTTTTATTTCTAGCATTGAAACTATATCCTGTTTAGTTTTAATAGAACAACACTGTCGATTATATGAACGTAGTCTTAGGCCAGAATGTTTCTTCTTGCCAACAGCTAACATTTATTTTTCAGCAAGATTAAAGAATATAACCATTACATTTTTCACAAATACAAAGTGTAACACAATGCAAAGTTCTAAAAACAGAAATTAAAAAAAAAAAAAAAAAAAAAAAAAAGGAATAACCCTCCCCCTATCTCTCAGTGGCTATGTAGAATTTTCGTCGCAAATTTAACCTCTTTTAGAAAGAGAACTGCTACTTGCATAAAAACTGACTACTGCTAACACACGAATTAAATTCACACTTTACAAAATCCCCAATAAAGATGAAGAAATTTAATGACGGAACGGCTACCTTGTTTCTATTACACCTGTCGCTCCCGTCCTGACTAACTCACTTTCTGGCATCGCCAACGTGCCTGGAAGGAGGTTGTGTCCTCAATGGAGCACAAGGAGTACCACTCAAAGACGACGACTTGCATGACGTAGTCAAAGGTCACACTTATGTGCATGTGACGTCTCCAAAACCTTTAGCCGCGGGCCCACGACTTACGTCGTATCTTGGCGCGCGAAGTCTTGAACAATGTATTTAAACTAAACTAACTAAACCTCGGCGCGACAGCCCACGAAGGGCCAAGGCCTACCGCCCAGCCGCTGCGTCAGAACCCGGGTTCTCCGCGCCAGAGGCAAGTGCGCTAGAACAATGTATTTAGGCATATCAAAATATGAACCATAATGGCTCATGTGTATGCAGAGGAATTTCGAAAACCAATCAACCGAGTTCTGACTTTTCTACTACGTAGGGAAGGTATTGTATTGCGCCCAAAAATTCTATATCAAGATTTCACTAGAAATATAAGTTTTCGGACTCTCTGAATCCAAAAGCATTTTTACATAATGTCCTCCATGGGTGTTTTATGTGTGTGTATGTGTGTGTGTATGTGTGTGTGTGTGTGTGTGTGTGTGTGTGTGTGTGTGTGTGTGTGTGTCTGTCTGTCGTCTATGTACCTGTAAACACCTTAACTCAAAAACGAAAATTTGGTTCAGCACCAAACATTGTATTTAGGATCAATATCTTCCAAGGATACCACTTAAAGCTTTTCAAGAAAATCACCCCCACCAAAGTACACTTTATGTGGAAATTATTTTGAACTTTTTTATCCTTTGAATAAAGGCTCTAGCGATTTTAAATAAAATGCCATATGTATAAGGTATTTCTATAACAAACGAATACATTTCTTGAATTTTCTGGGAATAAGCCTGTGAAGCCATCTTTATTTGACATGACTTTTACACAACTAATAACCGCAAGAGATAAACAAAATCTTACCACAGAAAATGTAGCTCTCGCTAAAACACAATTTATGTAAAATACTTTTTTCTGCTTTTGTGAGGATATCGTTATTCGTTTAAATTTATAATACTTCTCTTAAACAGGAAGTCATTATTTGTCTTTGATGACCTAGCCATGCAAAGAGAATGAAATATCAAAGCCACCACACACAGCGGTTATCTCTTAAAGGATTTGGTTACCGTTTACGTCTGCTATATTGCTCTATTCCCATTGTACCTATTACAAAATATGGAATAAAACTGTTTTTGTAAAGGTTTATCTCAATTAACGAATGGAAGAGAAGAACTGGCTTTTCTTTTTGTACACGAATGAGTAGAGAAACCGTGCAAACATATATATCTCAAATGTTCTGGGGATAATCTGTAAAGTGAGTTCATTAAGAAGGGATTTTGTATAAGTTTGTATAACCAATAAATGCTAAGAAATAGACAATAATATGCTGCACAAAATGTGTAGATGTCTTTAAAACCTAGTTTATTTCAAATAGCGTTTATATGCCATCGGTCATTTCCGAGATATCCATGAATGTTAGTTTCAATTTTTTAACACGCTGTCATGTTTTAGATGTCATATCGCTATTCACTTGTTTCTTGTGACGTCGTGAAAAGAGTATGGAATTTTAACCCTAAGAAGAACAACTTACTTCATGGCCACCTCCTGTAATTTTTTAAATTCTGTCTTTTAATTTCTTGAATAAAAGCATGCAGATAATAGTTATTGTGACTCCTGTTTGTATTATTGAACTGCGCAATTGTTTCAAAGTTTCTATTGGTGGTCTTTCTGAGAAACAATGAAATGTCAAGGTGTTCATGTTATAAATTTTGATCCAATAACACAAGAAAACTGAAGCTTAGCTTTTTAGAGGAAATTGAGCTCCATATGTTGGCACACATGGCGATGTTGGTAAAGCTTTCAATATGGATGCTGTCTGTGTTTACAACTGCTTGTCTTAGTTTTCCGAGTTTTTTCTGACAATTTATTGTGTATAAAATAGTAACGATTCATTTTTATTGGTGTGTTAGTGTTTATAGTGTTTATATAATATAATGCTGTATTTAAAGATAAAATGAAAAGGGTTGTTCAGAATACGTAAGTTTACTGGCAATCAACATACAAGAAGGAATGTTGCGGAAGACAGTACATCGCTCCCTGTAAATAATGTGAGTTTATATACACCTCCTAGTAGTTCCAAGAAGAAGCTCAAAATTAGTGAAGAAAACAATTATACAACTGAGAAAAGTACTAATATAACTATGGATTTAGAAATATCTTATATTGTTTAAGATTACTTAATCTTGGAATATCTGTTGTATGTCCATTAAGTGGATCAACATTTTTTCTATAAGAATAATGCATATTAATCAAGGTTTCTTTAAAAAATCATAACTTTTTCACATTTTGTATTTTTGTGGGATGATTTATTTAAAAATATTGTCACCGCGCCCGCCGCATCTAATTGCCGACAGCAGCAGTGTCACCCATCGCATTATTGTCGGCACTACCGCAAAGGAGCCGAAGGAAAGAGACAGAGAATGGCCGCATTGTTGGGGCGCTTGCCGAAAGAGAGAAAAGGATAGAAGCTTCTGGAACTTCCTCTTTGTATTCCACCGAATAACTGAACTTTCCAGAATAGTGCCTGGGAGATATAAATAGCAGTAAAGTGCGACAGGGACAGTCAGACGTACGTGAAGCGTTGAGTAGTGCCGACGGAGAACAGTCAGACGTATGTGAAGGTTGAGTAGTCGTGCCGACGGAGAGGACAGACGATGTGGAGAGTTGTGCCGACGGAGAAGAGTTAGTTCTTTGTGTTACGAGTTCGAAGCCGTGCTGTTGGAGAATCGGAAAAGACTTTCTTGTTGTTGCAACGAGTGTATAAAGTTACTGTTTACGGAAATAAAAGTGTTTCTTTATCTAGACTACATCTGTCGTCTATACTTCACAACCACACCAAAAGTTACACTGGTGTCAGGAGTGGGATTCGTCGAATTGCTTCTAGTTTCATTACGTCGTCGTTAGAAGTTGCAACGTTAGAACCAAGATGGAGGGAGATTCGGAAACCAGGATGATGGCAATGATGAAAGAATTATTTGCCAAAATGGAAACGTCATACGACAACCTCGCTGCCAAAATGGAAACGAGAAACGACAACCTCGTTGCCGAGCTGAAAGAAGAAATGAAGACGAGAAACAACCTCGTTGCCGAGCTGAAAGAAGAAATGAAGACGAGAAACAACCTCGCTGCCGAGCTGAAAGAGATGAAGACGGAGCTATCGGCGAAAATTGACGGCGAACTGATTGGCGTGACGGAAGACGTGGAAGAACTCGGCGAAAAGGTGGAAGACCTCTGCCAGCACGTGGACGTCGTGGAGGACGACGGGGAACGTCTTGGCGCCCTGGTAGTAAGAGTTGACGAGAGCGTCAAAGTACTGGATGCCAGGGGCAGGCGGAATAGCGCGGAGCCGGGGAGGGAGCACCTAGTGGCCGAGGCGACAGTTGCGCCCGTTTCGGATGATATGAGGGAAGACGTGGAACAACTCGGCGAACTGATTGGCGTGAGGGAAGACGTGGAACAACTCGGCGAACTGATTGGCGTGACGGAAGACGTGAAACAACTCGGCGAACTGATTGGCGTGACGGAAGACGTGGAACAACTCGGCGAACTGATTGGAGTGACGGAAGACGTGGAACAACTCGGCGAACTGATTGGCGTGACGGAAGACGTGGAACCACTCGGCGAACTGATTGGGATGACGGAAGACGTGGAACAACTCGGCGAACTGATTGGCGTGACGGAAGGCGTGGAAGAACTCGGCGAAAAGGTGGAAGACCTCTGCCAGCATGTGGACGTCGTGGAGGACGACGGGGAACGTCTTGGCGCCCTGGTAGTAAGAGTTGACGAGAGCGTCAAAGTACTGGATGCCAGGGGCAGACGGAATAGCACAGACCCGGGGAGGGAGCACCTAGTGGCCGAGGCGACAGTTGCGCCCGTTTCAGATAACGAAAGTGTACGTCTCGGGGAAGACAAAGGGGCAGTTCAGGGACGTCGTCGGGGATCCTCTGGAGGAGTGTGTCGGGTACGTAACCAACCAGGATACGACGTGGAGGACGATCAGCAGGGAAGCGCACAAGCAAACGAGCATCACGCGAGAACCGACTTGGCGTGTGACATGGGGGGACCGTCGGAGCCATCCAATCACCTGACGCATAGTGCCGTGAACGGAAGAATGGTGGACATCATCGTGGACGGCAGGATACAGGAGAGGCCGTGCCGAGCACGAGTGAACACGAGTGCAGCGGTGGACGCGACTCGCACGGATGTGGTGGGGTTTGTTGCCGGACCCATCGGAAGCAAGGTGGCTGCGAAGGTGCGCCAGAGAGGTCGGCGGACATGGTACCCAGCGAGCCGTTTCCAAGTGCGCAGGATGGCCCGCCAACACACCAGGAAGAAGGGCAACTGGACGAGAGACCGTCAAGACCGGCGGTACTATTGCAGAATTTCGAAGCAGGATGGCATACATCGTCCTACCCGGACCAAGGGACACTATCCAACAGCGATACCTAGGATCGTGCCTCCTGGAGAAGAGGTTCGATGGGTTAGTCCACCAGGGCGCAAGGGAGTTGCCGCAGTGATAGTGCTGGTCGGGACGACCAGCTCTGAGGAGGGAGCAGTGTCACCGCGCCCGCCGCATCTAATTGCCGACAGCAGCAGTGTCATCCATCGCATTATTGTCGGCACTACCGCAAAGGAGCCGAAGGAAAGAGACAGAGAATGGCCGCATTGTTGGGGCGCTTGCCGAAAGAGAGAAAAGGATAGAAGCTTCTGGAACTTCCTCTTTGTATTCCACCGAATAACTGAACTTTCCAGAATAGTGCCTGGGAGATATAAATAGCGGTAAAGTGCGACAGGGACAGTCAGACGTACGTGAAGCGTTGAGTAGTGCCGACGGAGAACAGTCAGACGTATGTGAAGGTTGAGTAGTCGTGCCGACGGAGAGGACAGACGATGTGGAGAGTTGTGCCGACGGAGAAGAGTTAGTTCTTTGTGTTACGAGTTCGAAGCCGTGCTGTTGGAGAATCGGAAAAGACTTTCTTGTTGTTGCAACGAGTGTATAAAGTTACTGTTTACGGAAATAAAAGTGTTTATCTCGACTACATCAGTCTACTTTACTTTACACACCCACCGAAAAGTTACAATATATTGCTCATATCCTATAAAAATTTCAAGCTGATATCATGGGTTGTTTCTGAAATAAAGGGTCATGTAATAAGATGATTTTACATTGGCAACATAGGGCGTTTAATCTTCCCTTAATACAACAAATCAAAAATATCCTAAGTTTCATCCATTACTCGCTTTACGGGTCAACGGAATTATATGTTATGCTATTCATACCATAAGTACTTATAGTATCCATGTTACCTTATTAAGTAAATAGTTACCTAGAAACTACATTAAAACCAATCAATTCATGTTAGATACCTATGGAAACTAAACTTTCAAATAATACATTTGAGGTTGGAAAATTGTGATAATATTTTGATACAAATTTGATGTGTTGCACACACATGACTTTCTCGACTCTTGTTCTAACCATTCTTACAAATTATTCTTAATCATTTATCTTCTCCGTGTTTGCTGAGAGAAACATATGTACAAATTATCTTATTGCTTATTTTCTTGTAGCTGCAAGAGGAAGGTTAGAATACAGCAGGCTTTGTGTGATAGTGAAATCTTTTAAAGCTTTGAGATTCTGTTCTCTTTGCACACTTAGCAAGTATCCATTTCACGAAAGTTTTAATTTTCTCGAAACTCACACACATAACATGGAATTTCTCCGAAATGGTTCACTCTAAAAGAAAATTTATTCGGACATAAATTGTGTATTTTGGCAAGATCTACATTTTTGTACAGTATGATACGGTCTATCTCTAACGGTTTACCAGTTATGCAAAAGTCGTCCAGAGTAAATACTACATGGGCTATAGCCAGAAAATTCAAGATATACATTTCATTTAACATAAAAATATCTCAAACATATGACATTTTAATCAAAGTTGTTAGAGCCATTTTCAAGAAAATCAAAATTTTCGAAAAATTTTCCATGTAAGGGTTAGTTTAGGGTGGGGCTATTTTCTTCAAAATCTTCGTGTCGCACCCTTGAAGGACATTAAACTTAAATATCAACTTTGGTTTTTAAACTACTTTTTGTTTTTGAGTTATGCTGTGCACAGACTGATAGACACACAGGCACACACACAGACACACACAGGGGAACCTTTTTCTAAAAAATGCGTTTTTTTTGGATTCAGGGGGTCTCAAAACATATTTCCGGTGAAATCTCGACATCGAATTTTTGGGTGGAATACAATACTTCCCCTACTTACCAGTACAGAAAGTAAAAAAGGTTAAGCTAACAAAAGTTATTTGTGACAAATAATGTTTTAATACACATTTCTCCATCAGTTTTTCTGAAACCCTTAAGATTTCCTTGTTATGCACAAGAACGAAAAAGGCTTCAAGACTACTCACAGGAAATTTAAGGCAGTACATACATACATTATATTCTTTGTATCAGTTTCACCAAAATGTTGAAAATATGGACTGAAATATGTGCTTTGGTATTATTTCACTTTTTGGTTTTGAGTTATCCCCCCTCACGCTCACTCTCTCTCTCTCTCTTTCTCTCTCTCTCTCTCTCTTTCTCTCTCTGTGCTTCCCTCTCTGTCTCCACAAGCACAAGCGCGCGTGAACCTTCTCCTTAAAGTGCATTTATTTGGCTTCAGTGAACTTCAAAACCTATATTTTCAATGGAATATCCATATATAATTATTCTGTGGAATACAATACTTCCTCTGCTTGCCACAGATAAGCTATACAATAA
Organism: Tenodera sinensis; assembly: GCA_030765045.1. Classification (NCBI taxonomy): domain Eukaryota; kingdom Metazoa; phylum Arthropoda; class Insecta; order Mantodea; family Mantidae; genus Tenodera; species Tenodera sinensis. The sequence continues at coordinate 95,472,066 of CM060961.1, read as the reverse complement.
ATGGAGAAATCAGAAAGGGGTTGATATGTGACCAATACTGCAGGAAGTACATGAATACAGACAGAGACGGTTGATCTATTGATCCACAAAGACGAGCAAGCGGTTATAAACTACCTTAAATAATTAGCGGAGGAGGAGAAGGAGGAGGAGGAGGAGCAGGAGGAGGAGAAGAAGAAGAAGAAGAAGAAGAAGAAGAAGAAGAAGAAGAAGAAGAAGAAGAAGAAGAAGAGGAAGAAGCAGAAGAAGCAGGAGGAAAACAGGAATAAGGATGTGGTGATTGCAATTATAAACTGAAGTACCGTTGAAAAATAAAACAAGAAGAGAGAGCTGGCGCCACAACTTAGTCGGTAGGGCACCCGCTTGCTGCACAAAAGCTCCATGGTTCGAGTCCCGGCAGGGAATTTTTCTTTAACTAGGATTATTTTCCATCCTCCCTAGAATCTGGAAGTATGAATGGGAGTGTGATTGTGTGTAAGTTTAAACTAATAATAATCCAAAGCTGGGATAGTGGCTTCGGCTATCACTAGGCCTAGCAGGTCCGGACAATAATGGGTTGTTGATTTAATCTCCCGTTAGGCACGCGCCGTGGTAAAACACCTTGGTCACGCAGGGCCTAGTAGGCCCGCGCTATATTTTTATGCTTATATGCTTGTATTTATTTTTTTAAACTTTATTCTTCATTCATTCCCATGTTTAGCTTCATTTAGTTTAAATACACATGGTTTTACTAGAAATTAGCTTACTAGACAGGTCAAAGATAGATAAAATGTAGTATGAATACAGTATACATTATAATTTGCACTACACTACACGGAAATAAATAAATTGCGCCCTTCAGGTATACAACTTGTAATTTGAAACGGACGTGAAGTGGAATGCGAGAAAAAATCGGGTAAATCATTATGAGAAACAAAGAATTGTCTGGTTTCCTTAATAAAATTCACAAATTGGGAATCTATAAGACTAAGCCTCCACTGTTAAGTGGACGAAGGTAGTAGCAGTTTATTCGATTCTAACTGAAGCCTCAAGTCAAACATGTTCGGGCATTACTGTAGCACCATCGCAAGTATGGCAATTTTTTGAACTTCCTAAGTTATCTATAGTGTTATTTATACATTCAAATAAATCATAGCTATTCGGTCAGAATTTACAGCAGTGAAATGTAGAAATCGTTCTTTGCAATTGTCTTCAACATTAACATAGCGTAGAATAATATATAATTGACTTTTATTTGTGACATCAGTTGTTTCATCGAGCATGAATCCCTTAAAAGTAGCCATATCAATATTAAACTTAACGTTTAAACGATGTCTTTAAATGGTGAGACAGTGCCACATCATGATTAGCCAGAAATTGTAGCAGTTCTATATAAATGCCTTTATTTCATTACTTCTCACTTTCATCATGGCCTCAAAAAGAACATACCCATTTTGCAAGAAGTACCACTCCATCAATAACTTTAACCTTTTCACTATGCAAGTGGTCAACAATTATTTTCTGATAGTTCAATGAATAGTCTATCTTTTGAGTGCCGAAAGTTTCTAATGCATTGAACGATTTTAATATGCGTTGTTGATCTCTTATGTTTATCCAAAGCTGGGATTAAATACGCTACATTTGCGAAATTCATCGTGTCCCGGGGCGTTTTCTCATTTGCAAACAACAAGTATGGCCAGCAATAAAGCTTTTTAATTCACATGATCCAGTCAGGCACACATTATCATAATCGTTTATATTATATCCCTTTTGTAGGGATTCTTATTTCTTTTGCTTCTGCTCACACTGCAAGTGCGGAAAAGCTAGATTAGGCTTTACTATCACTAATTTATCCTATTTCAACTGCGAGAGTGGTCGTTTCACTGTTTCAACTACACATCGATATCGTTCATCCATTTCGAAGCATTAGCACTGACAACTGTCTTGTGCTCTGTACACTATGAAAATCAATAATATTACAAACAATGTAGCTGCTGAGGACCATAACAATCGCACAATTACAAACACGCCCTTTCTTGCTTTCACCTTCAGGTGCTATTTGCCATGCAGAATTCGTGTTCATACGGCACATTTCAGAGACACTCGTGTGTGTATGGTGACATGGGATTCGGAAACCTTGGTATGCTTATTCCTCCACTCTGCGCCATCGCCTCTCTCTATTCGCATAGTAATGAAGGGTGCTGCAGTAAGCATTCGAAGCCGACGCGCTAATTCTTCATGAGGGAAACTAGCCAGTATTGCAATTATGATTAATATTACTTGTTAATGTCTACTTTACTGTAGATATGGGCTTCGGTGATAGCCTTGAAAACCACCGCTAAGCGAGTGAACATCATTGCTATTGACCAATTTTTCCAAGGGGTTAAAAGCCGCCGACATGACCTTGGAAATTAAATGCGGGATATAAATGGAACATAAAAAGAAGAGAGACATGGTTAAAGTTATATATAACAATGGCAGTCCCTACACTGCTCTATGGAAGTGGCACATGGATTCTCACGAAGAAAATGAGAAACCAAGTACAAAGTGCAGAGGTTAACTTTTTAAGGAAAACGAAGAAATGCAATTAGTTACCCCAACCTCATTTTCACCCGCCACCCCGCAAAACCTCGCATCCTGTCATGAAAGTAGTTAAGCCCTGAAAGGGCAGGTATACGTATGACACACCTCAGGCTGCTCTCAGCCTGTCAAGAAGATAATGATGTAGAAAGTTAAATAAAATAAAGAATGAAAATATAAGAAAAGAACTCAATAGAGATCTAATAAATAGCAACATTGACAAATATCAAAGTGAATGGATACAACACATACAGAGAATGTCCGAAGAAAGACTGCATGAGATTGCAGTCCAGTGTCAAGCAAAAGGAAAGAGATGTTGATAGACCCAAAAAAGGTGAGGCGGAATGGGCACTCTGCCCACGCTATGAAGTGAAGAAGAAGAAGAAGAAGAAGAAGAAGAAGAAGAAGAAGAAGAAGAAGAAGAAGAAGAAGAAGAACTAAAGTTGAGACAATTACTCGGGAGCTAGATATGTATGCAATAGCCCCGTCTAACTGAGGTATGAGGGCCGGAGGAAACTGTTATGCTCATCACATGCCGTCCATAATTTACCAATCACGTGACTTAGGTAGATGATTGAGCTATAATTCACCAGGACATGTAACATCTTGGCATAATGCGTCGGTGAGAGAGAGCGGGGAGTAGATTAAATAATCGTGCATTTATCCATCTTAAGGTTTCAAATCTTAGCAGAATAATATATTTCTGAAAATAAATTGTGTTGATCTGTAATAGAACACTTACAAGCTTAGTAATACTGCTTCATTTCATACGCATCTTACGCGTGATTGCTTATTAAAATAACTTGAAGTGTTTGTGTACCGGGTGAAAGCGGTGTAGATAAAATCCTTTAAATCAGAGATAGATCTAAAAGAGTACACTAAAGCAGTTGAACAGTTGAATAAAACGAAGCCTGCAGATTGGCTCAGTGGGTCCGTTGTGTCTTAAAATAGACTACGACCTGCATGTTTGACTTCCTTATATCTTCAGGAGCCTAAGTATGCATATGTATGTCCCATTTCTCCTCCCATCAGGATAATGGAACGCATCCCTTGAGGCCCTGTTAGATAACGGATATTTCCTTAAATGGTAGCTTGCAGCACCCCCTTCCCTAACGTCTAGAGATGCTATGTAATCAGCAATCACGCTGAGTAACTTTGAACACGTGTAAGGCAGGGAGGTTCTCCAAAGTCTCTATGACGGACTGTGGGACAGTCCACACCGCTCCGGTAATCATACACTGCGTGTCTTATAACAGAACTGTAGAGCAATGTGACGATGCTTGGTCGTAGACTTCCTAATACAATGGCTTTCCTACAAGTTCACAACTCATTGTGAGGCTTTTTAAATGTATCTTCCAGTTCAGGCCAATATTCAGCTGATACAGCTATAGATGCAATTTATGAACACAAAAGTTTTCTTGCTTATTATATTTGCTGTAACATGATACGGAACACAGAAGAATTTGGTAGCAACGTGATTTCACTTGCAGGTACATGTGAGGAAAGTACCTGACGGGTAAATCAGGTGCGTCAAAGAGAGAATGCCAGCTCTTTTTCTGATGGCGCAGCAAAGTTGTTGGGTTATCCAAATATTAACTTCGCAAGTGTTTTTCATTTCTGAGAAAGTTCTTTGGTGTATTCCCAGAAAAATATTTAATGCTTAATGGAGCCAAGTACTACAAACACACGCTTTAAGTCTTTTAAGTCACTATAGTAATATAAACGTTTAAACTAAATGTTTACTTATCGTGTAAAGAATGCGGAGATACCTTATATTGGCCCTGGAATCATGATAGGAATCACTACTAGCACAGCTAAAATCTTGGCGAAAAAAATAGAAAGAAACTCGGATGGTAAACCTATCCTGGACAGAGCTAAGCCAGGACACTGGAAGAGTGCATGCAGCGTTCTATCCTCATCTCTCCTGTGATTGGTTAGAACAAGAATAAGGAAAGTAGTTGGTTTTATGTCTGAAGATGGTCACTTTAGATCGTGAAAAATACATATAATATGATCCGTTAACTATGTCTTCTTTCACGAGAGAAGCAGCAAAACGACTGAGTCCATGCGGTGGCACATATTATAATCTTGTTAGACGTATTATGTCGTTGCAACTAACAATTGACGCCACACTTCTGGGATTATACTTATGATATTGTTAGCAAAGTTGTTTCGAATGAATTTCTGCAAGCCAAAATGGAGAATAAAAAGAATAAAATAGAAGTAAACTGTCCTGTTTTTGAAAATTTCACTTAAATTTCCGTCGAGGTTTCGAATTTCCATGTGACTGCAGTCAATAACAGTGACAACAGGGGTAATTACTAACGACACAGAATTCTTGCTTCACAGTTTGTAAAGAACTGCCTTAGGCACATTTATGTACAGTACCCTAATTCGTGCAATGCTGAGGCTCACACATATTATTCCACACACCAAACATGAATATGATGTATAACATTCTGGAAAGCTCCTGCTGCGCAATAAGCGAGGGTAATCAACAGTTTATTTTGTGCTTACACGACCATACTTTATTCAGTTAGTTTTTCAGTCCGAGGCCACCATGAACGAGCCATCCATGAATATTCGCTTGAGAAACCTAAATCTAACTTAACTCTGGTGTCATATTCCTGTAGAGGATTTAACATTTCTCTAAAAACATTCTGTCTTGATAGAAGTTCCACAAGATCGAATATAACATATTCGTCAGATGAAGGGTCTAAAATGAACAAAATACAAACAAGTACAATATTTTTCGGTATAAAACAATAATTATATATACACATCAATCGAGAGTGATTCAAACAGCAATATTTTTTACTTACCTGAATTTCGGATGGCATATCTATGCATAATTAAGAGGAAACTGTATGATTCCGGCAATAATGGTCGCAATCCACTAAATATTTTAGATTGGGCATTTGGTCTATAGTTCGAAGGATCCACTAACGATCCAATAGCGTTGTAGATTGGTCTTGCAACTCATTTCATATATAAACGAACACTTGCGCGTTAACAAAAACTATAACTGCATCACTTTTAGGTAGGAAAGATCTGGGAATAATACCAACATTGGAATCAAGATGCTTCATCTGGATCAGGGAACAAATTTTGGGAAATAATAAAGTCATCCTTTCCAACGGGCTTGTACAATAGACTATTTAGGCATGTGGGAGATCAACAGAACGTTAACAAAAACCACCGTTAATGAAAAGTTGAGTACTTATACAGGTGTCCATTGAGGATGCAACCGTCGCCGCTACTCTGCCATATCTGCTGAAGGCAGGCACCCCACACCACCCTTACTCAAAAGCCACTGCTGCTGCATACTCAACGCCGATCCTCCGTTCTAGCCGCCCATATTAGATTTCACTTTTCTGCTGCATTAATCTATCACTTCCGGTGCCGCTGCACCATCTGCTTCAAGAACTAGCACCGTCATTCAGAGTTAACATGCAACATTCCACGGAATTCATACTCCAAGCCACACAAATGTTCTGACCTTCTGCCAATACCAGAATCGTAACTATCCATAGTCTTCTTAGGCAGACCTTTACTGCTGAAGCCAGCTGCAGTAGCCGTTCCAGCCCTTATCGGTGCTGCGGACATTATGCCGTTCCTCATGCGGAGCCATTACTCCGGAGTCCACTCGCTGACATGGGTATGTGTCACCTATGATCCCTGGCAGCGTTGCCTTCTGAGTGAGCAATACGCACCTCATCGAGCAGTTTGGCTGGCCAGTATAAACCAGTAGAAGACCTTCGTCCACATCAGCATTTGCCTAAGTCCCACCTCCTCCAACCGACTCCACCCAGCCACTACGCTCCAATACTCAGCGTCACACGGCGTGGTCGAGGTTTTTCAGGACCTCCAACCCAGGGATATCAACCGTTTCTCGGTCACTGCTGGCATTCAACAAACTAACACAGAACCTCAAGATCACCAGTCTGAAACTGACACCTGACCTGAATGGTGGGAGTGTATTAGCGGTAAGTTGCTCCGCATGGGGATTACATTTGTGGAACTACGTTCCTACATCATGGAAACCCTGACTGCCACTCACTTCAGTATAATAACTAGACGACGCAACACAAGCATTTACAACACTAGCGTCGCTGCAAATATCCAACAGATAACTAAGTTACACCGCAAGCTTCTGTCAGAGCTGAAACTCAAGATACCACACGACAGGAGCTTTGCCACCAAACCAAGTTAGCACGTCATCACCAGCCACCGCGAGAACTTCAGCTCTCCGTAAGAGAAGCCTTGGAGGCTCTAAACTGCCTGTACAAGTTTACATGGTCTCTATCGAGACCAACAAGTGCCCATTAACACATTGTTGAATCCATGGTTATTGAATGAATGATTAAACTACCAAAATATTCCCGTAACTCACTATTTTCCAAGAACGGCCCTATCCACGGGGTCCCTGTCAGGATTTCGGCCATGGTAGTTACATGGCACCTTATCTCGTTCCTCTCCTACTCATTAGTGCCCTTCTTGGCCGCAGAATCTACCCATTTTCAGAAGCCTATACAACCCCTCTCCTTCAAATGATTTTGTTCAGGCACTCGACCGATCACCACGAAATTCGGCACGTGTATGTATTTTTTTTATGGACAAGATTTTGATGTTATCCAGTTTGCTATGCAACGTAACACTCACTTGTGATTCTGTTTTCCCTTTCCTTTTACGTGAAATATTCACATGTCCTCTACTCGACCTTTAGCTAACAACTCATACAATTTTTTATGATAGTAACAGAAATGCAACACATTGCATTCACATGGTTTCCTCCACTCACTTTTATTTTACCAAACACGATCACATTCCTTTCTCCACTGGCCCTGCAACATATAATTCCTAGTTTTTTCCATGACTGAAAAAGAAATGCAATGTATTACATTCATACGGTTTTGTTCACACGCTTTTCTTTTATGAAACTCAATCACACCTCTTGCACTACTATCTTACAAACAACTCATGCAATTTCCTATATGTTTGAAATCAAAATACAACGTCTCGTATTCACACGGCTTTCTCTACTGGACTTTCAGTTGTTCAACAGTGCTTTTGCATAGTACTTCCCTGAAGTTTTTATTGATTTATTTTGTTTATTTTGTGTTCTTTATAGTACGCAACCTATGTCTAAAAACTGCAGGGACAAAATTGTCAAACCACGGGTATTTCAGCTAGTATCTCATATATATAATCGAAATAGTTATATCCATCCTTGAGAATAGAGTATCAATGAAACATTTTTACCTGTAAAGTGTAGTTTAGAGTGAAAGGAATGCCATAATAATCTTCGGGTTGCATGCCCAAATGGCCCTGTTCTTAAATATGGTTTGGTATTCTTCATTATGCATCGTTCTGCTATTATATTTTATTGGTTTTTCTCTAACGGCTTAAAGCCTGTATTCCCGATGAAATATTATCCAAATTCAGAGTGGAGCCCAATTCTTTCACTCATTAATGGAGCGCAGAATAAGCAGTTCTAGGTTTAACCCTCGCATTACCAAGGGGGCCCCTTCTCTAAATTTTTAAACTCTGTCTTTTGATTTTTTGATTAAAGGCATGCCGTTTATACTTATTGTCAATAACTGTTTCTACTACTGAATTGCGTAATTGTTTCGGAGTTTCGATATTGGTGTTTTTCAGAAGAACACTTTCCACTAGATCACGGCATACAAGCCCGGATGATCATTTTGTATCTTATGACATCGGCCGTGAAAGCTTACGCAGTTTGTATAAGGCTAAGCATAGCTTTATATATTTGTGAACTGAGTTCCTCCAAACTAAACTATATTAAAAGTCTGTATCGCAATATTTTACGCGAGATCACTAGGTGCTGTTTTAAGGCTATGCACTTCGGCTTTGTTGCCAAATATTCATATAGACTTGTTAAACTTAAGCTGTACCAAACAACTCGCTAATAAACAGACGTTGAGCGCATAAGATTTGAAAATGCTTTCGTAAATCATACGTCACGTACGTATAACAAAACTGCCACTGCAACACAAGCACGTCCGAGTGTGAAAAATGGCATAGTCCGCGCCTAGTAGATAGAGGTAAATCCAACCTCCCCTCTTTTGGAAGCATTGGACATGGCTGAGCTAATACCTCCCAGGAGGAAGGGGTTAACTGAAGGAACCACAGGAGGCTACAGACCGCAGGCAGACTGCTGGAGCTGCCTAAAGAGGACAATGAACGACCCATCGCCAAGCAGCCCTCTAGTTCCACTGGGAGTGCTATTTCCATGTTTCTGGATTGATGGTGATAGCAGAGGGGAATGGATTCACTCTAAGCACAGGATTGTACCCTAATAAGTGGCATAGCGTCTACTATCAAAGGGACTAGGGGACCTTCACCGATCCGGAAGTCGAGGATTTACAGAGAGGAAGAACCTGCCATGCACGCTAAAACACACGCTAACACTTACTGTGCTTTTCAAATGGCAAGAGTTCTGATCTGTAGCCCATGAGATACCTTTACATGCACAGCGTTGCAAGCTCATTACCCCCCACTCTTCACGTTTCTTGGCGCGCATCAAGCCTCACTTAAGGGGAGAGCAATATGACTACGCAGCAGGACTCCGATTGGTTATCGGCCTGGAGACGCTCAAGGACAAACTCCTTCCCATTTGAAAAGCACAGTAGAACACTGAAACAACCAAGTAAGTGAAAGGTTAAGTGAATTAAAAAGTGAGGTGATTGTAAGGGACAGGAAATTCGGGGGATGTAATTCTCTTCGCAGCAATTGTCTGGCAATTCGGTGAAACCTCCAAAACACACCATGGGTCAGGAAGTTCGACAATGGGAGTTGAACCCACCGACTCCTGAATGCGAACCTCACGCGTTACCACGGTATGCAAACGTTTATAGCAATGAGATTTATGGCAAAATCACTAAATCTACAATTTTTTTATTTATTCTTTGAGGTTGTTAGCATATACCTAACAAGAATATAAATATATAGTGTCCTAAAATTAGACCGACGAACTTTAGCAGCTGATACGTGACATTATTTTAAACACTTTTTGTTAAGGAAAGTTTTTTTGCTGTGGTGCTTGGTTTAAGCGCTAGAGAGTTAACGTCATAGATTACTGCCTCTCACCCAGTTTAAGTATTTATGGAAAAATCAAAAATGCAAATTAGTATTGCATTTATCTCAGTAAGGCACAAGAAGCAAACACAGAACACATGAACAAAACACAAACATCTCATTGTTTACAGTTAACCACAGCTTTATTATTCGAAATTAGACCGACAAAGTTTTAAACCAGAGCAATGACTGGTGTCTTTGCGAGAGTACGGCAGAATAGGACTCGCCGATACACCTTTTGTGTTAATCGCAGTGGCGTGCGTTCCAATATTTGCTTTGAATAGTAAAGCTGTGAATGATTTAAGGGCACTGGGAGGTTATTTTTAACATCACGAGGTTAACTTACACCAATATTTAAAATTTAAATATAGCAGCTACTAATGATAAGAATAAATTGAAATTTGGTGTGATTATGGTTCAAGCATTTGTACATTTAACTTTTACATAATAATTAAATTACATTCACAGAATTCCATGCAAAAGGGGCATAAAGCACACTATGTATCCTGAAAAAAAAATGTTACACCTCATACTTCAGGTACACTTTTCTTGTAGGACTTTGAAGCTACAGGCACCAAAGTTTTATCTGAATAACATAAAGCATAGCTTAACATTGTCATTTAAACATAAATCCTATGTAGTTTATATTTTGAAAATCAAAAATTATTTAATTCTATATAGGAAAAGTATGGTAATATTTTTAAGCATTACATTTTTTTTCTCCACATTATAGCTCTAATTCACAAAAGCCTTAACCGGCTGTACTCAACAAACGTGGATAAATAAGCACTAAAATGTTATATCAATATCTCTTATAGTTTTTGAGAAATGTGTACCTGAAGTGTGAAAAATCAAGGTTTCGGGAAATTGCGACCAAAGCTGAAGTACCATTCTTTTCAAATTACACATACTTTCAGGATGCCTGCTCCATATTCCTGCTCACCTAAGTTTTCCTCATCTTTTCTTTTCCTTTTCTTAGTTCTAGCTTTATTTTCAAGCAACTGAACTGCCCTTTTTGCCTCCGAGAGTTGACATATATATATATATGTTTATACAGGCTTCCTTCATATTCTGACTAACTTTTATACCCATTTTTTCCATCACTGTAAATCTACCACTGCAACCATCGTTATACATATAACACTATACCAATTTTATATATATATATATATAATTTTAAAGCTGAAGAATTATATATTTTTAATGTTAAAAACAAAAAATCGATTTTTTGAAGTCGATCGACCTCCCAGTGCCCCTAAACAATAAGATGTTTGTGTTTTGTTTGTGTGTTCTGTGTTTGTCCCTTGGATTAAGACTGTGTACCTTACTAAGAAACATGTAATACCAACTTTCATTGTTGATTTTGCCGTAAATACTTATGCTCATTGGGAGATAGTGCATTAACTCGTCTAGCGCTTTAACGAAGAACCACAGCAAAAAAAACTTTCCTTAATAAAAGATGTTTAAAATAATGTTATCTAACAGCTCCCGAAGTTTGTTGGTCTAATTTTGGAACATTCCTTATATAGTGCGCACAAAAGTTTATCGAGCAATGTTAAATTTCCGTAAGACATTAATATTTTATTTTCTCTACTACCTATAGTAAGTAGAGGAAGTATTGCATTCCACCCAAAAATTGGATGTTGAGATTTCACTGGAAATACAAGTCTTGAGGCCTCCTGAATAAAAAAAAAAGCATTTTTAGAAAAAAGTCCACGCGCGCAACTGTATGTGTGTGTGTGTGTGTGTGTGTGTGTGTGTGTGTGTGTGTGTGTGTGTGTGTGTGTGTGTGTGTGTGTCTGAACAGCATAACTCATGGAAAAGTTGGTTAAAACCCAAAGTTGGTACTTCTGTTTAATATACATCAAGGATCCGACAGGAAGAATTGAAGAAAATTCCTCCGCCCTAAACTACCCTTCACATGCAAAATGTTTTGAAAATTTTGGTTTTCTCGAAAATGGCTCAAACGATTTTGATTAAAATGCCACATGTTTAAGATGTTTTTATTACAGATGAATTTTCTGGCTATAGCCCATGTAATCCTGTTTACTCTTGATGATTTTTGTATAACTGGTAAGCTGTAAGAGATAGACTAAATCTTACTATACAAAACTGTTTGTACGTTAGCTTCGGTTATTAGTAATGTCCTCGTGTCGTTGCTTCTGTCTCTCTCTCTCTTTCTAGAACCATTGCGTCACCTTATATCAATTTATCTTCAGCAATGATAATGTTATTACCTACAAATCGGCCCGGCCACGCCTTCCAATATCGAAGCCGGCAGTATGTTTCTATTACCTAGGGTCTACAGCGTTGGTTTTCAGGCTTACAGAGATTGGAAGCCGTATATCATTTCCGGAGAAAAGAGGATAAGAGGCTTGTGTATCTCGGCACGTCCATATGCCTCTATACAAATACGGGGGTGTTTTCTCAACACAAATAGATTTACCGCTTTCACTGGATTGCGCAGATGCCTTCCTTACTTTGCCTTCTCTGCTTCTCTTGAAGCTGAGTGCTTCAAGCTCTTCGCTAAATTAAACTGTAATTAGACAAATCGATTTTAATATGTCGCCAGCTTTCCCTTTACGTGACCTATATTGTCAACGTCGGTGTTGTGTCAAAAGTTCATATCTTGGTAAACTTCGTTACGCCCAAGTGAATGTAATTGGGTCTTTACAAAGTATGAGTATAGGCAGTCTCGAAAATGTAGTTTAAACTTAGATTGAACTATGCTTTGAGGATACTCCCTTCCAAAATTCTTAAACCTTTTTAATGTTCATTTATACAGTGCTTAACAATCTGATATGTTTGCAGTCACATGCCTTTATCTAACTTTCATCCCGAAACTAATCTTACAAATACTTATTTTTCTTTCCACTTCATACCGACCGGGATGGCGCAGGCGCTAACGTCTCTGGGCAGCATTAGGGAGGGTCGCGTGTTCGATCCTCGTGGCCAACCTTTCTTTCCCATCGACCAGGCGAATGCTGGGAAGGATTTTCATAGCCTCCAAATTTCCTGTCCCTGCATTTCGTTAAATAAACAATTTCATTTCACTCTGCATCCCGTTAGGTTTCTTTAAGGGTTGAAAGCGTCGGCGAGCGTTGCGCTGGCGGCACGGCCTGGGGAACGAATGCGCTCTGGAAGTCTCGTCCTCTGGATTGTAGGCGAGCCTACTGGTTTCCCGGACCCTCGTGGGATATGGGGGAGGGGAGCCATTTCGTAGTCACGAGCCATTCCCCCCCCCCCCCCCCCTTGGGAGTATGAACCCGAATAAGTGTGAGAGGAACTGCGCTGAGTCGCTGTATATCTAACTGGGAAAGTGTAGGGCCTTAGCCACCTACTCTGTCCTTATGGGTAGGGAGGGGGGGCGCCACATCAGGGGCATAGGCGCAAAAGATCGCCTTCCTGTCCAGATGCTAAGTCCCTTTCCTCAAGTTGTCATAGTGTCATCAACTTCTTGTTAATCGAAATAAACCTTCACTACAATTTTACATTTTGTTGAAGATATGACATGGCTAAAGCAGTTGTCAGGTATTTTAAAAATCTAATGTGTTACACTCACATGAGTTTCTCTACTCTTATACTAACAATTCTTACAAACTCGTATTCCAATATCTTCTTCGTGTTACTAGAGATAAACATTTGCAGAAATGATCTTAGTGTTTATCTTCTTGTAGATACAGGGGCATAATGGAATACAGTAGGCTTTGAGCGATAGTACAATCTTTTAAGGCCTTCAAATTCCGTTCTTCTTGCACAGTTAACATATAAAAAATGTATAACGATGTTCCGTTTGACAGAAGTAAAGGTTCTCCAAAACTCACACAAATAAAATGGATTATCTCCGAAATGATTCATTCTACAAAAACTTAGACAAATTGTGTGTTTTAGCAAGACCTACATTTTTACAGTAAAATTAGGCTATCTCTTACGGCTTATCGGTTATGCAAAACTCATCGAGAGTAGAAAGGACCACATGGCATATAGCCAAAAAATTCAAGATATACACTTTATTTGCCATAAAGTATCTAAAATATATGACATTTTAATCAAAATCGTTAGAAATATTTTCAAGAAAATCAACAAACCAAGTTTAGGGTTGAGCAATGTTCTTCAAAGTCTTCATGTCGAATCCTTGATAGACATTAAACTTAAATACCAACTTTGGTTTTTAAACGACTTTTCGTATTTGAGTTATGCTGTTCACAGACTGGTATACACTCACGCAGACACATGGACCTTTTGGTAAAAATGCTTTTTCTTTAATTCAAGGGGCCTTAAAATATATATTTCAGGTGAAATCTCGACATTAAATTTTTGGGTGGAATACGATACTTCCTCTACTTTACATAGTAGAGAAAGTAAAAAAGTAGTTTGCTATATTGTTCAATGGACTTTGCATGTCCATGAGAAAAAACAAATAGAGCTCAACGACTTCCAAAAGTGTGTTGGAAAATTCAGAACAATAACAAAGGATATCCTGCAAATGTTTAACACCCTAAAAATGACTTAAGTTATGTGCTTAAAGAGATCTTCATCTTTTGTGCAATGGGAAATAATCTCGTATGATTTTCCGGTTTTTCCACAGTCGTTCAAAATAAATATGTCTGCACAGCCTATTCCCAGAAAATTTAGGTTAGAAATTCAATTTTTCAGGAAAATATCTTAAATATGTAGTATTTTAGCCAAAATTGCTAAGAACCATTTCTGAGAAAATCAAATATTTGAGAGATTTTCTACATAAATGGTACTTAGTTGCTGGTAGATTTTCTTAAAAACTTTCCGCCATTATTTAATTTGTATTCTACATAAGTTGTAAAATAGTACAGAACTGTAAAGATTATTGACTTGTAATGCTGGCACATAAATAGAAATAATGCTACTATTATGTTATGTTTCCTTGTGTTATAAGAGGCTATATTTATTGTCTACAGTAGATCACTTTTACTTCCTCTAGCATCTACATCAGTGCTGTCCCAACACACACGCACGCACGCACGTACACACAGCCACAGACTCAGAGACACAGACATTCATTACTTCCGTAACTAGTGCTTTCCCTTTTTCCTCTCAAAGGCAGTGTAGTTGCCCTAGCGGTGGTTGTGATGGTGCCCACGCCTGCTTATGCATGAGTTAAATGTGCCCGAGTACATTAAGAAATTTGGACAGCGCTGATCTACGTAGTACGTAGATAAGGTATTAAAATGCACCCAAAAATTCGATACACTTATTTCACAGAAAATAACGTTTTTAACTCCCTGGGTTCAAAAGATTTGGAGAATGGTCCCTGTGGTGCTTGCGCGCGCATGTGCATGTGTATATACCAAAATTGGTACATAAGTTCAGCACCTTCCAAGGATGTGACAAAGATTTTTAAAAAATCTCCCACCTTTACGTGGAATAAGTTTCGAAAATGTTGATTTTATTCATCGGAAATATGTTTTGAGGCCCCTCATTCTAAAAAAAAGTTTTAGAGAAAGATCCGCGCTCGCGCGCGCGCGCGTGTGTGTGTGTATGTTTGTGTGGTTTGTTTCTGTGCCTGTCAGTCTGTGGGTAGCATAAGTCAAAACGGAAAAGTCGGTTAAAAACCAAATTTGGTATTTAAGTTTAATGTCTTTCAAGGATGCGAAACGAACATTTTGATTTTCTTCAAGATGGCTCTAACGATTTTGATTAAAATGCCATATGTTTGAGATACCTTTAAGACAAATGAAATATATATCTTCAATTTTCTGGCTTTAGCCCCTGTAGTCGTATTTACTCTGGACGACTTTTGAATAACTGGTAAACCGCAAGAGATAGAACAAATCTTACTATACAAAAATGTAGAAGTTGCTAAAACAGTTTATATCTCAATAATTTCTTTTTGTAGAGTGAACCATTTTGGAGAGGTTCCCCCTTATTTGTGCAAGTTTTGGAGAACTTCTGTCCAATGGAACATCGCTATTCATTTTTTTCAAAGAGAACAGAATTATATTTGTGGTTGGGATATTCAGAATAAATTTAAAGGTTGATTTTAACTGCATTCCATATTATGACATCAGTTTTAATAAACTCAATGCCCCGAAAGCGAAGGAAGAATTGAACCTCGTGAAAATCAATCATTAACCGTATAATTACAACCACATGGTACGCCGCATAGAGCTTTGGGCAATCATGTGATCGCTTTGCTGGAAATTAAATACTTGGAGGGCCATGTAATACAATGGTTCGGTTTTGCCAGAAGGCAGTTGTCCCAGCTTCTAATCGTTACAACAGTGCAGAGCGTCTAGCCCCTTCGGCGCCCTTCCCATCCGCAATAGAAGAAGAAATAAACTCCACATGTTGCATTACTTTGGCTCCAGTCTTTCGTTTGACTGCCTTATCGAACAATAAAAAGCACCATGATGGGGTATTAGTAGGGATACGTTTAGATCGATGTCTATACAGGGTGTTCATTTCAGTGACGCTTCTCAATGACTGCAACGAGTCCACTGCATGCGTTGTAGAATACTGAAATAAGAAATATCCATGAATAATTGAAATAACACCATTTCAATGGCATAACCCACTAAGAGACAAAGTCATGAATTTTCTCCAAGGAAGCTTTTGCAAGGCTGAATAGTGTATAGCAAGCTTGTGCGGTTAATTGTTTATTAATTCTTCTAACAACCTAGGCAAGGTGCAGAGGTATGCTCCCACAAAGTCTGATATTATGACGTCACTGAGTGCATTACAGTGAACTTTACCACTGAATATTCAAGGTTGTCTAGTATCAACCACTCTTTTTAATATATATTTCGACGACATGATCAAATCATGGAAGCAACAAACAAACAGTTGGAAATTAACTTAGGGTCAAGAATAGTAAAGACAATAATATTTGCAGATGACCCGATACTGATAGCGAAAAATGAAGATAAACTTCAAAGGATGATGCATAAATAAAACTTAATATTAAAACATATAACATGAAAGTTTCAAACGAGAAAACTAAAGTTATGGCATTTAAAGGTACCCATTCGGTCCTTTCTAAAATAATTATAGGAAATAAAAGCATAGAATAAGTGTCAAATTTTAACTTCCTAGGATGTGAACTAACATACGGATCTGAATTAGATGTTAGTAAAAGACGACATAAATTTAACTACATAACCGTAAAAATAAAACTAGAAAAGACTCAAATAGTAAAACTTTATAAAGCAATGGCCATACGTGCTATAACAAGTGGGACTGAAACATGGACACTGACCGCAGAAAATGAAAGAAGAATACAGACAGCTGAAATGAAATTCCTCAGACCCATAGCACAATACACAAGACTGGAGAAAAAACCAAACAATCAGATAAGACATATGTTACAAATAGAAGAATTAAACAGAACAATAACAGAATATAGAATCAATTGGAAACAACACTTGGAAAGAATACCAGCAAATAGGATATCCCGTGCAGCATATAGTTGCAGACCCTAAGGATATAGAAACCCAGGAGGTCCAAAGAAAAGTTGGGCACAACAAGATTTTGGAGCCGGAACAGGCTAAAACTGCCTAAACCTTGAAGGAGAAGAAGAATATACTCAAATTATGGCCGACTCTGAAACTGGTATTATACATATTAAGCCTGTTTAATAAACCTTTTCAAACACATTCATCCATGATAAGTTAGAGTAGTTAAAAATGAAGATCTACTCCGGAATTGAAAAATTTAAAAGACCAAGAACCAAGTCAAGAACTTGTGCATACATTTAACTCAACATTTTATAGAAAGATAGTTTAATGTTCTAAAAGAAGACGGTTCTGAAACTTAGTGCAAGCTCTTCTGCTGGCAGTGCTTGTTGGTCGGGAAGGATAAATCTCCTTCGAAAGTAAAGATCGAGATTATTCGTGTATAAACAATGGGCATAGACTCAAAATGGATCTTAAGCAAAATGTATATTCATCCCATCAAATATGTAGTTATAGTTACAACGGAGATACAGAATTCTAAAGCGATCCTCAAAAAGTAATCTCCATATCTGAGCTTGAAAATTCAGTCTCTCCACAAAATTATAAGAACCAAAAGGAACCCGGTACATGAACTACCTTACAAGCTATCATTTACATGGAATATTTTCATTTACTTGTTATTTTCTTAAGTAACAAGCGATTTTAATTAAACTATTGCAAGCTTTCTATATTTTCATCATTAATAAAAAGTGCAACGTGAATAACCTGTTCATTACATATAATTTTAAGAACTAGGATACCAAAATATAAGATAAAACTTGTTATAAGAATGGAGAACACAGTAAAACACATATGTGGTCAAAGTTTATTGCCGTTAGTGCATCCGAAATATTTCAAACTGTACGTTTCAAATTTAATAATGTCATCTAACGGAAGACCCCTGAAAGTTTCCGATTTCTTTTCTTACACAAGCCTGGAAATTATAATTTCGAAAGTTGCTGCTCTTTGTAATAAACATTAGATACATAATTCACTTATTGCTTAGTTATAAATCATGTGTAAACAAAGAAAGAGAGAATGTTATGTGATTATACCACTTCAAGGTTTTTCTAACACTTTTTGAAAACATAATATTCTTTATCGATAAGTTACTAATTGATTTAATGCTTTTCGAAATACTACTTTTGAACACACTAAAATATATTATTGGATTCGCACAATTACATGTCGAGATAGGTAAATTAAAACTTTTAAAATTGTTAATAACAATACAAATTGTTTTTGAATACGTATTCATGATCTATCTCTGCAACAATACCTTATACTGATCTTCAACTTATCCATGTCCAAGCAGGCAATCAAGGACATCAAAATGAAACCAAATTGGTCTTGTAGGCCAACATGACATTATAAGATCATACATGTACAAATAGTGCTACATTTCAGAGTGTGCCAAATTTTGTAGTTAGTAGACATTTTGGTTAAGGATAAACAAACGTCGTAGATTTTTAACACATTCTCCATCTTTACATACATAAGATTTCAAACAAGTGAAATCTACTAATATGCTCAGAGCATTTGCTGAGAAATAAATGAATAGGGATTTGCAAGTGAAAAGATATAATATATTTGAAAATTCAAACGAATACCAAAGAATATTTCGAAAATTGTTAATGCCAAAGAAAATTATTTACTATAAGTTGTTTGCTCTAAAGATGTCTATACATATTGCGGAGTAACATTTTGTCTATCTCTTATGATTTACCAATTATCTAGAACTCATTTAAACTGAAAAGTAGTTCACACACTATTCCTAGAAAATTCAAGATATATATTTGATATAAATATCACATCATATGAATACTATGCTTTATCGAAGAGTAATTTTTTGAGAAATAAAAGGTGACGAAATTTTTTCCATGTAAAAGGTAATTTAACGTAGGGGAATTTTGTTGAAAATTTCCCTTACCATCATTGGAAGACACTAAACTTAAAGACCCAGTTTGGTATGTAACTTATAATTTTTAGATAGCTGTTCACAAGCAGAGACACGCGCACAAATATGGAAACTTTTCTAAAAGTGGTTTATGTTCTGGGAGTCTCAGAACGTGTATTTCCGGTGAAATATACGTATCGAATTTTACCATACTTAGTATAAGTAGCAGTAGAGAGAGTAAAGAGCACGTTAGGTTTCCTCCAATCATTACATTAATTTTGACTGATATTTACGGAGCATCGGCTATGGTTTTCTGGTTTCTCTTTGCAAGAGAAGCATTTATCAAATGATTAAAAAGGAAATCGGAGCAGTAGCTGGCGATAAGGGTCTGCCAGAAACGGGTGTTATTAGAAAATATCCCCTATATTGAGGCCAATGATCGAGGTATGCAAAACGTTCCACTAATTTTGAATGTAATCGGATTGCCCCCGAATCACAAACCAAAGAAAGTGAGGTTATGTAGGCCACGCGGACCTTTAACACCTGGGCAGCATATTAAACTTGCATCAAACGGAACATCATCCGCTCTATCGTGCTTTCTTCTGCTCACGTGTTGGTGTTCACACTAGTAGTCCGGATTGGGCCTGCACCGAGGAATTCTCCTTCTAGATCGCAGATCTTGCTCGCCGTTTGCTCAAAAATTAGCTTCTAAGTGCATAAGCTTAAATGTATTTTTACTTTCTCTACTGGTAAGTAGGGGAAGTATTGTATTCCACCCAAAAATTCGATGTCGAATTTCACCGGAAATTTATGTTTTGAGACTCCCTGAATCAAAGAAAAAGCATTTCTAGAACAAGGTCCCTATGTGTGTCTGTGTATCTGTCAGTCTGTGTTTCTGTGGACAGCATAACTCAAAAACGAAAAGTCGGTTAAAAACCAAAGTTGGTATTTTGGTTCAATTTCTCTCAAGGATGCAACACGAAGACTTTGAAGAAAATAGCCCCACCCTAAACTACTCTTTATATGGACAATTTTTCGAAAATTTTGATTTTTTTGAAAATGGCTCTAACGATTTTGATTAAAATGTTGTATATTTCAGCTATTTTTATGGCAAATGAAATGTATATCTTGAGTTTTCTAGCTATAGCCCTATATTTATTCTGGATGACTTTTGCACAACTGGTAAACCTTTAGAGATAGATAAAATCATAGTATACAAAAAATGTATATCTTGCTAAAATACACAATGTATGTCTGAATACATTTTCTTGTAGGGTGAACCATTTCTGAGATATTCCTTGTTATGTGTGTGAGTTTCGGAAACCTTAAAACTTTCGTGAAATGAAACATCGGTGTTCATTTTTTTATATGTTAAGTGTCAAAGAGAACAGAATCTCAAAGCTTTAAAAGATTTCACTATCGTACAAAACCTACTTATCCTAATATTCCTTGCACCTACAAGGAAATAAGCAATAAGGTAATTTGTACAAATGTTTATCTCAACTAACCCGAGGAAGATAGAGGAATATGAGTTTGTAAGAATGGTTAGTACAAGAGTAGAGAAAGTCATGTGAGTTCAACACATCAGATTTTTTCTTATTCTTAAGTTTCAATGTCTTGCAATTTATCCGTGCTTTAGTAAAAATCTGATGTGTTGCACTCACATGACTTTCTCTACTCTTGCACCAACTATTCCTATAAACTCTTATCTCTCTAATTTTTTCATGTTAGTCGAGACAAACATTTGTAGGAATTATCTTACTGGTAAATTTCCTTGTAGCTGCAAGGGCAATATGGGAATACAGTAGATTTTGAGCGATAGTCAAATCATTTAAAGACGGTCGCTATGTGAAAACTGAAATTCCATTCTCTTTGTACGGCCAAGAAATAAAAAATTGAATGACGATCTTCCATTTGAGAAAAGTTTAAGTATTACAAAACTCACAAAAATAACAAGGAATGTGTTCGAAATAGTTCACTCCACAAAAAATGCTATTGGGCACAATTTGCGTGTTTTGACGAGATCTACATTTGGTAGAGTTTTAGCGCCCCATCCATCAGTGACAAATATTGGAGAGCAAGAGGATTGACTTCATTGTCAGAAATCCAGCATTAGCTAACAACAACATTTTGTAGAGTAAGATTTCGTCTTTCGCCTTTCTTTTATGGTTAACCAGTTATGTAGAAGTCATCAAAAGTAAACAGGACTACAGTAGCTATAGCCATAAAATTCAAAATACACATTTTATTTTTATAAAATACCTTAACCATATGGCATTTTAATCAAAATCGCTTGAGCCATTTTTTTAGAAAATAAACAACTTTGTAACATCTTCCATGTAAAGGCTAATTTAGGGCAGAGGAATTTTCTTCAAAATCTTTGTGTCGCATTCTTGAAATATATTAAAGCTAAATGCCAAGTTTGGTTTTTAAACGACTTCGTTTTTGAGTTATGCTGTTCACAGACACACAGACATGGGGCCTCAAAACATGTATTTTCGGTAACATCTCGGCATCGAAAATTTGGATCAAATACAATACTTCCTGTGCTTAATATACGTAGAAGAGAAAGTAAAAAGGGAATCTACAATTTGGCATAAAATTGGATTTAGTCCAATAAATATTAAAACGGGATATTAGCAA
Organism: Tenodera sinensis; assembly: GCA_030765045.1. NCBI lineage: Eukaryota > Metazoa > Arthropoda > Insecta > Mantodea > Mantidae > Tenodera > Tenodera sinensis. The sequence goes on along the minus strand of CM060961.1, from coordinate 95,450,403 downwards.
CGCCATAAATAAACATAACAACTACGTACTTTTACTAAGAATGAATAAATTCCGCTAATACAATACTTCCGCAATCTGATGTATTGCACTCGTATGACTTTCTCTACTGTTGTACTAACCATTCTTACAAACTCTTATTCTATCTTCTTCGTATTGGTTGAGATAAACATTTGCAGAAATTATCTTATTGCTCATGTTCTTGCACGTGCAACGGGAATATGGGAACACAGTGGGCATTGAGCGATAGTCAAATCTTTTAAAGCTTTCAAATTCCGTTCTCTTTGCACCGTTAACATATAAAAATGAATAGCGATGTTCCATTTGACAGAAGTTTAAGTTCGCCAAAACTTGCACAAATAATGAGGAATATCTCCGAAATGGTTCACTCTATTAAAAAAATGAGCTATAAATTGTTTTAGCAACGTCTAAATTTTTTGTACAGTAAGATTTAGTCTATCTCTTACGGTTTATCAGTTATGCAAAAGTCATCTAGAGTAAATAGGACTACATGGGTTATAGCCAGAAAATTCAAGCTATACATTTCGTTTGTCATAAAACTATTTCAAACACATGCCATTTTAATCAAAATGGTTGGAGATATTTTCAAGAAAAATTAATATTTTCGGAAAAGTTTGATGTATAAGGTAGATTAGGATGGAGCAATTTTCTTCAATATCTTTGCGTCGCATCCTTGAAATACATTAAACTTAAATACCAACTTTGGTTTTTAACCGACTTTCGTTTTTTAGAACCCCACACATAAACTCACGGACCTTTTTCTAAAAATCCTTTTTTTATTCGGGGCCCTCAAAATAGATATTTTACGGTGAAACCTCGACATCGAAAGTTTGAGTAGAATACACTACTTCCCCTATTTTACTATACGTAGTAGAGAAAGTAAAAATACGCTTTCTGTAGAAATTGGGCTACAGAAGTGTATAATGACTCTAAAAAGGATATAATCTGATAGAGGAAAAAATTCTGCATAGGATAATGTGTTCAAAGCTGAAAAAGTTAACAATTAAATACCTACAGCATGCTGTTAGGAACCTGGCAACAGCGGGAGAGCAGAAAAGGTCGAAGCTAATGGCAACTTGTATGTGCTAGATAGAGATAGATATATCCCATTTAACTCCATACTGTTATCTAAGGGTGAGACAGGCTAGAATTATAATGAAACATGTTGATTCTGTATCTTTTTTGCAGCGGTTTATCGCTAAATGTACTCCATGGAAAATTAAGCTTTTATAAGGTTATTTGTATACCCACTAATAAAGAAGAGGGGATAGAGAAAATGCTGTGCATGTAACCATCAGATGTTTTTAAATAAGCGCATTAGGTGAACTCTGAAACCTTTGTTCCCTTCCTTTGGTCTCGTAATTAAAATAATGAAGTCTACAATGTTTCACGCAGAAATCGTTGCACCAGTACGCTATGAAAATGGAACCAAACTAGTGCATATTACGATTTTCCATTATTAGGACACCAAGTTAAACGTTTTGGAAAGTGCAGTTAGTCCCAATAGATAAAAATAATTTGTTGGGTTGTTAGTTACACTGTAAGCTGGTAATCATCTTCTGGAAGCTTACAGAGGAACTGAAACATTTATTGAAGGATTATTACAATATTTTGGTAAATTATCACGTAGGTACCTGCATAATATCGTACTGTTTTAAGCAAACGCATACTTTTATACGAAATTTATGCTTTCTACGCAATGATTACCTTCTGTCAGCGACATTCATAAGAAAGATTCAAAGCCTTGCTGGCATGTGTGCTAGTTTGTAAATTCTGTTTAGTATAATTAAGGAAACTTGAAGCTATTAACAGTGAAGCAACAAGATTCTAAAGTAAGAAAAAATTAGAAACTAAAAGCTTCACTTATCTTAGTAATGTTGCATGTTCTCCTTGAACAAGCTAACCCTGGGTTTCAAGTTGTCTCCAACTCATTCTCAAAGCTATGCAAACAAATTCGTTACCAAAGCTATAATCTTTCATTTTTTTCTGAAAACAAAAATAAATACTGATATTCAATTTTTATTTACCAATCTCTGAAAACAAAAATTTATAAATACAATCTATCGATGGTAACTCGAAGTTCATAACACGGTTCCTGTTTTTTAAAATAATTTTTTTTTCCCAAACCATTTCATCTATTGGACCACTTAATTGTTTTAATAATTTAACTTCTGGATTAATTTCACGATTAAATGACCAAAAATGATCTGCCACAGCTGATTTATCAGTTTGTTTATATTTAATATTTCTAAAATGTTCGCTCCTGGAGGTCGAAGAATGCAACAACTTTAAAACAGCATTAGCAAAAATGCGACAACATTCTGCCATAGAAACAAACCATAGAGGCTATAAACACAACCTTTCAACAAACGCAACAAATGTCACGGAAACAAACGATATACCGATCTCTTTCCAGTTAGTGGAGCTCATTTCCCATCTGGTCTGTGTGGTTCACTGATTCTTGTCAAATTTACACTTTGTACTTGTATGATTTTTAAGAAATAATGGGTAGATTTGTTTTAAGAAAGCGGTGGAAGTATTGTAGTGTAGGTATAATGTGGAATACGCCTAGAAGTTGATTATTAAAAAGCTAATAACATTTAATTTAGCAGATTGCTATTGGCTTCAATCTAATATACACATTTTTAAGTTTTAAACGTCCTATTAATAGTACAATTTATGGCAGATATTTTACAAAAAGCTATCTTATTATGCACAAATATTAATTTTCATTTTTTGTAATTTTGCGATATTTTGTTATTTTGTAACTTAAACCCAGCTACGAACTCTTTTGTTGAAAAATTTATTTTATACCAGAGTTGGAAGGATCATCCTATCATTGATTGCGCATTCAAGGATAGCGGGATTTTAAATTTATATTCGCCGAATTACACTTGCATCCGGAAAGCTGCACAGGATAATGATGCAGCCTAAGCAGTTGTTCTACATATCTGTCCTTAGAGGTGTTCACTACTGGGAGTGCTTGTTAGCATCGATTTGTAAGTCTATCCATGACTGTTGATATTAGTAACTCATACATCGTCGTCACAAGTTCAGAATTAAAATTTTACACATAGAAGTTTGAAGAATATTCGTCAAGATATTTGAAATATGGTTGAAATTGGTAAAAAATAATTTCCAGTTCAATTGGAGAGCTTCTAAGCTAATCAGAGCACGTATAGAGGTGAAACTTTATGTAAGGATATTTTTCATGTTTAATTAAGAGCACTACCAGAGTAAGGGTAGCTTCATTGGAGAACCTCCGTAAGACACGCAATTGACAGGCAAACCATTTTACATACGGAGTTGAAATCTCAACTAACGTTGTACAAGTCCTCATCCTGAAAAGACAAATGTCGGGTTAAAGGTCATTAAAAGCTAAAAGGGTGTATGTATGTGTTTGTGCTGTTCTTTATGATGGACATAAAACAACCAGACAGTTTCTAATTTGTATCTCTGAATGGAGAAAAGCTTTAAAGAGATATGCAAAACCTAGATGTTTTACCTCTGTCTTGTTTTTGATACTGTCACTTCACTCAATTTTTAGTGTCACTCAATGACGTAGTTCAGTTTTCTCTGAGACTTAATTTAGGTCACTCTGTCATTTTCCTATGAGAACTGGTTCCGCCGTTTACTGTCACTTCAGCTTTTACCGTGACGTAGTGGCGTAAGTATACCCCCGACGTGGCCTCCTCTTCCAAATAGTTTACTCGTTGGGGAGGCGAACGCAAAGTCTCTGTGCAGTAATTGCAGTTCACCATAGCCGACATACACTCACTCGGAGAACAGCGGTACTCGTCGCACGAGAAACGCACGCGCTCATTCTCCCACTCGCTTCGCAAGATTTACTCCACCAAACCTGCTCACTGTGCATATAGCCCGGAATGTTCGAGGTGTAGAAACATTCAGAATATTCTAGTTCTCTGGCAATGGCGCTTATCGTGTTTCGCCGTTTAGGAGAGTGCACCTTATCTGTTTACGGTTCCGATTGCCCAATCCCCTCCGGGCATAGCCGCTGCGCCACATCAGTAAAATGTTGCAGATAAAATAAAATATTGTCATTCCCGTCGGAGTTGTTGTGAAGTTAAACAAAAGCCTATTGCATTTTATTCCACAAATTATATAGATAGACTTGCAAGAGTGCTAAGTAAACAAAGACAGAACGATCAAACAATATTGATTCTGTTTATAAGGATACAAACCCTGTGATACGTGTAGTTTTTTGTTTGGTATTTTATTAAATACTGTAAAAATTTGCGGCGGATTATTCTAACCCTATACCAAATTTATGTCATTCGGTTTTAGAATGCCTACTTAACAACCCTCATGTAAATAACCTTTTGCTTCATTTCATCTAATTTTTATTATCAATGTAAACAAAATAATGTACAAAAGCAGAAAATATGTGAATACACCATTCGGAATTACCGAATGAACAAAAACATGAGCATAATGCTGAGAAGACTGAGAAGACAGTGTGTGATGATTAGCAAGTTCAAACTAATAGCTACGATTATCTCAGAAATAGTTAATGCGACAAGGAAGTGTTTGACATGTGTATTTTAACTAGATATATACACAGATTTGTGTACTAAGTTTTTGTTAATAGAAAATAAATTCACAATCAAGGCATTCGTAGAAATACAAAATACTATATATCAAAATGTATTTGTAACACAGTTGCTTTAAACAAGTATATTACAACTAAAGCATTATAGTCATTTTTGCGAAAATCAATTAGTAGTTTCCATGTAGGGGGTAGTTTGGGGTGGGAAATATTCTTGAAGTTATTGTGCTGGACTCTTGTAAGATGCTAAACATAAATACCATGTTTGGCGCTTATCCCAGAGTTCTCTCTCACTGTCTCTCTTTCTCTCCCTCCCCTCTCTCACATGTTAACATCAATCTTTTTCTAACAGTGCTTTTAAGGGATTTAGGGCATCCCAAAAATGTGCTGCCACAGAAATTTTGATTTGGAAGTTGAATGGTACGAGTAAGTTGTAATACGTGTTCAGGAGAAAATGGGGAGAAAAGAAACTCGGACGCACAAAAAACAAATAACGTTGGATAAAACAGGAATGGAGAAAACATGGGTAAAAATAAACAGCAAAAGTAAGGGTACCTTGAAGAAAAGTGGAACAAGGGTGAAGGATATGGAAAAGAAAAAATTGTAATTTTAATGAAAAAAATCATTTACAGATTACGTATTTTGAAAACATGGAATGAAGCATAGAACAGTACATAAAAGTATGCAATAACTAGGCCAGAATGGGATATGCATAGGATAGAACAAGTGTGGCGAATCCAAGTGGCAAGATAGAGGTGAAACAGGCGGGAGAGATGCACGAAATGTAGTAGATTGTGTGAAACTGGGTACCAGATTTTGGAATGTACAGAAAAGGGGAGAATGATTTTAATGTCCAAGAAATGTAAATATTTTAACAGGGCTAAAAGAACTACTTTAAATTCCATCAGATGAATATATGGAGGAAACATGAAAATATTTAAGAAAAATAAGGTTAAAATGGTTAAAAGAAGTATGAATAAAAATATGGAACAAGTTGATGAGGTGTGAAGGTAAATAGTGGATATAATAAACTTCTCCAGTATATAAAAAACAAAATGTTATATACAAGGGGAAGAAGTAGTTCCTCCAAGAGGAAGGAATAAATTGTGTAAATTATAATTATAGTTGGCAACCAATTGGGATTGCTGCTGGCTTCCAGTAGCTCAGATAACTGTGGCAAATATTGTTAGAACTGATTAATTATATTTGTTTCATATTATGGTTTTAGTAAGATATTTGCATAGTTGTAAGTTTTAAATAAATAAATAAAGTTACTATATTTCTTATGCCTTTCTTTAGCTTGTAGAGAAAGTAGAAATCTATAGATAATTTTTTGTGCTTTTGGTTTTTGTTTATAAGTTTCAGGTTTGCTTTAATTTATTTTGATTTCCTTTAATTCTAATCCGTATGATCATAATTAAAGATAGAAGGCTGGCTCTCATTTCATTAATTTTTAATAACTTCTCTCATTTCTGCAATATTCACTTCCCAACCTGATGGTAGCACTAATACACTGTTTTATTATATCGGGAGAGCAAAAGAGTTTCGAACCGGCATCGCATTCTCGGTGTTATTAGCGTTCGTTGCCGTCTGCCGCTATCACAGAAAGGCACGGATGAAACCATACAACATTTTTAAAAATACTTTTATGGGCTTCACTTACCAGCTTTATGAAAGAAGATGCTAAAACTGGCCGCCGGCGTTGTCCATACATTTTTAGCGCCTCTTTAGGGAACTATCCATCACTCGCCGTACCTCACATTGAGAAATGCTGGCAATTTCCTGGCGGATATTTTGTTTTAATTCTTCTAGGGTGTGTGCGTTTATTTTGTACACTTTATGCTTAAAGTTACCCCAGAGATAGAAATCGCAGGGGTTTAGGTTGGAGTGCCACAAATCTGTGCCAATAACTCTGCTCTGAAACACATTTTCGATTGTTCTCATCGAAAGATTGACCATATGAGCTGTTGCAGAGTCAAAATCATACTCCCTGTATGTTAATTCTCTTAAAAAAGGGATGCAAAAATATTCTCGTATGTACGGGCGTCAACTGTTGACACGGAAAAATTGGTCCTATAACTCAGAGCCTAATATTGTTCATGAATCACCCCTTCATGAGGAAAACATTGGTTTAAGGTGTGCTATTAGTGGAGGAATATTTCTAAGAGCTCCAATAAGCAATTTTAACTTGTAACACAAGGTGTACAAGAAAAATCCGCATGCTCTGGAAGAATTAAAACAAAATATTCGCCAAGAATGCTCTACCCATATGTTGAATCTTATGATAGCAATACTACATTTGATTAGTACCTTTATCTGACTCTCATTACTGTAGGTAATAAATTATGACATTAAACTATACTTCAAAATTCATCAGCATGATAGCAACTCATAAAATGTATCTTTAGTATATCCTCTTATCACTTGCGATACCTTGGTGAGATAATCGTATGCAAAATAAATCATGTCATTCGATTCAAGTTTTCAACTTCGTGTGGTATACCGGCTAGTGTGAAGGATCAAACATCAAAATACCATTAAATTATAGTTTCCAATTACGCAGTTCAACGATCATTCATTGTGTAGCTTAGGGCCTTTGGGATTCCCAGTTATCAGTTGAAGCGCGATGCGCAATTTATGCTAAAAGCTTTTTAATTATGGAGGGGCTACTGTGTAGATGAGTAGAGCCTTGTTTTAATTATATCAATGAAACTCTTGCCTATTTACTGTTACTCTCAGGGGCGATGGTTACAAGAAAAACTAAAATTATGAGTTCCTAATACAAGTGTATATACATTCATGTTATCTTAATTAAGATAAATGCTTTCTCAGAAGGTGTGCATGTTTGTGAATGTGGAAGGGGATGGGTGAACTGTAATAATGAAGACGAATACCGGACTTCCTATTGAAGTTCAACATTTTCAAAGACTATAACGATTTTGATCAAAATACGCACTTCTATGTCCAATGTATTTCTATGGAAATTAAAATCAGTATCAATACGGCATACATAGTTGATATTAGATTAAACATAATTCTATGTAAATACCAACATTAGATTAAAACTATATAACATTTCACTTACCAGAATATTGATTAAATGTTTATATTTAAGATTTTAGTGGAATTTCCTCAGTTTTGTAAAAGTAATTGCAATTCAGACGTCGTAACAAAAGCATATGCCCAAAAAAAAACTGACATAGTATGCCTCTGAGATAGACCATTGAACATATCCAAACCAGTATCATGCAACCATTTTTTACTTTAATCGAATGACACGTTTATTTAATAATTGTGGCTTGTTGAATAATGATGAATCTTTAATCTAAATTGAAATATACTTAGTCTGAGATTAAAGTAAATTAAATGCTGTGTTACAAGGTATAAATGAATAACACCGCATGAATTTTATTGGTAATGGTTTATAGACGATCGATTTGATACAGCAAGCCAATGGTTTACGACGTCAAGTTAATAATTTATACGTATTAAAAGTAATTAAGAGATTGTGACCAATTAATCATGAAAAGAAGGAAATATGTCCATTTTTATCCACTGGAGTCAAAATAGTGCTTATTAGGAACTTAGTAAAGCCTGTTTGCTGTCTCTCTGGAAAGGCATTTATAAATTTTAGCATTATCAAAATCGGTTAAATTGGAGACTTAACATGTGGCTGCACGCCACTGCAGTGGATAACAGGTAGTGACGAGCGGCTACAGAAATATAAGGTAGTTCTAAAACGTGTGGTTTTGCCGCACGGTTATGGCAACTAACTGTGGACCTAATGAACACGAGAAATCAAGCTCAAACCCGGAGATGGGTAAACTTTTTCCCCTTTCTTTTCCATTTTGAGAGCAATGTTGTGCTTATGCTTTAAAATAGGAAAATACCACCATCATATGCAATGCACATAGTATTGTTTACTTCTATTAAGTAAATTATTTTCTGATTGTTTCTCACTCTCCAATACTGTGCACCACAATTTGCAGGCCCAAACATTTGTCTAAGTATTCTTCTCTCGAAAGATCCCAAAACCTGTTCATCGTTCATTGTTTATTGTACGTACATAGTACACCAAACCTCACATCCATAGATTACTACTGGCCTTGTTAATGGTTATATAATTATTATTCCATTAGAGAACATCTTTTTATTTGCATAATATGCTCATACTCTGCCTCTATTCTTTCTCTTATCGTATTGGTCAATTTATTATCAGATTTAATTAAGGTACCAAGATATGAAACTTGCACTTAATCATTATTTATTTCCTTATCTTTGTTTTGCTTGTATCTACCTATCGTATTGTAATGTTAATATTAATTAAACTTATGTTTACAATCATTCAATTGCATGTAGCTCTTTCAAGTGCTTATCAATTATTTACTTGTTTCTAAACTGGTGGTTAGGCTTAAACCAATTTAAATGCAAACAACATTTTCAGCTACTATTTACGTCAAGTAAATGTAAAATAGCTAAAAAAATTTGAAACTAAACGATTAGACATTAGTTAAAGGAAAAATTACAACGCAACACAAATGCTTCCTGCATATCAAATTAAATTAAGCATGCGCTTATGAAGAAAGAAACAAAGAAAAGAAAAGAAAGAAAGAAACAAGGAAAAGGAAAAGGGAAAGAAACAAAGAAAAGAAAAGAAAGAAAGAAACAAGGAAAAGGAAAAGGGAAAGAAACAAAGAAAAGAAAAGAAAGAAAGAAACAAGGAAAAGGAAAAGGAAAAGGGAAAGAAAGAAAGAAAGAAAGAAAGAAAGAAAGAAAGAAAGAAAGAAAGAAAGAAAGAAAGAAAGAAAGAAAGAAAGAAAGAAAGAAAGAAAGAAAGAAAGAAAGAAAGAAAGAAAGAAAGAAAGAAAGAAAGAAAGAAAGAAAGAAAGAAAGAAAGGAAGAAAGGAAGGAAGAAAGAAAGAAAGAAAGAGAGAGAGAGAGAGAGAGAAAGAAAGAAAGAAAGAAAGAAAGAAAGAAAGAAAGAAAGAAAGAAAGAAAGAAAGAAAGAAAGAAAGAAAGAAAGAAAGAAAGAAAGAAAGAAAGAAAGAAAGAAAGAAAGAAGCGAGGCAGGAAGGGACGGTAGTGAGGAAGGGGGAGTGAGGAAAGAAGGGAGGGAAGGAGGGAAGAAAGGAGGGAAAGAAAGAACAAAAAACATGGGTTCTGCGTATTTGAACCTGCGCTTTTAATACGTGTCTAACTTCGCGTCGTGACACTATATACATTACGCTAAAGAGAAAGGCTAGGGAATTCGCCCGCTCGTTCTCTCATTATGCATTGCAGCTGCAGTGCACATGATCAGTGGCGTGCATACCCTCAAACAATTTTAAGTCACAGTTCTGTAATTTTTAATCCTAGACTATAGGTTTCCCATCGCAAATTGTTTGCCTATAAACCATCTATCACCAGTAAAATCCATGCGGTATTATTCATTTACGTCCTGTGTATACTGGATGTCCCAAAAAATACCGACAACGGTTAGTATGTTGTGTGGGATGGCACACTGATCGATTTTCAAACAAGAACGGTTTGGACGCTGGAGAGCGTCGAAGTTTGAGAACGAACGGGTGTGAATTTGTTACATTGGTTTTGGTATTTTAATACGGAAGGTATGTAACCCTTTTGCCATCTGTGTACCAGGTAAACGACCTGAGCACAGTAACATTCCTGCACATACGCTAAATTCCTCCAGAGTCGTAGGTGCGCATCCTACTGTAGCACTTGTGTAGTTTCCAGTTCAGTAACGTTTCTTAACAGAAGTGCGACACGTACAAGTACTCAACTGATGAGATGGTCGACATGCGCTCCAGCACACATAAATGTGGGGAGTCACCTCAACGTCGCATATGCAAATCGATGGCTTGGTAGAGGTGGACAAGTTGCATGGCCAGTACGATTGCCAGATCTGATGCCTCTCGACTGTTTTCTGTGAAAATGGAGTATGGTGTATGGCATTCCTGTAACGTCTGCGGAGGACCTCATGGCTCGAGTCGGAGCGATTGAAAATTTTCAAAGATGTGTTGAGTCATGTGCATTAGGCTCAGTACCGTTGATGTAGGCTCTGCAATTATGTAGCAAGTACACAGTTCGAAGCCCGTTTTTATCTTGAGAGCTCGATGTGACGAAATGTGAACGTATACCTATCTCACACTTCAATGCGCTACATTGTATTTCCGGACAGTGGTTCCTATTTGAAAATCAGTCACTTTGTCGTCCCGCACAACATACTAAGCGTTGTCGGTATTTTTTGGGAAATTCTGTATATGAGAAGCTTCATTTCTTATGTTCGCGATAAAATCGAATTATGTTCAAAATATTTTCTGAATATAAGGACACTCAGATGTGTAAGTGATTTGAAATATAATGGATTCAGATAAATGAAGTCCTTCTAGTAATCGCAACTTTAGGATTTTAATTTACGTCCCTTAATTTCCATATAAACAATGTGTGTGTGTTTTTTTTTTTTTTTTCCTTCTTCCTCTTCTGGACAAGTTAACATCACCAGCAAAGTATGATTTATGTAGAACGAACTTCCTCATATAAAGTACTTATGTTTGAAGTTATATGGTTCTTTCATGTACACTGTTTCATCGTTCCCATGCATAAGCAACATTTCATCACGTGTAATTATATAATACTCTGATGCTGAATGTAACTCAAGTTCGTATGTTTAAGCTATAGTATCAATTAAAGTTATATCTATAACTGACCCGGGGATATAATCCTTAAAAATTACCACGGTGCTCAACATAACGGTATAATACCTTTTTTATTTAATAAACAAAATATGTGTTGCACTCACATGACCTTCAATACTCACTTTTCTACAAGGTATTCTCACAAATGCTTATCCTTCAATTAGATAAATATTTGTACAAATGCTTTTATTACACATTTCCATGTACGTATAATGGGTATAGGGGAATGCACTAGATTTAAGCGATTGTCAAAGTTGGTCACTGTGTGATGGCTTTGATATTACGTTCTTTTGCACAGCCTGGAGAAAGAAGAAAAGAAGCAAAATCAAAAATAAACAACAACGGCCCTACATTTTACAAAATCATAAGTATTTAAAACTTTGAGGCGATATTTTTTTTGCATAAGGCCCCTGAAGTGATTAAATGCAAAATTATCGGGCAGCGAAAAGGCCTCCTAAAGTTGTAAATAGTTATTATTGTCGGCAAAGACTGATATTCAATTATCTGTTTGTTCAACTGCTTGTATTGGCGTGACGTGAAAATGGCGAAGTCCGTGTTCGAGTAGTGTGAACCCCACAGGGGATGAGATAAAAGACACCAATCCTGTATAATTGTGTTATTATTTGTGATAAAATGAACAATAAATAGCTTTTTAAAAAGGAAACGGAATTTAATCATCCTAGCAAGGTGTTGACCTGTACCGCGCCCTGAGGTACATCGAGAAAGTTGATAAACATTACTTGGAGTCTCATAGCTACAAAATAGTGCTTACGCGGGGCGAATGAAACGATATTTAAGGACTCGTCGTGTTAGGATATAGTAGAACTCGCTCCCACCAGTCCCTGATCCCGCATACAAATAAATGCAAATAACCGTTCCAACTTTAAACCAATAACAAGTGCTATTTAAAAAATAGTTAACTACATCACTAAATTTATTTGACAAAAATCGTGTGCATTAAAAGATCTACATCTTGTGCATCAAGATTTTGCTGTCTCTTAAGGTTTAACAGTTGTGCAAAAGTCATTCAGAATGAAGAGGACTTCAGAAGCTATTATCAGAAAATTCAACATATACATTTTATTTGTCATGAAAATAAGCTAAACATGTGGTATTTTAATCAAAATCGTTACTCATTTTGGAGAAAATAAAACTGTCGAAAAAGTCCATGCAGCACGTACATAGTTTGAGGAGTGGAATTTTTCCTGAAAATCATCTAGACGCACATCCTTTAAAATGCTGAACTTACACGCATTTGATGTGTTTCACTGACCATGCGTTTTTGTGTTATGGTATTTGCACAACGCACACACACAAATGCTCACATAACACAAGCCCGCACCCGGACCACTTGCTAAAACTGCTATTTTTTATCCATGGAGACTCAAAAGGTGAAATCTTGGTGTCGAATTTTGGATGTAATGCAATCTCTTCTTTACAAACTGATGGAAGTAGAGAAGGTAAAAAGCTACGGATAAGCTGCTCTGAAATCCAGGCATTTATGTAACTAGTTTTAAAAGCGCTTATCTATATTTGCAAATGAATAAAATGAATTATGGTTTACTAAAGCCAATATGACAATCACGTGTTTATTTAATTATATATTGTAATTTCCGTCTCAGCCCTCATTAATTATAGTTAATTATGTGTCAAGGGCTTAATGGAGATATACCCAGGCGATAGTAGATGTTAATTAATGTTTGAAATAATTAAATACTTAATTTTTGGATTGTAATTAGTAAAACTGCATATAACTGGGACACATTAAAATAGTTTGGTTTTGTTGCTTTAGCACTGTAAACGTATTAGCTGGGAGAATATTAACAATTGAGTAATTTTGTGTATCTCAGTGATAAATATTCAGTTACAAACCAATGTGTTTAGTAGAGGTTTATGCAACAGGTGAATGATCTTATGATTCTGGCATTGTTCGTGCGACATTTTTCACGAGTGTCGTATGAAGCTTATTTGCGATTTGTATTCATTTGTGCAATCGTAGCATTATAGATTATAGGAAATATATCATGAAGTAATTCGGCACCCATTGTTGACCTGCGAGCATCTTCAAATTTTCACAAATGAGACGCTAGCTTCTTTCCCTGTGTTACAGTCTGACGTGTTAAACCGAAAAGCCCCTTGTATACATTATCTTACTGGGAAGGAAGTGAGCAGGTGTTAGGGACTGTAATGTAGTTAATAATGCACAGAGGTTCCTGAATTTTCGTTGCTCAGGGAAAAGAATACCTCTCTGTAAGCCGAAGGAGACTGAAAGATTTATATTACATGGGAAATACGTTATTACTATTCCTACATGTGCCTTAATGAGCCAATTGTGTAGAATATTGAACACAGTAATAGCCTATTTACAACAATACAGATACATATTTACTCAAAAACCCTTAGGCAGGTTGCTTAGAAACATTGTGAATTTATTCAGAAGAAAAGAAAGAAATGTGTAGTATTGTTTCAATATGCACATAAAGTAGAATAATGCAAAGAATTTGTAATATGTACTAAAATTAACCGTAAACATTTGGTGAGAAAAGAAATGTTAGTAATTATGTTCAAGTTTTGCAACAGACAGCGATCGTAAAAAGTGTCGTCGTTAAGAGACAATGGAAAAATTACTTTTGGTGAAGAAAGATTACGGGATTGCTAAAGGTTGTATAAATGAATGCATCGAAATGTATTTGTATAATAAAAGTTATGAATATAGTTAAAAGTTTAGTACAATAAAACGTTTCAGTTGTTTGTGAATATTGACCTTTTATTAAAAAATATATTTTCCAATTACTGCTTTTGAGCCATCACTTCGAGTGTGAAAAGGAGTCTCAATGCGACAATTGCAATTACACTAAGCATAGGCAAAAAGGCATAGTAAAAACAGTAAAACTATGATGTACATTGCACTTATAGCACGGTTCACAAAAGAGGAGCAATGCAAATAGAACAACCAACTTATGCAATTTTGGTCCCTGTTTGGGTTCCACGAAGTCAATAAACATCCGTTTAGATACCTAAACTTTAAGTTAATGTTAATTCTTAATAGATGTATCCACTAAATAAATAAGTAAATAAATACATAAGCAAAGAAATAAATATAGAACATTACGTGCCCTCATGCTTGCACTTTACATCCTGTCATTTGTAATGTTAGATAATAGTATATATAGGAGTGAGTTTATTCCCTGGAAAATAAGCTCGTCTAAGTAAAGTAAGACCTTTTCGGTTGTTTATGCATAATTTCAGGTACATGCGCACCTTTCCGGCATAACACTTAGGTTCGTGTTGATCTCCCAATATGGTAAACGCACGGGGGCGAGTTGTTTGTTTGCATCGAAGCACACACCAATCAGGAGTTTTGTTTACATCTGAGGCAGTACTGCCCTGGAAGCACATCCTCTTCGGGTTCAACTCAGGCCGCTGGCGTGCGCGTGAACAAAACAGCGTTGCCATTTACATTGCCGAAAAAAAAATTATAAAACGATTAAACCTACTTAAACGAAACTTAGCATTTAATGTTTCTTACAGCTGCGTATCAGTCAGGTTATTCTGGCCTAGCAGTGTCTTCCACCCTGTATATATATATACACACATAAATAAGTAAGAAGTTTGTATATACAAAGGGGGGACATTTTGCTCAAAAAAATTGCACAACTCAGTTAAAGCAACCGAAGTGAAGTTTCTGTAGTACATAGAATACAGTTTCGTAGAGGCATTACCTGAAGATGGCAGCCACAGTAACAGACGCAGAGATCAACACTGCAGTCAAACCTCTGACACGATGACCAATTCTAAGCACATTCGATCACTAATTAACTGGAACACGACGACGTTAAGCAGACCAGCACCGTCCCAGTTTTCCCTTTTTACTGGCGCGTTATAAATCATGATTCGCCAAAGTTTTATCAAGGGGATTACATTAGGATGCGGCGGGCGGCGGGTGTAGCACTATTGAAGATTCCGGTCAGCGACATACTAGGGACGTGTAGGTATCCATCCGCGAGGACCAACGGCACTTTCCAGCCTGGTCAATTTCACCAATACGTGATCTATTTTAACACGGGACTACAGTTTCCCCTACATCACCACTTACACCGGCAATTCCACTTTTACCGAACAAACTTTATCGTGCACCTAAGTATTTACTTTAGCAAGTTTTCATAAAAGTTGTATGCCGTGTTATTTAACTCTAAAGTATACAATGATAGACTTTGACTTACCTACATATATATAAAAACTGTCAAATAAAACAATTAAGTCAACGCTAAAATAATCTCAAAAGACACAAATGCAGCTATTAAACTGTATTTTGTTGCGTGTACATTTAGTAACATGTTAGGGAACCCAGAGAATGAATTTTGAATGTTCTAGATACGAAATCCATACCCTGCACACTTAAGGATGTCTATGTTATGAACTACCGCACAAAGTTCCAGCACAATCTGTTTCATAGTTTTGAGGAAATTAATTTTTTTGATTTATTCACAAAGCGAAAATACCCTAATATTTAAAATATTCCATGCGAACCAAAGACTAAAACATCACAAAAGGTTTATTATTTTATAAACAATAGTTTGCCAACAAACAGCATCAATCTCTGCGAGTTTAACTAAGCAGATGTTTATAACACGGAGCCTGCGTTTAAACTTCAGGTTTGGTTTAACCATCTTCTAGTCAAACAACGTATATAATACCGGGCCTCAATGGTCTATAAACTTTTGTTATCCATACTCTGGCAGTAAGATCGTCAAACACAAGAATACGTTAGTATTTCCGCAACTGTCATCAGACAGCACGTATCCGCTTTAAGGAAACATCCACTGAGATTGAAAGTCGCCATAAAATAGTCGTAAAAGTAGCGGGAAAAGTGAAACACGTGAAAGACATTGTCAGCTGTGTTGAAAATAGGTCATTTGTATTCTGTTTGTCAAGCCAAAAAATCCGCATTTAGAAGCTGCCATTTGGTTAAGGAAGAACATATTAGCGAAACAAATAGATTGTAATTCCACGGAGAGTCAATAACAATTATGAGCATTAAGTTGAGTTTTGTTTACTTCATTGAAGTCCCTTTTTGTTCCTTTGTATACCACCGTTACATTTCAGCTCATATTGACGACTCTTGTTTTTAGAACAAAAATCTAATGTGTTGCATTCGCATTATTTCCTCTACTCATGTACAAACTATTCTCACAAACGCATATTCCTCTATATACATCGTGCAAGTTGAGATAAACGTTTGCAGAAGTTATCTTAGTGCTAATTTTCTTGTAGGTGCAAGGGGAATATGGGAATACAGTAATAGATTCGAGCAATATTAAATCTTTTAATCTGGTCGCTATATAATGACTTTGAAAGTTCTTTCTCTTTGCACAGCCACGGCATAAAAAATAAATAAAATAAAACGTATAACGCAGTTCTATTTGAGTGAACTATAACTATTGAAGAAGTCAGACAAATAAGAAGGAATATCACTCCACAGATATATATATACACACACATTGTGTGTTTTAACGAGATATAGCTTTTTTATTTGCAATGCTATTTTTGTCTAGCTCTTAAGCGTTACGAATTATGCAAAGCCATTCAGAATGAAAAGGAGTTCAGGTGCGATCGGTCGAAATAGTCAAATAATTTGTTGGATAATAATCAAAGTAGATGGGATAGTAATAATAATAATAGTAATAATAATGATAATATAATAATGATAATAATAATAATGATGATAATAATAATAATAATAATAATAATAATAATAATAATAATAATAATAATAATAATAATAATAATAATAATAATAATAATAATAATAATAATAATAATAATAATAATAATAATAATAATAATAATAATAATAATAATAATAATAATAATAATAATAATAATAATAATAATAATAATAATAATAATAATAATAATAATAATAATAATAATAATAATAATAAATATTTATAATTACTTTTATTTAAAACTATAATTACGATTATTCTTGTTATTCTTGTTATTATTATCACCATTATCATTACTATCCTAACATTTTCAAAATACATTAAGTACTTATGAACTAGAGTAATTATTGAAATTAATAACAATTTCCAAACGATAGACCAGTTCCTGATGTTTGTTCCTTTGCAGTTTGGCCCTGCAGGGTATGAGGACTTGACCATTTCTAGTTTTGCTACATTCTATGGCGATAATATTGGTTCGTTCATATGTCTAATTTAAAATAAGCATTTAGCATAAATAGAAATGAGTTGTGCTTTGTGAAGCTGTAACTCAATTTTCTATTAATCCTCTTCACCAAGGCCAGTTCTATAATTTCATATTACATTGGGCCAGTTCACCTTTAGTAGATATTTGCACTAATCTTTGTGACATTGTCCATCACTTTTAAGGTGAATAATGTAGGATATGGTGAATCGAAATTCTACCCTTTCACTATAAAAGTGATGGATAGAAAATAACGTAGGTTTTATAATTATTAGTTAATAGTTTGAATATTTTTTTTTTTTTTTTTGTAACAGAATAATGGATATAATTCTATTATTGCTTTTTAATCTGCTCACTACTTTAACATTATTTTTGTTTACATGTGATGTTCAGTAACAAACTTGAAACAGAGTTCAGATACTGTAAACATAGTTTTTTTGTGTATCCTGAAAACCCATAGAAGAGTGTTTTAATCTTTAATACTCTAATACCAACTCGAAAGCACCAAAACATCTCGGCATAAAGAGGATCAAACATGTCATTTTTCGTGTACATTTTTACATATTTTGTTGTGTGTACCCTAAATAAACTCACATTAATAACATTTTCCAACGCCCACTTGATATTTTATTTCTTCCGTGGGGATTGAAAATCAAAAGGGAAAATATGAAAACGTTATTTATAAACGTTTTCATTGTTTCTGAAATTAAAAACTATAGTCTAAATGTTACACGTGTTAGACCTACATAGGGGAAGCCCATCAATATAACCTTTTCCTCTCTCTTGTTTTTGTGGTTTTTTCTGGTTTACTGAAACGTACAACATATTTATTCACACGGAAACAAATAGGTGTGCTCGAGGCGGCGAGACTCGATCTAGGTGTATCTAGGTATGTGCATCTCCCAGTTCACAATGTAAGCCCTCTGGTCACCCCTCACACGCCCCCACAATTTAGGTAAATGCTCATGTGTAAAGTGCAGGTGTCAATAAATTGTCAGTGCCTGTTAATACGAGCAGTGACAATGGAGAAATGTTTTTCATTCATGTATGCGCTAGGTGTACAACTGCTGCTGATTTCTAGCCATGACCTCTTTTCAAGGTCAGTGTCACTCACGACAATACTAAGTAGCATCTACAATACGATTAGCGCCAGAACACAAGTATGTTGATTTGTGAACTGAAAGAAATAAGGAAAAATGTATCTCATTCCTTGGAATAACATGGGTTTATCTACCAACTGTCATTTATCACACATTATACATGCAATAGCTTATTTTTCTGCCTGTAACCAGTTAAATATTGAATATACGTTTCATCATAGGCATGGATACATTGGATTCACGATACTCAAAAGTTTAAAAAGCAGGTCCCGAAATGCTGGCCTTGATAATAGATGCTCAAGTGAAACAAAGGAACGCAAATCTGATATTCAAAACACTGCGAAATTCAAAACACAAAATATTTCACAGAGATAGTTAAAGATAACTGCATATTTTAATCATTTATAGATGTCGCATTTTAGTTCGGCGTCGTATTTTAGAACTCGGAATGAGCCCACCTATGGTGATGCGGATTGTTCGCCCCCATTCATTGGAATATGAGTTACGAATGTTAGCGCTTTGTTAGAAGGTCAGTATTCTGGATGAGGAACGCATCCTGCTATAGTTGCGGTGGTTTAGTTTGTCTCTACAACCATAAAAGCGGAAGGCCACTGCCACCTCGCAAGTTAGGAGCACGTGGTAGAAAATGCACTTTGGGATTAGAAACTTCAGAAATGTACTCATACTTGCCTCCCTAAGTACTGAACTGATTGGATAGAAGGAAGCGAACCTTTTTCCACCTTCTACGTAATCATAGAGCCAGAGTAGTGTCCATCTGCGACTCTTTCTAACATACCTATCTATTTCTCTTTCTTTAGGTATGAGACAAGATAAACCAAATACTCTAACCACATCATCTCTACCAAACGCATGTGAGTGTGAGGTGGGTGATGGGCCTGATGTTCCCTTGATTTTGAGGAGCTGACATTGAAGTTATTATTATCATCATAATCATCACTATTATTACTATTATTATTACTATTATTACTATTATTACTATTATTACTATTATTACTATTATTACTATTATTACTATTATTACTATTATTACTATTATTACTATTATTACTATTATTACTATTATTACTATTATTACTATTATTACTATTATTACTATTATTACTATTATTACTATTATTACTATTATTACTATTATTACTATTATTACTATTATTACTATTATTACTATTATTACTATTATTACTATTATTACTATTATTACTATTATTACTATTACTATTATTATTATTATTATTATTATTATTATTATTATTATTATTATTATTATTATTATTATTATTATTATTATTATTATTATTATTATTATTATTATTATTATTATTATTATTATTATTATTATTATTATTATTATTATTATTATTATTATTATTATTATATTTTCTTTAGTATATAGATTTCCCCGAAGGCTTATCAAGAATGAAGACGACTACACCTTCACAGTACATTCAAGATATTCGTTTTATCTGTCGTGCTTCTAACTCAAAAACCTAACATTGTAGTGAAAATTATTTATTAAACACATTTCACTAAAAATACAGAATAACGACTATTTCTCAAGCAAACTGCAGTTTGGACTGTAGGAGATTTCCTGCAAATCTTCGTGTTGATACCTACTGAACGAAGTTTGCTTTTCATTCCAGCTTTTATTTTTGTGTCATGGTGTTTCTCTCTTTCTCTCTTTCTCCATCTCTCTGTCACACACACACACACACACACACACACACACACACACACACAAACACACACACGCACGCACGCACACACACACACGCGCACGCACGCACGCACACACAGATGCAGACTCAAAGTTTACTTTACTTTACAATGTTACATTTACTCGATATTGAATTTCTTATAGAAGTACACTATTCCTCTATCTACGATAGATAAGCAGTAGAGAAATTAAGTGAATAAGTTGTAGACCGTATTATTAATGTAATGCGAAAATTAGTAACGAAATCAGGCGAAAAAGGTTTGCATTAGCTGTCGTATATGAATTAACCAGAACGTCCATCAAATGAAAGAAGCTGACAGCTAATATAGATTGGGAACATTAACACACAAGTGGTTGAAGGATTGAGTTACAGAAACTTAGTAACGCTTACATTACATTAACTTGTGCTACTGTTTAGTCATAACCCTTTTTGTTCCTATTGCCACCATTTTCAGTTAAGAAAATGCTTGAGTGGAGAGTTTTGACAACATACACTATATATTTTCTCTGTACGGCCATTAACAATGAGAAGTAAACCAATTCATTTAGTTTTCATGTCTCAAAATTATATCAATTTTAGGTAAGAAATGAAAAGTCTTTTTTTCTACTATGAAATCTGGAGTAGTTACAGCATCTCAAATTGCATGAGTCCAGAGCGTACTTGACTCTAAAATCACATATGCAGAAACTTATGGCTCGTGCATATCCAGAGTTTAAGATTTGAAGCTTTCACGTCGATGATTATTAATTAGAGCTTCTTGGGTTACTAGGCGTGTAATATCTATAAAATTGTTGAAGCTTCCAGCCATATAAACTCCATAGCCATCATCAGGAAATGAACAATTAAGAGATGGTCATATATTTATTAATTATTCAATTCCCGATGGTGGCCACGGAGTTTGATCAGGCCGAAACCTCGAACAATTGTGTAGCTATTAAACGTCTGCTAAGCGAGAAGCTCTAATTAATGTTCTGAGTTCTTAGTAGAATGCAATCATTTAAATTTATAAAAAGTCTAATGCACACAACTAAATTTTTAAACTTGTTCTTAATCCCATATCAGGTTTAGAACAGTTACAAATAAACACTTCAGCTATTAATGTATCGTACACTTCCTCTTTTTACTTTCTGCACCACATGTTCAGGAGTGGATATGCAATCCACTGAAACATTCTGTACAAAAATTTACCGTAAATATGTGATTTGAAGGCCTGGATCTCAGAAAAAATGTCCGCGTGCGTGTGTGTGTATGTATGTGAGAAAGAGAAAGAGAGAGAGAGAGGAAGAGAGAGAGAGAGAGGGGGGGGGGTGAACAGCGCAATCCGGAACGTAAAGTCGGAAAAGTATTAAACTTAGTATATTAGTATTTCGCAAAGGTACAACACAAACTATTCTTTATATACAAACTTTTTTCAAAATTTTTATTTTTTCCAAAATAGGTTTAAAATTGTAATTATAATACCACGTTATTAAGATTTGTACAGGAAAAATATAACTGAACAGCCTGGGAATAGTTTGAGGGATCCACTTCATTTCGAAGGAATGTTGTGCAATTTTGTTTACGTGATAAATGTTAAAAGACAAACAAACGTGTATTACGTAGAAAAGCCGAAATATTATTTATTATTGATTTCAATTTTCTTGAAGTCCTGTCTCTATTTATTAGTGTCTCGCAATGTAATGTAAACAATATGGGATTTTAAAACCACGTGAAGCGTTTTTAAGCTGTGAATATCTATTCGGTTTAAAGCTACATTAAAATGTATAATGAAACTAATAATCTAATTAAGTAAATAAATAAGTAAAAATAAAAACAAGTAAATAAGTAAATAAATAAGCAAATAACTAACTAAACAAATAGTGGGTGCAGAGTTTCAAGTGAATGTAGCAAATAAAAATATTTAATTACCTAATTATTTGTATACCTCCATTAACTTGGATAGTCATATCGGATGCTTTGATTTCAGAAACAATTTACTGATGCTTTCACTTCCTGAACTGTGAATTTCTGTAACGTTGATTTTATTAAGTTTTACAATGAACAGAGTCACAGTCATTCCCTCACTCACACTATCAGACTGCCAAATATAGGTAATCATTCTGAATAAAGGAACATTGTCTGCCCGGCAGGGAAAAGAACCAGGGGCCTCTGGGTGGGAAACTCAAAGCTATTCTTTGTTTCGCAAATATCTGACTACAGACACAAGGTTTGTAGCTTTTCAATAGCTAATTAAACGCAGCTTGCCGCATGCATCCTTAAGGACGTGTGGTTTATTATTAATATAACTTGATGCACAAAGAGAAATTCTACATTTGTATACATCTGCAGGGAAACCAGTTGCGGAAGTGGAACAACAAAAATACGCAATAAAATATGCAACATTTCTTTCTATGACCTAAAGCATTGCTGGCTTCTTATCTTAAATAGGATGCGAGAAGTTGCAGAAAAATGTTAAGTGAGAAACATGAAAGGCAACAAAAGATATATAGAAATTAATTTTGATCTTCCACACTAGCCGGGAAGTTATGGTACTTACAGCATAGTAAGTCGCCATTGGGGTATATTATTTAATATGGATGTAAGATCTTGTGTGGTTCACCGGGAAAAATGCGAATGAGTTGGAGAATTTAATGTCGTATTGGATACTGAGATTGTTGAGATAAATAAAATAGAGAGTTCTTTTTATTTCTTCCACCAAAAAGATATAAATGTTCAATATTGAATTTTAGTCAGGCAGTAATGTTTACAATAATGTAAACGGCATTTTCACCTTAATAAACGTTTAGCAAACGCCAACAAAAATTACAAAAGGGATGCACAAGCAGCCAATTTTCTTCTTTGCTTTTCAATAAATTGATATTTATAATTCAACATCGTAAAGCAATACTGTGTACAGTATTCCATACATGGTACTTGTTTGGTTAAATTTAGCATTGCGGAAAGTGCAGTCAGTTTTTTTTATAACTTGTGTTATTCTAATCATGCGTATTGGATAGGCATACATCAACGTTTCTTTTTATACCGGGTGGAAGGTACTGCTTCGGTCATACATTAACGTTGCCAAATCTCTCTTTACACCTAATTTTGACATTAAATTAGAAATTATTTTTAAACTATTTTTAAATTATTTATTATTATTATTATGATTATTATTATTATTAATTATTATTATTATTATTATTATTATTATTATTATTATTATTATTATTATTATTATTATTATTATTATTATTATTATTATTACTACTACTACTACTACTACTACTACTACTACTACTACTACTACTACTACTACTACTACTACTACTACTACTACTACTACTACTACTACTACTACTACTACTACTACTACTATTATTATTATTATTATTATTATTATTATTATTATTATTATTATTATTATTATTATTATTATCATTATCATTATCCTCTTCATCATTACTACCTTTATTATTTTTATTTGTGTTATTTTATTGCCATCATTATTACCCACTATTACCTTCGTTTTCTCTGTTAGGTGGTTAAATGTAGCGTAGACGCATAAAAGACCAAACTGAACTTAAATCACCAAGTTTGATATCTATCCGAGTTTTCGTTTTTGTTCTCAGACATAATACGCATACACGGCCCTTTTTACTTTGTATTCGATTCAAAATTTTGATGCTGAGGACCCCTGAATAAAAATAAAAAGGGTCGTGTGTCTGTGTCTGTGTGGTGTGTGTGTGTGTGTGTGTGTGTGTGTGTGTGTGTGTGTGTGTGTGTGTGTGTGTGTGTGTGTGTGTGTGTGTGTGTGTGAACAAAACTCAAAAATGAAAATTCGGTTAAAACCAAAGTTAGTATTTAAGTTTCATTTCCTTCAAGGATTCGAATCGAAGATTTTGAAGACAATTATTCCACACTAAACTACCCTTTACATGCGAAGTTGTTCGAAAAGTTCAATTTTCTCAAAAATGGCTATAACTATTTTGATTTTGATATGCGTAAGAATTTTATGGGAAGGAAATGTACCTATAGTTGAATTTTCTGGCTATATAGCCTAGGTACTTCTATTTAGTTTTGATGACTTTTGCATAACTGGTAAACCGTAAGAGATGGATCAAATCTTACTGTTTAGAAAAAAAAAAAAAAAGGTACATTCTTTAAAACTCACGTTGTGTACAAATGCATTTTTGTGAGTGAACCATTTCGGAGATATTCCTTGCTGTTTGTGTGAGTTTTGCACTACTTAAGCTTTTCTCAAACAGAAGGTCGTTATTCACTCTTATATTTTGGCAGTGTCAAGAGAATGGAATTTCAAAGGTTTTATATAGAGATCACCATTAGACTGTCGCTCAAAGCCTACCTACTGTATTCCCACTAGAAGTCTACACGCGGGTTCGGGCCTAATTTGAAAAATGTTTGTTGGGCTCGGGCCGGTCCCGGGCTTGAAAATTAAGAGATACAAAATAATGTATTATATTCTTTGGCCACCAATTCCGAGAACAGTACTATTACACCGGCCTGCGAATTTTAACTTCTTTTCCGCACCAAGAGGTTAATCAGCTCTCTAAAGCTAATTTTGGTATGCTTAATTCGAACCTACTTTCCATTTTTTCTTACCAAGTACTGTTTTCTTGCCATGCAGAAAGGAGATATGTAATACTAGAGTTTTCTTCTAGTTTTTAATACAATTTAAAATGTGTGAAATCATTCAAACAAAGAAACAATCTCAATTCAATAGATGCAATGGTGTACACTGAACTAGAAAATTTCAAACATACCTTAATGATGTTATTTTCTCTTCCGCTTTGTTGAAAACGAACGCTGAGTTGACTTACGTTTGTGGTCCTGACCAATGCAGAAAATGCAATTTTAAGCTCATATTGCATCCAAGTGCTTTTAAGTTTTCGAGCATCGTTTTAAGAATGTGTTGATAGTGGTCATCTTTAACATTATCCAAAAGCTTGTTTAAAAAGTGAGCTCAAGCTTGAACCTCCCTATGTCTGTCATAATATTTCTAAAATAAGCGTCCTTCATGAGTTTGCGAATCTGCGGGCCGTTAAAAATGTCTCCTTTTGCTTTTGATTCAGACAACATTGCTAATTTCTGAATAATATATTGGAAATAACAACCACTTTTGTCCAAAGCTTTGACAAATTGCTTCATTATCCCTAATTTGATATGCATCGGGGGGTAGCAAACCTGTGAATCAATCAGCGGGCGATTTATAACCTTTTTTGTCCCTGGCACTAAATCGTTTCTTTTTGGCCAATTTAGTCTCACCCCAGTGTCTTTCTCTGGCTCTGGAGTCCCATTCACACAAAAGCACGGAAATTTCATGCACCCTGCTTGTTGTCCCAATAAAATACTGCATACCTTAAGATCACAGGACACGAACCACTTGTATTCATTATATTTAACTTCTTCCAGCATAGGATACAAATTTTGGTACGCTTCTTTAACGGATGTAGAGTGAGGTATTGGAACCGAAGCAAACGTTGCTGTTGTGCAGCAAAACATCTTTCAGACTTCTTGCTCGTCAATAAACAAACGCCAATCTTTGTTTCATAATCTGTTCCAAGACGACATATCAAGTTAGCTATATCATAATACACTAGTTCTCCTTTTGCATAATATATGTTGAACTCTTTTTCGCTATGTCTGTACCAATAGAAGGCTTTTCCAGGTGCTAAAAGATTATCTTCTTTCAGCCTTGAGCCTAAAACTTCACTTTTTTTCTTTTGTAAGATGCAAATCACGTACTAAATTATTTAATTTTGACTGACTCAGTGGATTAGGATTGTTATTTTTTTAAGTCTGAGGACCAATTTATTTCATCTTCTACACTCAAAGTCTCAGTACCCTTTCCGGCAATACGGTAGGTGGTAATGCAACAAGAACATCAGGTCCATGGGCGCAGGCCTAATTGCTCATGACAAGTTTGGATACATAATGTCGAATCCATATATATTACACAGATAAAAATAACAGTCATTAATACGATTTTGTTGTTCGCGTCATACCACAGGAATACCAAAGGGCATAGATGAACGAACTCCGTTATAGCATTGTCTTAGATATTCTACACAACTTTCACGCACAATATGAAGAGCAAAATTCTTGTCATGATTTGCTAATTTCATCTTAAAATAGGCCGGATATAAACTCTTGATAAATGTGGTAATGTTTCTTTTCTGTTGCTTTATCACATAAAACTACAGACATAACAGAAATTGCTAGGACTGTTCACACAGCCCCTCCTAGATATACTACTTGAGCTTGCTATTTTTTCACATATAGCATTCACAGCACCGCTTCAAAAAGAGATAGGCTGAGAAGTTTAAAACTGGACTGCAGATTCCAAGATAGGTTCCTATTTCTGTATTACGCAATAAATGTTTAAGGGGTAGGTCCAATATTACTTGTAAACAGACATAGACGTTGGTATAGTATAACGTCATATGATTTAGCGTGCTTGCATGTTTCAATGAACCATGCTGTTAAGTTGAATAGATTAATAATAATAATAATAATAATAATAATAATAATAATAATAATAATAATAATAATAATAATAATAATAATAATAATAATAATAATAATAATAATAATAATAATAATAATTATAATAATAATAATAATAATAATAATAATAATAATAATAATAATAATAATAATAATAATAATAACAACAACAACAGAATTACACAATCGAACCGGGCCGGGCCCCACCTTAAGGATGTAGGCCCATGCAGGTCCTTAATTCCCATGTTCCCCTTGCACCTTCAGGGAAATAAACAATACGATAATTTATGCAAATGTTTACCTAGACTAACATAAAAAAGAGTTCGTAGGAATAGTTAGTGCAAGGGTAGAGAAAGTCAAGAGCAACATATGAGATTTTTCTAAAAATGATTTTATGGAATTAGTGGATCTCAATACATGTATTTACAGTTAAATCTCGTTGAATGTTTGGGCGAAATATAATAGCTTCTTTACCTGCTATGTAAGAAAAGAAAGAATGCACAGAAAGCAATCAAGCTGCCTAAGAATAGTTTGTAAAAGCTATATCAAAATAAGTGATGGTAGATAGAGAATGGCATGTGATTATAAGATATCAGATTTTGTTTGGGTTGGCAACGCTGTCCTTTTAAAGTATGTGGATACATGCGGAAATTGAAACATGTAAACTCTTTGTGCATACGACAGTTAGAGAACTGAATATCCTGTGGTTTCACTGTCTAAAAAGGGTTGTCGTATTGGCATAGAAAGTGAAGCAAGCGCCACAGAGAAGCCAAATTGCGAACAATACAGTTGTAGTACTTTATGAATGCTACCAAATTAGTCGGTACTGATGTAATATTATGGGGCAGGGGGAACGGGGTCAGCGTCGCGAGAGTGCTCTCATTAACCGGAGCTGACAGTATAAAGGCAGCGCCGTGATTTATGGCAGCCAGCAATCGCAAGGTGCGTCTCCTGTTCATAATGTCGGCAACTTCAACATTGTGCTTTGTGCTGTTGGCAGCCAGTGCTGTGGTGGCTCAGCCCACCAAGAGCAAGGCGACATGGAAACTAGAAGCCGCCATGGAGGAGTTGAGGACAGAGTGTGCCAAGGGAACCACTGAATCTGCATCGGCATGCCTCAAATACAAGATACTTGGTGTTCTTGATGATGTCTTCAAGAAGGATTCATTCGAGGTGAGCAAGTGAAGCACTCAGCGCAACATGGACTAACTCCTTACATATCAGCAAATCACTGGTTTGTTAGAGGGAGGTGTTAAATACCTAAATATCACATCATTTCGTGTCCGGTTTAAGGAGCAATTAAATTACAAAAACTGCCCAAAATAACAGTTTCACTTTCTTGTGCAATCTTATCAATTTGAATTTTCTCTTTAATTTCACAGATATTTTATAATTTTTAGGACACTACTTATGTTATAAATACATATTTTAGTAATGTTACTGCATCTGTCATCATGTACCGTAAATTCCGAAAATTTTCACTGCTACCCAGTTTTCGGGTAAAGTTTAGCTCATCTTTTAGGGAAAGTTTTATTTTACAACTAAGTATTACTGTGACGTATGACAGCTTCTGTGAGCTCAAGCAATATGCATCTTTTCTTTGCAAATACCCGTATACGAGTTTGTTTCCTCCGCTTTTGCTTTGAGCAATTTTTTGAGTGAGTGATAGCATAAATGACCCGTTTTCTCAGCAACTATTGAACATATCTATATACAATTTTTGGATCATAAATCAACTTCCAAGCGCTATTGTGGACGATTTTTCTGTTAATAACATTAGTTATATTTCTAAACGTTGCTGATAAATTTTAATAGCAAGATGCTATAGTTAAAAAAAGCTTAGTGAACACATTTATTGTACAATTATATACCACATTACTAAGACGGTGTGTATTTACTTGGATAATGCAACATTAAACCGATTACTTACATTACATTTCATTCTTACATCTATTATTGAGCTGTAGTAATGGTTCCACAGCATATTGAAATTAATTATAGAACTTTTCTTGTCATTCTCATCCTATAAAAATTTCGGCCCAATATCTTAAATATTTTCTAATATAATGGTCATAAATTTAACAGATTTAACATTGGAGGGATATAGGTTTTAAATCATCCTTAAGGCGCTATTTATATAGTGAATTCAGTTTGTAATTTATTCCCAACATCGGAAGATTAGTAAAAAAATAATAATAGCAGCTAAAATTTGGCTAAGCATGATGTGCTGAAGTTTCCTTAAAAACAAATAATCTTCCAGAAAAACGCTCACTATTGTTATGTAAATGTCATGTTTTGCCTTAAATTTAATTCTCTCATTATTGAACAGTTTCAATACTATACCGCAATGTCAGATGTTTTAAAAAAATAATGGCAATATTATATCGGTGTTCGAACTACAGTGGTGCTGTTTACTTAATTGTTCCATGACCGAGGAGTAAATCTGAAGAGAAATTACTTGAAGGAATCAAGTCACCTGGATTTTTGTTCATTGTAATATCCGTTATATATGATATATAAATTAAATAAAACGATGCTATAGTGTCTCCAAGTGTGTTTTCTTTGTGGGGCTGGAACTGCCTTTTATAATTGAGAGAGTAGAGGAAACAGGGAGAACTTCCTTCTTACACGTCTAAGGAGTTGGGTGAAAACGAAACACATTGCGGCCTCACTACTCTTATTTCTCTGCTAGTAGTGTATTTGTAGATGCGTTTTTTTCTGCTTGCAAAACAGCTTTGTATGCTATAGGGGTAACAAAATACATCAGAAGATACGAAATATTAATTTTGTGTGTAAGAAATGAGATTATGATCGTTTTTCTTTGTTCTGTTTATACCTCAACTTTAAGCGCAGTGGTCAGGTCGATGGCCTTTACTCTTGGAGCATATCGGTAATGGTATTAACTCGCATACAGTTGTTTTTGGATTTCTTTTAGGTGTTATGCATTAGACCATACACGAGGTCACACTATCATTCATTCTCTAGAGTCTGGAGAGTAAGGAAAATCTTGGCCATAGAAAACTTTTCACACCCTAGCTGAGAAACGAACACGGGACCCCTCGTTCAGCAGGCAGGACATTTTTACATGGTACTAATGCGAGATTGAGACGTTTAGAGATCGTGTTGATATGATTCTTCCTTATCCTTCTTTAAGCAATCAGCCAAAAGTATTTCATTAGCCGGTAAACGCTCTTCTCGAAATTTAAGAAAGGTATCAGCTGATAAAAGTCAACTAATCGACTTTGTTAGCAAGGAACAATAAGTTTTTCGGTGAAATGGATCACAGAATTTACGGCAATTTGGTGCTGAGTAAATGAGCGTACCTTGTCTAATGGTCTTGCTTGATAACCCTCCATCCGTACTAGTGGACGATTTACTGCTTGTTGAATTTATTGCGTCCTCGAGTTCTTCACAACTAATTGCCTGTTCTAAATCTGTATTCTAGCCTAATAAAATATGTCGGTCGATATCATTAACTATTCTCGTTTCCGCACGGCCGAAGTCGTTCGTTCTTGATATAGCTTGGAAAAGGGCTATCAAGTTCTTAAATCAGTTCTCCTGTTAAGAAATAATTGTTCGAGCGTGAGGAAAATTAGGCCTAACCAACATGTCCCTTTAGAGCTGAAAATAGTTCTGAATCACTTAGTCTCCAATATGCATAAGTGTACTTTTATTAACAATTATCAAAATCCTCCAAACTGTAATAAGGGAAAAAGTGTTTCATGCCACACTTCAGACCGTCTTCAAGAAAATAAAATAAATAATTTGCAACCGTTGGGCACCATCAAGGTTCAATCCAAAAAGGTAACTAGTCCATCAATTTTCTTCTAGGATGACTAGCTGTTGCTAGAACCTCTGCGTAGGTAGATTTAAAGCAGAAGTAGTATTCTATTATTTTCTGATGCCTCAATAATGGTCCTGAAGGTATACAGAGTTCCTATGAAATCCCCTTTGATGTTAGTTTTCAACTATTACAACTGTATTTAAATTATTTTATATATTATTTTGTGAACTAGAGGAAATTGTATTGTTCAAATAACTGAACATATTAAATGATGCCACAATTAATTACAATTCAAAAAAAAAAAAAATAATTACGATCTAAAGGTTACTTAAACCCGGGACATAAAGTACTTACAATTGTAAGTTGCCCTTGGGGTATTTATCTCTGATGTGAGATTCCCTTGTGGTTAACCAGGAAAAAGTACGAATCAGCTGGGGAATTTAATGTCGTACTGGCAAGTTGGCCATAGTAGCTTAGTGGTTAAAGCAGCCGCTCGATAAGCGGAAGATCCGTGGTTCAAATGCTGGCTATTTGAATTTTTCAGTTTCTGATTCAACCTCTTAAATTAATTACAAATTTTACTTTGCTGGCTACATTCACTCAAGCGCTTAAATTGTGTTAGGAGTATTTAAAAATTGCATTCCTTCATATTTTGTGGTGTTGCCTAGACAAGCATTACCAAATTAATGATTTTACAGAACTGCGTTCAGTGGATTTAAGTATGATTTACATTAATCGTCTACAAATGATGCAGAAATTCAGTGCATATTACTCATTTTTATAGAATCCTTAATAATAACAAAACTAGCTGTGGACAACAAAGCCCTGCACACTCAAAGAATGCATTTCTACTTCCGGTACTGCAGCTTTGAATTCCATGAGCACGTTTTCCAGATTAACAGTCCTCATTTAATATTTATATCAACAGTCAATATTGAATATTGAATATTTTAATACTAATTTAGTATTATTCTAGTAAATATGTACACAAACGAAAAGTAAAGCTGTAGTGAAAAATACACAGAGTTATGTGTGAAAATATTAGATTTAGACTCAATATGTAATTTGATCTCTCTACAAGATTTCAAGGTAAAGGTGCTATGAACAAAGTTTGTGTAAAAACTAATAAAGGAAAATATTGCGGGTTATAAAAGAGCCACCAGACTTAAAGAATAAGCAGGCCGAGGTCCTACCGATGGTGAAGTCTCAAAGACTCATGAATGTTAAGAGAGTATCTATTGTAAGTAAGTAAGTAATAGCGTTTAAAAGGCGCAAAACTGCTGAGGTCATCAGCGCCAGTATCTAGTGTGGACGTTAAAAGCAGTGATTAAATATTTCTTAGCAATGTACTTATTAATATAATTACAATAAATAACAACTTGCTTGTCAAATATCTATTTATTAAAATGAAAAAAAAAATCACCTGATTATTTTTACAAAATGTATAGGTTTTCCTATTTTCTAAAGTTGTCCAGACATAATATGCTGCATATTATATCATTGCAGGTTTCAGACTCTGTCTCCATTGTAAAAAACGGAGCCCAAGAGGGTAGTGAACAAGAGGAAGGTGGATCACAAGGCCGCAGTGAGGAACAGAACGGTGTCCTTGACCAACTAGAGGACTATGTCCGTACTCACGACGTGTTGGTATCACTTCCTGGCTCCACACACCTGACCTTCTCTCCCCGCAACATTGACCAGGGCGAACTTAACCTGAGCCTCAAGTTCGACGAAGAGGAATCCGGTAACGCCGTAGAAGGTAAGTCACATTCGTTAACAGTTACATAGTACTGATTGATGCCCAGTTTGATATGCCGAATATTCATGTCAAACGAGCACGAAATCCATCATCATCTGGGTCACTTTGGAGATCGCGACTAGCATTTAACCTAAGTACATGAATTACGTAAATACCAATAGTAATAGTCACAAACGAAGACATGCACAGCAATAAGATAAAGGAATATGGAAAATATGTAGAATATAAAAACACTTTGCACTTCTCCCACGAATCTTCGCTTCTTATTAAGAGGAAGCTTTACTTGTTCTCTTCTTTAAACTAGTGTATACTTTCCGAACTGTATTTTATTACTTAGCCTTACAGGGAGTCAATCTCGCTATAAACTTTGAACCTTTAAAATCCCAAAAAAACCTACAGTAAACAAAAATGTCCCGTTTTCGTTCACTACATCATCCGAATACCAGCAGTAGGTAGGTGCCCGAGGCACAATTGTGAAAGTTTGGAAATAATTAAAACTTCGAACCACTAACATAAGGGAAATTTTTAATGCAACTATACGTGGCTCTGTAAACATTCTTAGATTCCACTTATTTGGACCCTAAAAGTGTAAACAAGATATTTTTGTTATATTTATTTAAAATATATATTTAATAGTATTAATGTATTTAAAAGTTTGAATTGCGTGAAACCATAATATTAGTAATGCTGTCTGTACATTGTTAAACAGAAACTCAAAATTTCCCAATGGCTATTAATATTGTTACTTTTTTGTGAATTTATTTATTTACTGTTTTTACTTCGTCAAATTGGACAACCCACAACTTATTTCAATAGAGTATAATTAATATTTGGAGATTTTAGGGTCTTTCTTCAGTGGTAGGAAGAAATTTGTTAATTGTGGTGGATGTAGACTGAAATATTCCCAAGGTCTTATTGCCAAATGGGTAGCTCTAAAACACAAAAGCAGTGAATTCTTTGTCGCAAAAATGAGGCACTAATAAATTGGCCTCTTTAAGTCTCTCTCTAAGAACTTAGCTGAGACACTATGTCGACTTATATGAGTTATAGGTGCCACTGATTCCTTATCTTTCCACTTCTTAAAATAATTACAACCAGCACACTATGCCTGTATGCTTACTTATCCATATTGTTTCTTCAAGTAAGCTTGAAATTAGCGTATTGTGATTCCAAGATGCAGATAACATAATAGTTTACCAACTAATGTTTCAAATTTCCCAAATATAAATATTATTGGTCCTTCTCTGACTAACTGTTTATAATTACTTTTATTCTTAATCATTATTAAAACCTGTCGTTTCTGATGTCATTTGACATGGTAAATTATTAAAGTTGTGTTTGTCTTTGTACATAAATATGTCCATTTTCAATCCTTAAGGCATCTTCGTAGTGCTGTTGCTGTCTGTGCAGTAACATTATATCACAAAATTTACGTAATTTGTAGATATCTTTACCAGTAAAGAAAGTCAATACATATAATTACCAAGCAATGGCTTACAAATGAAGCACCTAGCAATATGTAATTGCTATTAAAACTTTATATATTCAACAGCAATATAAACTTTAAATTTTAATGTATATCATTTTCAAAAGCTATCACATGTAAGTCAGTAAAGTGAATGTTATGGGGAAAACGCCAAATACATTTTACTGGATCAGTGCATTGTACAAATTTTGTGGGACATATTTATGTACGCTCCATTTGGAACAACAAAATCATTAATGTTTACTAATGTTACATTGAATTTGTTGCAGCACGCAGGAGGAAGATCAAGAAGGGTAAGCTGAAGAAGATCTTGATCCCCATTGCCGTCTTCCTCATGCTCAAGGCTCTCACACTCATCCCTCTGTTCATCGGCATCCTTGGCATCAAGTCGTGGAACGCTCTTCAGCTCAGTTTTGGTTCCTTCATAGTGTCCTTCGCTCTGGCCATCTTCCAGTTGTGCAAGAAGTTGGCGGGTGACGCACCACAGCCCGTCATAGCCCACGCCGCCCCCGTAACAGGATGGGAAGCCCAGCGCAGCTTTAACGATGCACATAACCTTGCCTATAGTGCATATGCTTGAGCTCTTCGATTCGCTTGAGGAGACGGCCCTCAGGGAAAGTGACTTTTTTCTGACTTTGACCTCGCTAAGTTAAGACGTAACAAATGGAACTGAGCCAATGATCGGTTTAGAACTACTTGCTATTCGGAGAGACCTCTTGACCGACATCTGACATTTATCGAGTATACTGAAGTACCTACGTAAAAGATAGGATGTACTATGTCACATTTTCGAAGGAGCACCGATGCCACTCTAAGAGCAATACTGACCTTAAAATAACAGCTTTCAAAGAGTCTAATAAGACATCTCTGTAACCTAAGTATTTATGGTTACAAAGCTAAGGAGATTGAATCCAATGTAGTAACGGAAATGATAGCAACTAGACTTCTTTGACTGAAAATGACAAACATTGCAAGAGAGACGCTCCTTGTGTGTTGAAAACCAAAGACAACCCAGTGACTTAACATTGTTGTTAATGCTAATATTTATTGTGAGAATTATTTATATGAATGAGATGTACGTTTAATAAGTTAATGTGATTTTTATAAACATCTAAACTGATAATCAATGGATTTTTATTATTCTTTATGTTTTGGTAACCAAAGTGCATTTAGTTAGGCACGCATTATCCACTCAGTTGGGCTAAAGACTGGTTCACAACCACTGACAACGTAACTAACCAAAACGGAAAGTTGAAATACTTGCATCCAAATGGGAGTGTACAACCGACGGAAACGGAAACGGGAAAGAGGACTTGGCCAAGCTTTAATTTTCTGTCCCCGTTGCTAGAGCTGTCTCTCTAGTCCCAAGCTAGAGAGAGGAAACAAATGAACTCTCAATGCGCAATACCGACTTCCACTTTCTATCAAAAAGCTGAGTTATAGTGCACTTTCCCGTTCGAGTGCTGCCTTTGCTTCCCGTTGCCATTGTCACTGTGGTTACCGTTGCCGAGTGGTTATGAACCAGTCTTAAAGGGGGAAAAAAAAAAGGCGGGGGCCTTTTCATGCAGTTGAAATTTTTACCATTCGTACAACTGACTCATGCCTTAGCTTCCATTATGTGTGATATGGTCTCGTATGATAGCATGTGACTGACCCAATTAATGAGAAAGGGGCAGAGAGTTCCCCTTATTAGGTGTACTTAGCCGTATCGATACCTCTAAAGGACAAACGAAAGTTATGTCATTTTGTGATTCCTCTCGTTTTACCACCTTATTCAACACGTGATTGTCCTTTTTAGGATAATGGCTTTACTACAGTTGTTTCGAAATATTAAGAATGCAGCTTCACCTTCAGTACTTTGTTAATTTTATTGACACACAAGACCTTACAAATAAAGTTTTGCCATTTGATACGAATAACCATCTGATTTTTCTACTAAAATGGACAAATATCGAAGGGTTGTAGTAATAAGAAGTGAAAATAGACGGGAAAATAAACAAATAATATTAGACTAATTATTTTAAGCTAAAGGTAAATTGTAGGAAAATATTGTTCCTCTCCATCACCCTAATGACCTAGTTGTCGACGGGCCCTTAACCCCTACCTTACTCTACTTCATTCAGTTAAAATGATACGACTACAATATGGTTTCGAGAGTATTTTATAATGAAGACAACAATGTCGCTCTATAGTTCTTTGGAGAGCTTATATGTACGTTATCTCCATGGGATAAATTATTTTAGAATTGCGGCCCCAAGAAACAGACCAGAGACTTCCACGTTACATATGTTCCATGACTAAAGAAGGAGGGAATGTTCTCCTTTTCCTTGTCCACATCCGTTGGTTGGTTTCAACAAAGTCCCAAATATGATTGTTGGATCTGATATCTTAGCTAATTCTTTTTCCCTGTCAAAAGTAATGTCTATTGAACGTTGTTTCCACAATCACCACACATTGTACTTCTTGTAACCCTGAGCTAAGAAGTGCATTGCCAAGCATTGTGCCAGTGTTACGGCCCTTAATTCGTATCAATTCTGCACGAGGAAAATTCCCTAGATTATCTCACTGCAATGCTTACGGTGGATATTTTCCCGTAGAACGTCCTCGAGCGAATGTACCTACTGAAATTAATATTGGAATTTTCAGTATGTCGTGTTAAGAATAAACTACTCTATACCCACAATTGGCAAAACAACAAGGCCACTCCTCTGAAAGGGAACTAGCTGACTAAACGCGTCAGGTTTTAAATCCTAGGCGTATCAATTTCACCCTAAGTTGCTTGCCAGAGTTCTCTGTTAAAGGCAGTTCTGCAAGTTCTAGTAACCACGTAATCAACAATGGTGATTTTATATATAACTTCCTCTCTGTCTGTTTTGCGTCGCTTTAACTACGTAGTCATATCGTGATGGATCTGTTGAGAGATCCGAGACCCGCAGAGCGGCATGTGACGGAAGTCTATAGACTTCAAGATCTCATCCCCACACCATACCACTTCGCTTTGTGACTAGTCTACATAGCGAGCAGTGCAAGGGCAGATGCCATTAAAGTACCATCCAGTCTATCTGCTTTCATCATGTGTGGATAGATGGCGCAGCATTCACTATTACCATCTATTAGTATTTCATTTATGCTATAGTTTCATTCATAAATAAAGAAATCCAGGTTCGACTACATAACACCGCCTTAAAGCCAACCTTGATGTATGGAAGTAAAACATGGGCGCTAAGAGCAAGTGCTAAAAAACTTATTGAAGCAGCTGAAATGAGATGTTGAAGGCCGGTATTAGGGGTGAGACTTAAAGATCAAAGAAGAAGTGAAGAATTTAGAGAAGAATTGAAGATACAAGACAGTATGGTAAGAAGTGAGAGGGTATCAAGAGAGATGGTATGAACATGTGCAAAGGGTGTCCCCTGAGCGTCTGCCACTGCAAGCACTTTTATATAAGTCAAGGGGAACAAGGTATGTAGGACGGCCCAAAAACAGGTGGAAGTAGCAGTTTCAGTGATTATTTGGCTTCCGAACGGAAAAAACCCAATGCTTGATATGGAAGAAGAAGACTAAGGTGGAACTTTGGGTTGTGATATTAAATATAGCATGCGGCATTTATCTTGAAGACCCAGGGAAACCACGAAAAAAACTCGGTCAAATACGGGATTTGAACCTAGGACCTCCCGAATGCGAACAACAGTGGTTACCGCCTGAGTCATCCCGTTCGGTGACCACTATGTAGTGATCGT
This sequence comes from Tenodera sinensis, assembly GCA_030765045.1. Classification (NCBI taxonomy): domain Eukaryota; kingdom Metazoa; phylum Arthropoda; class Insecta; order Mantodea; family Mantidae; genus Tenodera; species Tenodera sinensis. The sequence goes on along the minus strand of CM060961.1, from coordinate 95,412,807 downwards.
TTTCCAGCTTTCACTTTTGATAGATTTCCAAAGTAATAAGCACAATCGAAAGCCCCTTGAACAATTTAATACTTATGTGCTAGTATACGAGTACAACATACTATCCAGTAAATGATTTGGAAGTTGTAGGACTTCGCAACACCTTAATTCATCTTGTCTGCTTTTGTGAGGCACAGTTTTGAAACTTTGTTTATTGATCTAGAATTAAAATTAGATGGGACCAATTGAACTGATTACTAACAGTAAATTTATTTAGTTGAAGCAAATGAGTTACAGTAAGCCTATCAAAATTTATTATTGCCTAGCATAGAGTATAAACATATTTTAAGTGTTGCATCTAGCTATTTATCTATATCTGCACAAACGCTTGTAACTGAGCCTATCTTTGTGCTTATTTCCTCTCAGTGAAACTGTCAGCATATGATTGATCTACATTGCGGGCTAACCCCAATTTTTGTAGCAGGCGGATAACATCGGTTACAAGGATGAACGCTGCTTATTGATATTTTCCTATAATTACAAGCTCATCAGTAAAACTTAAGTCATTAGTGGATGTGTTGGGTCTCAATATAACATGTGATACCTCACAGGAACGCTCATTGTAGGCTTATGGAGTAAATCAATATATTCAACTAAGAATAAATTCGGAAATACTAACTTTTGGGAATTCTGCAAAAAAGTGTCATGCAAGCCATTTTACTTTTGTTTGTCTTTTCACATAGTTTCAACTATTGTCTTTGAAGAGAGGAGGACCACTATGTGTTTATTTGAATAGCCTCAGCCCCTCACCCCCCCCAAAAAAGTCTTAAATGTCGATTAAAGTTTTCTTAAAATATAGAGTTATATAATCTAGGGCACTTTTAAAAAAATTCAAAACCTAAGATTGCACGAGAGTAATTGGCTGCACAAACACACATAAACGTGTCAGAACAATGTCATAAATGTTAGGTGTGCGTTACATTCTGAGCCGTCATACAATTGTGATGCTCAACTCAAAAGGGATCACATGTATCATTTTGGATACTGTAAGTATTACGTGGAAAGACTGATTAGCAATATTATTACTTCTGTCTTCAGTGATGGAAATACAGTAATTCAAGCTCACTGTAGTCATTTTCAGGATATTTTAGTTAAAGTGTGCTTGTGAAAACGAGTTTGTAATATATTCAGACGGAAACATTTTCCAAAATGTGCTTTCAGGATCATGTTACTAAATGACAAATTACATAAATTAATTGGCTACAGTTGTTCGATAATTATGAATTTTCTGATTTTCTTAAACAATGAATTTGGTCTGAATAAATTACAGTAGTTTATTTAGAAACATGTAACCACACTGTAAGTTAAGGTTAGGTTTACTTTGGAGTAAGGCAGTGCAATTAATTGAACAAAAACAATGCAAGGGACATAATCATTTAGCCTACAAACGCTTCATATAATGCATTGAACGCAAGGATCAGAGTAGCGATTGCGACATATTTGGCATATTGATTTTCTTTAATGTCTAAATTAACAAATGAGAACCACAGAAATCAACTTTGGAGGCTATATGTGAAACGTTTAAAATGTATGTGCAATTTCAAATCAACCGATTCTTCCTTAAATATTGTATGAGCAATAGCCTCTCATTATCAGAAAGAGAACCATCATTTTTACTTTCTCTACTACGTATAGGTTGGGGAAGCGCTGTGTTTGACCAAAACTTCTTAAGACAATATTACACCGGAAATATGCTTTGAGACCGCCTGACTAAAAGAAAAACGCGCGCGCGCGTGTGCCTGTGCGTGTGCGTGTGCGTGTGCGTGTGCGTGTGCGTGTGCGAGTGCGAGTGCGAGTGCGTGTGCGTGTGCGTGTGCGTGTGCGTGTGTGCTTGCGCGTGCTTGTGTATGTGTGTGTCTGTGAACAACATACCTAACTCAAAAACGAAAGTTCCGCTAATAAACCAAAGTAGACATTTAAGTTTACCGTCTTTCAAGGACACAACAAAAAGACTGAAGAAAATTACTTCACCCTAAACTGACTTTTATGTGGAAACTTTTCCAAAATTTTTGATTTTCTCAAAAATGACTAACAATTTTGGTTAAAATGCCGCATGTTTAAGATATCTTTATGGCAAATGAAATTCGTATTTTGAATTATCTGGCTATAGTCTGTGTAGTCCTGTTTACCATTGATGACTTTTGCATAAGTGGTAGACCATAAGAGATAGATAAAATCTTATAATACAAAATATGTTGATCTCATTAAAACCACAAAATCAACGCATTTTTTTGTGGAGTAAACCATTCGGAGATACTTTTTGTCATTTGTGTGAATTTTGTAATACTGATACTTTTCCCATATAAAAGGTCATCAATCACGTTTCTTCTCTTGGCCATGCAAAGAGAACGAAATTTCAAAGCCTTCATATAGCGACCAGCTTTAAAGCATTGGCTCAAAGCCTACTGCATTCCTATATACCCTTGCACCTACAGAAAAATTAGCAATAAGATAATTTCTGCAAACGTTTATCTGGACTAATGTGAAGGAGATAGAGGAATAAGAGTTTGTACAATAGTAGAGAAAGTCATATGAGTGCGACACATTAGATTATTTTATCGGTATCAAATAATGTCTAAATTAATGGGAAAACTAAGTAGATAAACTTTGGAGGCTATATGTGAAACGCTTTAACAGTATGCACAACTTCAAATCAGCCCGCTCTTTCTTAAAGAAATGATAAAAACCTCTCATCTAAATGAAATCAGTAATTTTTACTTTCTCTACTGGTAAGTAGGGGAAGTATTGTATTCCACCCAAAAATTCGATGTCGAGATTTCACCGGAAATATATGTTTTGAGACCCCCTGAATCAAAAAAAAAAAAGCATTTTAGAAAAAGGTCAGTGTGTGTGTCTGTGGACAACACTCAAAAACGAAAAGTCTGTTAAAAAACAAAGTTGGTATTTAAGTTTAATGTCTTTCAAGGGTGCGACTCGAAGATTTTAAAGAAAATAGCCTCACCCTAAACTACCCTTTACATGGAACATTTTTCGAAAATTTTGATTTTCTTGAAAATGGCTCTAACGATTTTGATTAAAATGTCATATGTTTGAGATATTTTTATAACAAATGAAATTTATATCTTGAATTTTCTGGCTATAGCCCCTGTAGTCGTATTTACTCCGGACGACTTTTGCATAACTGTTAAACCATTAGAGATAGACCAAATCATACGATACAAAAAAAAAATGTAGATCTTGCTAAAGTACACAAGTTATGTCTCAATAAATTTTCTTGTAGGGTGAACCATTTCGGGGATATTCCTTGTTATGTGTGTGTGAGTTTCGGAAAACTTAAAAACTTCCGTGAAACGGAACATCGTTGTTCATTTTTTATGCTAAGTGTGCAAGAACGGACTCTCAAAGCTTTAAAAGATTTGACTATCGCTCAAAGCCTGCTCTATTCTTATGTTTCTGTTGCACCTAAAAGGAAATAAGGAAACGATAATTTCCGCAAATGTTTATCTCAACTAATACGAAGGAGATAAAGGAATAAAAGTTTGTAGGAATGGTTAGTATAAGAGTAGAGAAAGTCATGTGAATGCAACAGATCAGATTTTTTCTTATTTTGACTGAATGCCTAAGAAAGGTAGAGAATTTTTTTAATTAATGAACATTTCCTCCACATTGACGAAAAAGAGGTATGATTCATAAGCCATCATGCTCACTGTAACTTACAGTGCGTACGTATATTCGATTGAAGGATATTCAAGGCTATTTTCACAACACAACATTAAACAAAACCAGTTCCTAGGGGCAGAGCTCTAACTGCGCCTCATACTTCATTGTATACAATGCTATCTTTGTGTGAAGTGCAACTCGTTTGCTTTAATGCCCATAGAAATAAACCAACTGACTATGGCTTAACTAACGGGTGATCCAAAACACTGTAAACCGGCTGCGCTGTGTTTTGGCTGTACGGCTCCTCTGCGCTCGTCGCCGACTGCCACTGTCATAGAACAGCGCGAATAAAACCATACAGCATTTTAAAAACTACTTTTAAGGGTTTTACTTTCCAATATAATTATAGTAGATGCTGAAACTGATCACCGTCATTGTCCATACATTTTTGACTGCTCTTTAGGAAAGTGTCCATCACTCGCTGTAGTTCACGTTGAGAAATGCCGACAATTGCCTGACAGATTATTTTGTTTTAATTCTTCCAGGGAAGGGGTTGTCTTGTACACTTCATGCTTTAAGTTACCCCAGAAATAGAAAACGCAGGGGGTTAGGTGGAGGGACCGAGGGGGCCAGAAGTTTCTACTAATAATTCTGTCCTGAAACACACTTTCAATTGTTCTCATCGAAATATTGGCCGATTGTAGAATCTTGTTGCAAAAAGGGGAAAATCACTCTCCCTGTCGGTTAATTCTCTTTAAAAAATGGCGCAAAATTGTATTCTTGTATATACGGGCGACAACTTGACTCGAAAATAATCATAATAAATGCATGCTGTGCAGTAGAAAACATATGCTGAGTCATTGTACACTTTGTGACTAAGTATAGGACTAAATAATAAAGCACACTGGTAATAATGCGCCGCACGATATCGCGTCAGCTCAGTACTGATTGTGAGCAGAGCAGAGAAAAACAAGTAATGCTCGTGATCTTGTGCAAGTATATCAGCTGCTGTTATCGTATTTCCGCGTTCGGTGCAAAAACACCACGTAGCGGTTCACATGAATTTGGATCTCTCTGTAGTTCAGCCGGTATATACCCGTTTGTAGGAACTTTCCCTTTTTAGGAACTTTACAACCGGTCACCCCTCCGAACTTTGTGAGTAAAATTGGAAGTCCAAAATTATTTTATCATACATCTTTATAATGTAGTTAGAGGCAGAGGTAGAGTATATACGGAGGAAACTCCATACTGTATCTATGCAGGCAATTGTATGTTGGACCCCAGGAGAAAGGGATGGAATGAAAGTGCTCTACGGGCGTGAGGGAACCTGGGTGAGTGGCGAGCTATGTGAGAGTCCCTAACGTGTGCCGGAGCTTTTTCATCTCGACACCAGGGTTCACCAAGCAGCCACCTGCAGCATGGGTTTCGACAGTGCCTACTCCCTCCCCTCTCCCACTCCTGGCAGGCCAGGCAACTACCGTCCGTTGAGAAAGACAGTTACAGTACGCAAATCCCCTAACGGCAGCGCTAACTTGTGCGTTGCCAACAGTTCTAACCCCGAAAGACTGAGTTGAAGGAAGATCAAGTGACATGGAGGGACGGGAAATTCGGGGATGTAATTATCCTTCCCAACATTCTCCTGGTGACCCAGGAAAACCCCCGAAGGACCCGTGGGTCATTAAGATAGACCGCGGGAGTGATATTGCTTATTCACCGTCTTTGGCGGACTCCAAAGTTACGTTCTTTTTTGTTTTTTGTTGGTTTGTTTGTTTGCTGTTTTCTCCCCCTTTAACTGATTACTCGAATCCTGAAAATGTTGTGTAATTATTTGTTATTCATAAGGAAAGCATTGGAGGCTGTACAAGCATAATAAAACGGATAAATTTGGTTAAATTCATAAACAATGTGACTAACGAAAATAGATGGAAGGTTTGTTTATGACATAGAAAATATAGCTGCTTGAAGTAATTGTCTGAGCTAGACACTCATCAGTTCATCACATACTCCTAGTACAATTAGTAATAGTGTTTCTTACTCGTAAATACCCTATTCTATACTTACACAATGATTGCCAATCCATTGTACCCTAAGGTAGTCAAGATAGTTAATTAAAATATTTTGCGTTCAAGATATTTATGTGACAAATTAAATTTCTAACTTAAGGTCCTTGGCCGCAACTGTACTCAAATGTGTCTGTGGTAAATGTCCAGCCATACCTATGCTAGTTCTGTGAACTCAGTGGCTAATTATGAATAGGTGTAGGTATGGTACAACCACCTTCTATAGTTTTGTACTAACGGGTGATCCAAAAGACTTCAAACCGGCTGCGCTTTGTTCTGCCTGTGCGCGTCCTCGGCGCTCGTCGCCGACTGCCGCTGGAATAGAACGCCGGAGATGAAACCATACAACATTGTTATAACTATTTTTAAAGGCTATACTTATCGATGCTATTAAACGACATGCTGAAACGGCCACGTCATTGTCCATACATTTTGGCACCTCTTTAGGGAACAATCTATCACCCGCCGTAGTTCACGTTGAGATATGCTAGCAATTTCCTGGCGAATATTTTGTTTTAAATCTTCCAAGGTGTTTGGGTTTGTCTTGTACACTTTGTGCTTTAATTTACCTCACAGTTAGAAATCGCAAATCACCTGGAAATCTTTCTGCAAATCGCACTTTCACCTGGCCTGCTGACTGAGTTAGCACATACAAATCATAAATAAATACACGCTATGCAGTAGATGAGCCATAATAAACTTTGTGACTAAGTACAGGTCAAAATAATAAAGCACACAGGTTATAACTCAATCACACGATGGTGTGTCAACTCAATACTGCACTTTCAGAGCAGAGAAAAACAAGTTAACCGCGTGACCTTGTGAAGAGCAGCTGTGTTATAGTGTTTCTATATGCGCAGTGGAAAAATAACACTGCTTTTGGATCTCTCTCTAGCATAGGTATGGTTACTCGCCCAATACATAGCACAAGGCGTGACAGCACAAGCCTGTAGAATGAAGCCATGAGGTCATGAAGTACCCTAGAAACGCTAAGATATGCGGTGTGACCAGTTAAGAATGTGTTTATTTCCTACTTTCATTTCTGCATTACACAGAGATAAACAAGACAATGGAGACTATCATCAACAAACCGTTTGACAGTGTAACAAATTTACAAAAAGTGGTATCCGGTCTAAGTGCTTGGAAGCACACGAAAAAGTGCCTTGAATTGTTGACGACAACAACGTCACATATACATCTGCATGAACAGAAAGAACGAGGCTGAAATGATAGGTTCAACAATACAATTTGAGCACACTACATAGAAGTTGATGCAGAAAACAGAGTATACCTACATAAGAAAATAATCTACTTTATAGATAAATGCCATATTCAGAAAAATAAATTATAAGAAGTCTTCCCTTTGGCGCGCTGGGACGCATTACAAAACATTTTGTTTCATAACAGGGGAAATATAAACTAGAGAAAATAATATCTCAGATTGTCACAAACATACTGAAACAATGTCAGAAATTCTGAGAAATCGTCTTAATGCAAAACACATAGTTGGATTATATACATTGTCTATATTTCAATTTCTGCTTTAACAATAACATCCACATATTTTAAGTACTCTGTGGCATTAGGCAAACTCTAAATATGCTCAAATGTTTAAACAAGTAAACTATTTACAACAATACCAAATGTTCAATATACAAATATAATTATCTGAAGTAATTGTCTTCATACCACATAATGAATTATAAAGAAAGACTGCAGGCCATTAACTATCTAACAACACCTCAATAAGGGTATTTTATCCCATAGCGAACGACGTTATTGTTATCAGGAAAATTGACAGGCGAAATGCACCTACATATACCACTGATAGTGTGCAAAGTCACGCACACCGAGTTTTTTTCAAAGCAACACAATCAATGAGTACTTTCTGTTCCTGTGCTAAAAGGAGTATGAAGATAAGAACATGAGACATTAATCGAGAATCTGTCCCACTAAAATATATCCTTTACTCTAATTCTTCAACATTGACCCTCAAGAGATCCAAAAACTGCTACAATAGTAAATCCATTTTCGAACCATTCACCAAGTATCAGATAAAATCATCCACAGGCAACAATAGATTGGATGAAGTTGAAGATCAACCTAAAGCTGTCATTACAAACATGTATAAAACAGAACATTCACTAGTACGAACAGTCGCTATTGCAGATGGCTCCTGAACACAAGTAATTTCCGTGTGTTAAAATTAAAGAACCAAGAGACTTCTCAGGGAGAAGTCATTAGCAAGGGAAGTTCCACGTTGAGGATAACCAATTAGTTGTAAGTCAGAGTAGAAACTTATTTTGTTGTTTAACGACACTGTTAATTGCCGGGATCACATCAGCGTCGCCGGTGTGCCGGAATTGTTTTCGCCAGGAGTTCCTTTACATGCCAGTAAATCTATTGATATGGAGCTGTCGGTTTTAAGCACACTTAAAAACCATCGGTCTGTTTGGGCCGGGTTTGCACCTGCGACCTTGGGTTCAGTAGGCCAGCTTCTAACCGAGTCACCCAGACCAACTCTAAGTTAAGAGTAGCTAAAGTAATTAGCGTTCTGGCGAAATGAAGTAACATATATTTGCATTTCCGTAATAATTATAAAAAGGACCGCTACTTTATTGCCACTAAAAGTGCAACTTTAACATGCCTACATGAAGTTAAAAACAGACTTAAAAACTGTGATTCTACTCTTACCGTTCAGCATCTGCTCACTGTTTGCCCAAGATACACTCACCAGCGACTTCAGTATGGAATTCCTGAGAACCTTCAGCTAACTTTGGGTGATCAACAATATCACAAGAAAATCATCAAGTTCAACAAGGCATGCGAAGTTAATGTTTAAATTCAATGTAAACTTCATGATTTGCTTCCTCCTTTTATTTTATTTTTTTTTTTTCCTCAATGTTTAGTCGCGATATGAATTTTATGTTGAAGCGACTTCAAATAATAAATAAATTTAAAAAAAAAATTTAAAAATGTAATGTGTAACCGGTTGTTATTCTGAATCATTCTGTCTCGTGAGTACAAAACTACTGTTGTCACCTAATTCCTTCTGTTTTGCCATTTGATTCTGGGACAGACTTCTAAATGATGTGAATCTAGTACACTATTCTTAAGTGAGTTGATGATCTCTTATCATTGGAATAACGCAAGAAAATGCGTAACATTTCCATTGAAACGCTGTATTGCAAACAAGGGAAGGGGGAAAAAAAAGGAAAAAAGAGCATACAACTTTCACATAAGTTAATGCACAGACTGTACAGAAACGTGGCATCGTATTTAGTTTTTATTTGAAGAATTTATCATCTTCTCCTTATGTGGTGTACAACTCACACTTAAGGAATCATTCGCCTATTGATTAATTTTGACTATTCCATTCATGTCGGATTTTCACTTCTTTGTCTTGCGATTATTTATCTCTTTGGTTATATCACTTCCTCCTTGCCGTTCCACCAACCATAACATTTTGTTTCATTTCTGAACATCTGAAGCGTCCGTGCACAGTACAAACATTATACCTTTCACAACTGTCATTTTATATAGAGTAGGCCTTTCTTTAATATATAGCATACTAACGCAAATTCGTTCATTTAAATGCATCATATGTCTAACACCTTACTTTCCTACACTAAATGCCAACATAGTTATAGTTGTTGTTCTCATAGCCTACTAGATTAGCTGTAGCGCCAACTGTAAACAAAAATCGTAATTAAAATGCATGAATACTATTGTAAGCTTTAAGTTTCTTGCTTCCAAATCACTATTAATATTAAGTACTTTTAAATAAAAGAATTACAATTTATTTCACGGAATACTCTAATACCACTGCGGTTTTCATATTTGGTATAATTTTTCTCGCATTTCGCGCTCACAAAATTATCGTCTTATGAAAGCCTCTCGTAGTATTACTAGAGATATAAATATTACAAGCATTTAGTTTTGAATAGAGGTTTTATCCTGAGAGTTGAAAGTTGCTGCTTTATAAAATACATATTTTATGAAGCAAACATAGGCAGTAAAATAAAAGCTATTACACTAACTAAAACGTTACAGCAATGCTGGTGCTACTAATGCTGAATTTCTAAATAGGACTATAATACATGGCTCATTTTAAAATTTTTCACGTGGTGTTATCAAGCAGTAAATGATGCAAGCTCATAACAATGAGAAAGAAGAGCGTCTGATGTGGGTTGTCTGTGAGTTTGAAGAAAGTTAACTTATTTCTAAGCTACTTGTAGTGAGTTCGATTTGTCGACTATCTGTAATGCTCTAAAATATTTAGACAATACGATTCCAAAAGGCAAGAATGCTTGACAATGCCATTCTGCATTACCGGAAGCATTTGGTAGAACAATTTTAATCGTAGCGTCTAGGTGGAAGCGTATTTCGCAGAGGAAGGGAAAATGTTCATCAAAAACGTGAAGCTGGCAGACCTCAATTAGCAAGCGATAATGTGCATGTGGACATTGTTAGAGACATGGAATAATTAACAGTTGAAATTGCTGCTGGTACGATTCTTCATCTGTCTAGGAAGAAGCTAAAGATGAGGAAAACTTGCGCTCAGTGGGTTCCACACATTGTGAAAGATGCAAGTTTCCAAAGAATGGAAAGGATGAAATTGAACTTAGAGCACTATAGGTGCGAAGGCGAGCGTTTACTTCGAAATATCATAGTTTTATATGGAACTGAAAAATCTTGGAGCATCCTACATACTCCCCAGATATGAGACCATGGATGTTGACCTTTTTTCCTAAAATGAAACTACCACTTAGAAGAGTTCGTTTTGGAAACAGACAGGCAATTTATAGCACCAGTAGAACAGTCAAAAAAAGCGCGCTGAGTGCCATCCTTTGTTTTCCTGAAGTGCTGAGCCGGGATTTTCATGTTGCGGGAGATTATTTCTGAGCACAGCAACAATGTGACTATTATTATTATTATTATTATTATTATTATTATTATTATTATTATTATTATTATTATTATTATTATTATTATTATTATTATTATTATTATTATTATTATTATTATTATTATTATTATTATTATTATTATTATTATTATTATTATTATTACACTAGTTTCAAACTTTCATTTTTAATAGTAGCTAAGTAAATATTTTTTTTTGTCCATAGCTATAATTTCCTCAATTTTTTATATTCATACTGAGAGACTCAAGATATGAGTTTAGAAGATATAAAAGTACAGTCTCTCTTACAGAAATTGGTTCATCTTCCCTTACAGCCTTGGTTATTACTATGCATAGGGATTTCTAAGCATTAAAGCGGGAACGAAAGGATATTAGATTGATGTTACATCCTAGACAACAAACCACTCTCTAACCTGCTTAGATTGTTTAGTGTGTAATTCAATCACGAGACCGTGTTTTACCTGCCGTCAGTGACCCATGGTCGGTGTTATGTAGCTAACTTGAAGCCAACGGCTTAAGATAGTTACTAACTCATTAGCTACTTATTGTAAGAGGTTGAATCAAGACTGAAAAACTCAATGCCATAGCTGGGATTTGAACCACGAATCTTCCGCTTATCGAGCGGCTGGTCTAACCACTAAGCTACCATGGCCAACTTGCCAATATGACATTATATTGCCCAACCGATTATGTTTATCTAAATTGTATTATGATTCTATGTATGTAGTTTTATAAACAAATAGAACAATACCAAAGACTGTCATTATTTCAACAAAGGAGCTAAATGTCAAATATTTGATTGATTTCATTCTAATAAACACACCTAAAACAAGAACTTAGAACTACTTGGGGAGAACTGAAATATACACCTTCATTTATTTTCTGGCAAGCTATAGGGCACGCAATTGTGTGACAATATTTTGTGACATCGGCCGCAAGTGCACGCTTCAAAGACTCAAGGTCAAGCTACCTCACACCACTACATGCGAATAAGTGACTCACAACAATCAGCGCGACAGAACAACAGAATTTCGAGAATGTTCGCGAATTCTTGACTTCCGGCTTGTTTATGACAGCCTCCAGAAGGTCATTTTGGGAAAGATCCGCACTACGTCATTCTTGCCTATAAAAGAAGTGAGATAACAAGAGAAGCGAGTAGGTTTTGTTTTGTGAGTAGTTGGTTCCTGAACGGATGAGCTGTTAGTGTGTTAGTGTGTTAGTGTGTATGCGTGTGTGTGTGTGTGTGTGTGTGTGTGTTTATGTATACAGTCGTCACGAGAGAACTGCATGTGTTGACGTCTTGTCGGAGTTAGTTTTGAAGTGAAACAGTTTTAGTGAGTGTTGTGTGCTTTTATCGTCAAAGTCAACTGCTTGTGACACACAGAGAGTAAAGGAAGATAGAAACGTGTGTGTGTCTGTGTATGTATGTGTGTGTGTCAGAGTCTCGAGAAGACAAAGAGCCGTGAGTTTAAAGACACGAAGGACTGTAGATTGTGTTGACAATGTAAAACAGAACTTGTTTTGTGCTTCAGTTTATAAGAAAATAAAGTGACAGCAAAGGTAATTGGACTTTGTTGCCATTTTGTCACATTGGTGCCAGAAGTGCGATTTTTCAAATTGTCTATTCGTTACAATACCATTAATTTGGAATATCAATAAAGATTTCTCAACCTTTAGTATTTCACATCTCATTTAGGTATATTGATCCTAATAGCCATCTACGAATTGTTTTTGCCTATCACGAATAAAAAGCAAGAGAGAGTTGTCAACCACACAATACAGTTACTGAACCAGATACGGGCACGTTAAATATGTTTTAATTTTACGTTGCCAATATAAATCATTGTTTCTTTATAGGCAAACTTCTGTGCACCCTTGTGCTTGCTCAGATCAATTGAAAGAAGGCATTTAGCTTACCTGTAGCAATTGAGGCAGAGAGTCGTGATGGTATTGGTCTAGCATACCGTTGGTCGCATGCAGCTGTTGCACGTACGCGTTGTGTGCGTCAAAATATGCCGCTAAGGTCGCCGTGCTGGGATTCGACAGGTATGCCATATAGCCGTTCTTGTAGTCTTGTCGACACTGAAATAAACAAGTCACATTAAATTCTCTTGCTTACCCTTAGTATATCTAGCTCTAAAAATAGAGACATTGTACACATCCAGCTACTCCTTCGATCCTTTATCCACAACGTTTGCTTTTTTGCGTAATTACAAACCTATGTAATACACATTTGTGGTATCTTTGTGACTCGTATATAGATGTTCAAGCTAAATAGAAATCCCTTAATAAAGTTCATTTTTATTCTCGACCATTGAAGTTCAATACCCAAAAAAACTTTAAAAGATGCTTGAAATGTAGACTTAAGTATTGTAATATCGGGCTTGGCGTACAACAATGAACAAACGGGGGACGCGCTTTTTCACGCTATATGCCGGGCCGGCGAGCAAGAAAGGCCTTCAAAGTCAGGCTGCCTCGCGCAACTGTTTGTGTGTACGTGACTGTAACAATGGGAGCGGCAGAAGCCAAAGGGACTTTTCTAGCACCTTCTCGAGATTTCTAGCTGTAATTTCCTCTGTGTGTGTGTCTAAATAAATATCGGTGTTATGTCACCCCCCTATATAACGACACGAGGCAGCAACAGAATGAGTTTTGCTATAGAGTTAGAGTTGCGGTTACAGAAATGACTCGATCCCTGTATAGAGAGTGTGAGACAGCAGTGTGTGGCCCTGTCATCGTGAAAGATACGTCGCATCGAAGTGAAGAAGTTGCAATGAGTGCTGAGTGATTGTATTGTCATGGTACACAGAAATCGCAGACAGTGAAAAGACTGAGTCAATGTTACAGGAAGAGGACAGTTGTGAGTCGTAATATCACAAAAGCCCGTAGACTGTGTTAACGTCAGAAGAAGAGAACTGCGTTTTTATGCAAAATTTTAGAAGAAAAATAAGGTGATAGAAAAGTAACCGAACTGGATTTTGTCGTTTTTGTCACAGCATTAACAGCTGGAATAAAACTGCATATAATGTACTGCTTTTTAAGTGTAAGCATTAATTTTATAGGTAGATAATATGGCATTATAGAACTGGGTCAATTCATACATTAAAATGTGACTTTTTCTAAAACTGACATTAATTTCCTCAATGTTTTCAAAGTCTAACTGGTTTCGTTTGTCTGTAGTCAGATACATTGCATGCTAAGAAAAAAGCATTCCTATGCGTGTACTCAACATTGTATAAACTATTCTTGAAAACGTTTATTCTCCTATCTATTTCGTTTAATCAAATTAAACGTTTGTAGAAATGGTGTTATTACATATTTTGTTAGGGGTAAAATGGGAATAGGGGAATAGGCTTAAGTTACAGTCAAATCTTATAAGAGCTGGTCGTTATGTAATAGCTTTGACATTTCCATTCTCTTGCATGGGCAGGACATAAAGGCCCCAATAACGAAAGGTATAGGCAAGATGAAAGTATAGGTATTTGAACATTCAAAGCAATAAAAGGATTATGTTGTAAATAGTTATTTCTACAAAGAAAGCTTTTGGTTGCAAATTGTGTGCTTTAATGAGATGTGCACTTTCTTGTTTAAGATTTTGTTTACCTTTTACGATTTGCAACTTTCTAACAGCTACACAAAATGACGAGTAGTACTTCAGAGCCTATTTCCAGAAAATTAAGATATACACACAATTTTCATTTATCATGAAAATAACTTAGCCGTATGGTAATTCAGTAAAAATCGTTAGAGACATTTTTGAGAAAATTAAAACCCCCATGTTTAAGGTACTTCTGGGGGGAGGAATTTTCTTGAAAATCTTCGTGTCTCATCCTTGAGAGAGACTGAAGTTAAATACGAAGTTGGGTACACCACCTAATTTTCGTTTTTGAATTATGCTATTCGTAGGTACACGCCCGGACACACATACGAAACTATATCTAAAATACTTTTTTTGGTTTCAGGGACCTCAAAATGTGTATTTCTAGTGAGATCTCGGTATTGAATTTGTAGTACGTCCTCTATCTATTATACACGTGCTTAGTACCGCATAATATGAACCTTAAAATCATACTGATCCCTATCTCCACGGTACATACACGTACACCTTGCAAAAGAAACGCACGAGTTTTCCTGGCCTTCACCCACAGAATATTATGACTGACACAACATTTAATGGCGGGTGGCAGAGGTAACTGGTCAACACAAAATCCAATCAGGCCTTGTGTTGTATAGTTAACTATGCTATCAAATCACTCTGTAAAGCTGGTGATATAAATATCTGCCATTAGCACCCATTACAGTTATTTGTACAGCAGGATACAGAATAGTAATGAACAAATTGCGTAAGCTTTCACGGCCGGTGTCATAAAATACCAAATGGTTTAGTGGAAAATCTACTTCCAGAGGTTTCGTTCGAAGCTGCGTCGAACATCCTGAGTGGCGTGACCGTGGTACTATGCTATTCTCGGCGACGACTGATACGGAGTCATTTGGTTTCACAGGTTTTATAAGCTTAGCATGTACAGGCGTGTTACGGGTGGTCCGGTCTTCGTTTAATGGTTTGTCTGCTGCGTGGGATGGGTTAAACTGGGGGTTGCTTCGATTGTTGTCGATGGGCTGGCATTTACATTACCGATAGTAATGGTCAGGTGTTAGTCGCCATTACATTTTGTCATAGTAGTAAACGCCTTAAGAGCTCTTTGTTTCTGACTCTTTGACTTGAGTGTGCCCATCAACCCTAATAAGAAATTTAATGACAGAAATTGTAAGTTTCACGAAGTCAACATAGCAGAATACAAACAGTAACCCACGAAGACCATGAACATGCCTACGAATTATCCACTAGCGCACAAAGATGCACAAAAATGCACTTGTTTTAATTTATTATTCAATTATATAGGGTTGTCCAAAAAGATATCAATTAGATGAAACTGACTTTGATTGAATAGCATAACGCACTATGGACCCAAGTCCAAACGAAACCAATGCAGAGGTACTCCATTCTCAATGCATGTGTAAAGCTTTTGCACCATAAAAGACATAGCTCGTTCAAGCATTTCATTTGGAGTAGAGATAATCCTCTCTTGTGCTCTCTCCATGTGATTTCTGTCTATGGGAGTGGAGAAAGAACGCGTGTGTGCTAAAAGGCCTGCTAACATCAATGACCTTAAGGGGAGTTGGGGGTGGGTTTAGGAAATTCTGCAATTTGTACGCTAGCAGCACCAAATTTTAACCACGTTAATATAGTGGTTAGATATGCAGATGTACAAAACTTCAAGTCGTGCAGAACAGGGCCCTTAGGATGATCTACGATACTGACCGTAGATTTTCTTCCCATATTCTCCACACTCATTCTGGCATTCCATATATTGTGGATGTTGTGCGAGATAGAGCCCGCTCTATGTATGCGAAACTTACACCACACCCTAACCAGCTGGTGAATACCCTGGGACAATATGATCCCCATCTTCCCAGGAGGCGCAAAAGCTATCGTTTACCCAAGGATGTCTTGGGCTAATTAGCTTCGCTGCTTCCTCATTTCACCAAACATTCCAATGCATTCGGTTTCTCGCTAAATTGACACTGCTTGACTTGCTGGTTAGACAAGCTGACCTTTGCTAAGTGAGCAGAGGGGCATGGGTGCCCCAGGATGGGTAGACATTCTAACTGGCACTCATATCCCTAGTCTATAGCAAGAGAGAGTAACCAATCATCACCATTGGCTGACACTGACAAAAATAGCTTGTAAAATGACTACATCTTTCATACCTCACGGGTAAATCCATACTAAATGGATAGGTACCGTGGGCATATATCCCGCTCGGGTAAACCCGAGCGACCTGATTTGGCTCTTGGCTCTTGGCTCTTGTACAAAACTTGAAGTATATAAGTCAAATAGATTTTTAATTAAAAACTGTTAATTGATTTTAAAGATACTCTGATTAAAATGCTCCTTGCGTAACAATTTATATGTTTGGCATGAAACTTGGTGACCTGATGCTCCATGCACTTGAAAGTCATAATTGCCCTGTATTTTGATTTTACACCAGTACTTTAGTATCTGGAAATTTTTTAATATGTCTAATTACAGGTTTCACGATTTTTTAACTTTCGATCGATATTTGAATGTGAACATGTTGAATATTACTTGGCTGATATCAAAACCCAGAGCAATTTTGGAGCCTCATATAAACAAGAACACATCCTGAAATTTTCAAAAGAATCCCTTAAGAACTCTGTCGCAAGGAGTTTTTCAGTTGCGTGAAAAAAGAAAGTGAGAAAAACAGCATTACATTTTTAAAACGTTCTAACCTCATAAGAGGTGTGTTGCAGCATTGGTTTCACTTTCTGACCTCTTATCCTCTACTGTGTTGACAATTTCTGCAATTTATGGGCTCTCCTTGTGTGCATGTTTCCTGGCACTGCATTTTCTACTCTGAACACATCGTCTAGCATTGCACTTCTGACAAATGCATATTGCTCCAACTGAAATGTTTTCATTCCTAAGACTATTCAACACTTGAATTGACTTCACAAACACATCATATTAAACTCCATTACATCTTTCAGTGCTGCAAGTTCAAGTTTATTCCTAGACACACACCTATTTTGAACAAATAGCTCCACGCAACACTGAAGAGATTCATTCGAGTTCTGTATCGTACCCTTGGCATAGCCTTCTAGCAGCTGATCAGAACCAAGTCGCTGATTCGGAGGTTGAATTTTAGTTGCCACTTCTAGAGACACTTGCAGGACATTTTCTTGTGATTTTTTGGATGCAGATTGAGGATAATTTACATGATTGAGTTTCTGATCCGTCGATATGCAGTCTCGGTGGGTGCGTACGCCTAACCACCAGCCATTTAACCATTATGCACTACTATTTAAAAATGGCCGCCAGACCTTTAAAAATGGAGCTGGCATAAAAGTCATTGAACTTCTTAATAGACAAAACATTGAACAATCTAAAAATCAGCTTTTTTTACCCAATGGGCCAAATCTCACCCCTAACTCCCCTTAAAGAAGCCATAACAACATTTGTACGCTCTGTACCTATGGACATGTGAGACCGAGCTATGTCCTGTATGGTGAAAAGACTTTACACCTGCATTAAGAATGAAAGAATAAGGTCAAAGGAGTGCATCTTCATTTCGGGTTCTGTACATAATGTATTTATGTTATTACAATAACATAATATTACATTACATAATATTACATAATATTACAATCCCATCGAAGTGGAAACACAGTTTTTCGACAAACCTGTAAGCCTCGATGTAATAACAGGCTTATGCATATCCTTCTCAACTAATAAGAACTCTGTATTTCCATATTTGCCAATTTCATTCCCTGTTGGTTTTGTACATATGCATATATGCTTCGTGGTTACTGATATAGTATATTATATATAAAAGTATATTTATACTAATTTTACAGTGCTCATAATTGGCCATTTTATACTGTGTGTGCCCTTTCTATTTTGTGGCCTATTAGGGACCTTTTTGGTAATGAAAACCTCTATTAAGACCTTTTTCCCATCACAATTTTATTACTTTTGTTATTGATTGATATTTATTAATGTTATTTATTATTGTTATTTTAACTTAAGTAATGCAATTGATATTTTGCGCTCTGAGCTGATGAACCGTTATTGAAAACATGCATGAGGAAGTTTTTAATATCAGCTTTGTTTCCTAATGCTGCGTTGCTTAATGTGGTAATAAAATAGTCGTTACATAGCACAATAAAGTGTGCGGTAAAGGGCCAAGTGCAAAAGTACTGTTGGTTTACGACTGGGAAATCGATTACTTTACTGTTGAATCACTGATTTGTTCATTAGCATGGTTGCTGTATTGTTTTTTACATCCCATGTGAGCAACAACTCAGTAATGACCTATACAGTCTACTCTTGAGCCCAAATAATCTAGAGGACCCTCGCTCACACACTCAACCACCCATCCACTCACCCACCCACTCACTCACCCACTCGCTCACTCATTCACCTACCCACCCACCCTCCCATCCATCCAGCCGGTCGCCCACTCGCCCATCCATTCACTCACTCACCCTCCCATCCATCCAGCCGGTCGCCCACTCGCCCATCCATTCACTCACCCACCCTCCCATCCATCCAGCCGGTCGCCCACTCGCCCATCCATTCACTCACTCACCCTCCCATCCATCCAGCCGGTCGCCCACTCGCCCATCCATTCACTCACCCACCCTCCCATCCATCCAGCCGGTCGCCCACTCGCCCATCCATTCACTCACTCACCCTCCCATCCATCCAGCCGGTCGCCCACTCGCCCATCCATTCACTCACCCACCCTCCCATCCATCCAGCCGGTCGCCCACTCGCCCATCCATTCACTCACTCACCCTCCCATCCATCCAGCCGGTCGCCCACTCGCCCATCCATTCACTCACCCACCCTCCCATCCATCCAGCCGGTCGCCCACTCGCCCATCCATTCACTCACTCACCCTCCCATCCATCCAGCCGGTCGCCCACTCGCCCATCCATTCACTCACCCACCCTCCCATCCATCCAGCCGGTCGCCCACTCGCCCATCCATTCACTCACTCACCCTCCCATCCATCCAGCCGATCACTCACTCGCCCACACACCCGGTCACTCACTTACTCATCCATCCACCCACTTATCTACTCACCCACCACTCACCCACCCACTCACTTACTCACCCACTCGCTCACTCACTCATTCACCTACCCACCCACCCTCCCATCCATTCAGCCGGTCGCCCACTCGCCCATCCACTCACTCACTCACCCTCCCATCCATCCAGCCGATCACTCACTCGCCCACACACCCGGTCACTCACTTACTCATCCATCCACCCACTTATCTACTCACCCACCACTCACCCACCACTCACTCATTCACCCACTCGCTCACTCACTCATTCACCTACCCACCCACCCTCCCATCCATCCAGCCGATCACTCACTCGCCCACACACCCGGTCATTCACTTACTCATCCATCCACCCACTTATCTACTCACCCACCACTCACCCACCACTCACTCATTCACACATTCACTATTTCCCTCCTACCCTTCATCCCTATCTCCCTCCCTATCTCTCTCCCTCGCTCCCTCCCTCACACACTCACTCACAACTCAATCGCTCACTCACTCAGTCTACAATAATTTTATTGAAATCCCAACAATGTTCAACAATAATACATAATGAACTCCACAATAGTTGAATAGTAGAGCAGGAAAGCGAAATGTATCCAAGATAAATTACTTTAAACTGTTAATACGGTTTACCGACATGGAACATCCTCTACCCGCTGATACCAGTGCTGACGCTATTGTTACTACTCCGAGGAACCAATCTATACTGTGTCTCAGCCTAGTTGAATCCTGTTGTAAACAACAAGGCGGAGCTGACTCAACTCGCCGCGTGTTAGACGTACAGGCACGCACAAAAGTTTTGCAACACTAGTAGCGCTAACTTCTAGACAATAAATAGAGTTGAGTTACACATTAACTTATTAAATCTATGAGTTGGAATATTAATAGAATCATGCAGTGACATAATGGTTACCTTTAATCGGATTCCTGCAGAAGTTCAACTCCCGATAGAGATGCGTTGTCATCTCCCGATGTGTATTCGCAGTCGCTTGAACTACTACCGTCGGTGATTACAAGTCTTTCAACAACTTCATCAGTGAGTCCATCCAGCTTCCACATCTTCTCTTCTTCTTTTATTGCATGCTGAACACAGTTGAACCAATTAAGTGCCGTTATATTTTCCACTGCAGTGGCAAGCAGGGAGCGAACCTCATTCAGCTTAAAAGTAGTGTTGTGCCTACGCACATAGCCTTTCATCTGACTCCAGATTAGCTCAATTGGATTGAATTTACAATGGTATGGAGGTAACCTCAGAACGGTGTGACCTACACTTTTTGCTGCCTCATCCACAACATACTTATCGAATTGTGCTTTTACATGCTTTACAATGCCAATTAGTTCCAGTTTAACCATATCGGCACTAAACTCACACGCATGATCCTGTAGCCACTTAATAATGTCACCTTTTCTCCATGACATATTAGGGATGCGCTCTGCTTTAACACTGTGGTAGCTAGCGTTGTCTAATACGATAACGGAGTTGGGATCAAACTTCGGAAGGACTGATTGAAACCATTGAAGAAAAACAGCACCAGTCATTTCTTCGTGGAAGTCCTTTGTGCTTTTGGATTTAAAAGTCAATAAACCACCGTCTACAAATCCAGTTTCACTTCCAATGTGAACAATAATGAGCCTTCTTCCTTTCCCTGTGGGATCTTTTAGACCAGAGGAGAGACCAGAGAGAAATGCTTGTTTCTTATCTCTCACAGTTGTATCACACCAAGCTGCAGATGTTGTGTACCCCTCATTTAGCCAAGTTTCATCGAGAAAATAAATTTTTCGGCCCTCACTACGAAAACTTTTGATTTGGCGCAGATATTGACGTCTCCACATTACAATGTCTTCTCTGTCCACTATTACTGATTTCCGCCCTCGCTTTTGAAATGTTTATCCAATATCTATCAGCAAACGGTGGAGAGTACTTCGCGAAAAATTCGGCAAGTCCGTGTCAGAATTTACCGCATGCAAAATTTTGTTTAGAGTCGGCGGTTCATTCCTGAAAAAATACTCTTGAACTTTACTGCGTATAGCACTTTTCGTAAAATCGTCGTATTTCTCCACGCGCTGTTTGCATTTACGCGATTTTCCCGGTGTTCTTAGCGTTCCGGATGCTTGCTGTTCTATTCTAATTCTGTGTACACTACTTGCGGAAACACCAAGGAGATCACCAGTTTCTTTTTCAATGTTTTTTATGGACGATTCCGGGTTTCTTTCTTTAAGTACTGCGAAACAATGCGCGATCATTCGCCTCTCACCACTTTTTAACGGTTTGCCTCGATTGTGTTTCATTTCGGCTGAAGCACCAGCCTGCTCCATGATGAAAAGCTTACTGATTTTATATTGCATATACATAAGTGTCCTTGGCCTTGTGAGGTCCGCGAGATGTACAGGAAATACAGTGTAAAATATCAGAAGCAACCCCACATTATAAACAAAAACATCTTAATCAGCATTCAACTCGATACACACCTCGTTGCGAGAGAGTTGCCTGGTATAGGAATGCAAAAATATTATACGTATAATAGCAGTGTCCTTCAGTAATTGTTAAGTAAAATGCAGCTTAATTTAACATAATAAGCTAATGGTGTATATAATTTCACCTGTCTTCTATCTAATCTGTATATAGTATACCATTATGTATATATTCCTTTACGAACTCACGGGCCCAGAACACATATGCGATATGTGAAGCAGAAAGATAAAATGTGGGGCTATTTACGTTTATAAGAATCGAAACATTTGCATACTTTTCTATCTCCGAAATTAGCTCGCGCAGAGCAGTGATCGGAGAACTACTTACGTACAATACTGTACTTAAAGGAGGGGTTTATCGTACGTACGCAAACAAAAGATAACGCCCATTATCTTCGCCAAACCAATCAACAGCTTAACCGTTTTCTATCCCAGTATCTCTGTCTCTGTCTCTCTTCCCGCCCAGATGTTTACAACAGGATTCAACTAGGTTGAGACATATTATAACTGATCAAATATCCCTGCTTCAACTGATGCAACACCTACTCCGCCCTCTACAGAAGTTGCTGTATTTACACAACCTAATGTTTCAAGTGTTTTAAAGCAGATAACTCCGTTGCCTTCCTGTGCTGAAAAGAAGTTGAAAAATCGAAAAAGGAAAGCAAAGAGGAGTGAAACACTTACCTCAACGCTCATTAAGGAAATATTGATTGAAAATATGAATAAGCAACTTGAAAAAGAAGCTGCAAAAGAAATGAGGAGGCAGTTAAAATTTGAGAAACAACAGAAGCTGGAAAGCGTTAGCCTGGAATTCAAACTGAAAAGGAAACCAAACGGGAAGGAAAGAAGGAAAAACAATCAAGTCTATAGACTGTAACAATTCGAAGTCGGACACACCGAAAGAAGATGCAACATATGAGAATGTAGAGTGTATTATATGTGGGGAGAGTTTTGAAGAAAACTGGATCCAGTGCAAAGCATGTGAAGGGTGGGCTTATGAACTTGTGCGGTAACTGAGGACCCTTTGTACTCTTATTGTGATTACTGTAAAAACAGTAACAGTTAGATAAAGCTTAGTTTCATGAAAAATTATTATCTGGTTGTCATGAGTTTGTTCACAAAGAAAACAAGTATACTTTCTATTTGTGTAAACACAAGTGACTTTTGTGACCGCCTCCGTAGCGCAGTTGGTTGCGCGCTTGCCTCTGGCGCGGAGGACCCGGGTTCGATCCCCGGTACCAGCATGGGGATTTTATCCCCTCTGGAAGGTCTGGCACGGGGTGCACTCAGCCTCGTTAGGTCCCGGGGGGACCAATTGAGGAGCTACTTGATAGAGAAGTGGTGGCCCCAGGTCTAGAAGACCGCATAACCGGCCGGGAGGGCTCGGGGCGCTGACCACGTCCCACCCTCCAATACTGCACCTCACCAATGACGCCTGTAGTGGGGAGAGGTAGGGACGCAGCGGCTGGGCGGTAGGCCTTGGCCCCTTGTGGGCTGTCGCGCCGGGGTTTAGTTTAGTTAAGTGACTTTTGTAAATTAAATTTTTACTTCATATATCGCTTCATATATTGATAAATAAATGGTCTGTATGTTATTGTATCTCAATAGTCCTATTTAATTTAAAATCCGGTCTTTTTTAGCCCCTACTAGCCGCCTGTTCTCCAGCGATCAAATATGAAACCTTTTTAAACCTTGTGTTTGTGTGTGTGTGTGTTGCTTAATGGCCAATCCACATCTACATCATTAGGGCAAGAAGACCGAGGAATACGAGTTTATAAGAATAGAGTACAGAAAGTCATGTGGATGCAATACATCAGCTTTTTATTTAACAATTCCTTCTCACGATGGAACAAACTGGGAGGTACAGCCCAGCTGAATGTCATGACATCATAACCAGATCAACGTAGCAGCATTGAGTGGTCGGATTTGCAGTAAGCACGCTGCTCCGGCTTCGCTAGCAGTTCCATTATGGGATTGAATCCATTAGCAAATAGTGCTGATTTGAACTCTTTTTTTCCAATTTGTTTTAGAGTTAGAAACATAAATTATATAAACATTATATATAAAACATATTATATAAATGGTTGATAAACAGTATATGATAACAATGTCATATTAATAAGTATTCCTTATATATGTTCCTCTCCCTTAAAGAAAAATAAAATTGATATCCCATATATTTTTGTGATCATATCTCCATAAAGATTTAAAAATGAGAATTTGTTTCGGTATTTTTAAAACTGGGGAAAAAAAAAAACTCCATTAAAAGTACTCCATTACTTTTTAAAATGTACCTTTTAATAAGATAATTGTTTTGAGGAAACGCCGCTGCACAAAGTAGTTAAAGGACGGGTGTATTTCCGTGAAATATGCAGGTGTCTTTAGCTTTTGGTTGGTACTGTAGAACAATAAGATTTTGTATGAGTAGGCTAAGGTTGCGTAATTCCAGGATAGTTTTGAGCAAGTGTTGTGTAATGATAATAAATGGACGAAGATCATTTAAGTAACGATCCAAGCACACAATTAGAATGTTCTAGAACATATTTTACCCGATTGAGAACTGAAAAGTTGTATAAATATACTAAAAATTGTAGAAATAAGTTTTGTGACGTTGGCTCCTAAATGCGTGATAGCATTCCTAAATCCGTGACAATGGTATCCTAATTCATCCTAACTCTTTGATATCAAAAACAATGACGACGTATGTGCATTGATTCCCTTGACCTTCATACAAATTAAAAACCGTTATTAACATATTGCCTTTATATTTACCTCCAATTGTTTGAAATTAATTGAATATGTTTTTGTCGGCAGGGAGTTCAATGGTCACACAATCTCGATCGTTTCATCAGATTCATATTCCAAAGCCATTTCTTTCAGCAACTGCTGATAAAGGAAAGCAGAACGCTTCAGCTATCTGTTCCATACTTCAGAACTACTAACTATTGCAGAATAAAAGCATGGCAGGAAACTGAACTTTGTATCACGGAGTTAGGCACCTTTACCCTAGTTGCTTGGGAAAAGTCAGGTAAATGTAACATCAAGGAATTTTTTTCTGTAGTTTCACGAAATGAAAATATTTGAAATAAACTGTTGATAACAAGCCTCTGTATTATGTCTCATTAGTAATGTACACACACTCTTGGATAATATGCTACATTACACAGCTGACAACGTGGGGAAAATATGCAACAATTCTGGGACAAAGTATGTATTTGTTTTCCATTTGAACCAAACAAAAATAATGCCAGTAAATTAATGAAGTTCTACCTTACTCCTAATGAAACCATAATGGAACAATTATAACCATTGTTAGCCACTGCTAGCATCAGTGGTTTGAAAGCAGCGCGAGGGACTTCAGTTTTACATTTTGAATTTCCCTATAGTTCAAGCTCACTGATGTTATTGTTTGTAACAAAGCCATGTGTTGAGGACCATTACGATGAAAATTAAAAGTACACATAACACTAACACAGAAGTTTGCGGCTATTTAATGGCGCTATTCGCAGCCATTTACACCAATACTGACATTAACAGCGTTGTACAAGCTTGTAAGCTTTCATATAAATGTTAACTGATTTGTAAACGTAAAATAATTCCAGAGCGTTTTTCGACTATTTTTTTAATATATTGTAATCTGTAACAACCGAGGGAGTTGCTTCAGATGGTAACTTCCCTGGCCCGTATTCTGGATGTCGGGGTTGGATTCCCATCGCCGACCTTCCAAACTCTTCGGTTTTTTCGCCTTTTACCAGGTCACCATGCAAATTGTGGGAATGTTAATTATATACTCCGAATTTCCTGTCATTTCATTTCACCTCACTTCCCACCGAGCGAGGTGGCGCTACGGTAATGTGTATGACTCACATTTGGGAGAATTCGGGTTTGATCCCCGTTGACTGACCACTTTGACTTGGGTTTTACCGTGGTTTCCCCTTGACACTAGGCGCACCGTAGGTTGGATTCTCTTCTCCACAGATTCCTTTCTCTTCCTTTCTCATTTTCTCCCATTGTTATCCTTCAGGTTTGTTCCGGCGAATATGGACAGATGGCACAGATGCTTGTGCTCTGAAAACCTGAAAACCCATCCCTGGCCCACCTGGAAATTGCGGCTGGGCCGAAAGAGTCATCTCGTCGCCCTCTCCCTGTGTAGAGAAAATACCGGTTGTGCGCCAGATGTCAATATCTGTAACTGTTATTGATTTCTGTGCGTCTCTGGGCTTCACTGGCTCCGCTCTTTGACAAGCCTATGGTCTCACTTCGCATCATCCCTTCCTCCTCCGTTACCCCCCCCCCCCCCCGACACACACACACACAAACTCGGGAGCTTAAAACTTCAACTCGTAGGGATCACACCCTCTGTCCTGTCGTCACTCCTGAATCGGGCGTCCTCTGTTTCCTGTCACTTCAACCCACATCCCACAAGGGGCATGGACACAAATGGCTTCTAGGTAACCTTCGAACCTAGTCATACGTCATACTTGTTCTCATCCTTATAAAGCTGAAATGTTTTTACGTTTATTATACAACAAACATTATTACAACACTTGGAAAATGCCAGAGTTGGAGCGCTAAAATAAATTGGAGAAACATAATACCATGGTCTCATTGAGACCACGAATGTTCGGATTTCCACGCTGGTATCAGACCACTTTAACCTTTCTCATCCGGTAAACCAAACATCTCGAGATTCGTGCCTTAAGGGCATTAGAACCTCACTAGAAAGCTATGCGCACTCAGGAGTAATGCCAGCTTCTCTCTGCGTCAGTTCTTAGGCTTGCACATATTCTATTGCCAGAAGCTTAGATCATCAGAGCGGGTTATAAATTTAGAATGGCGTAAAAATGTAAAATATGGCAATGAGTGTGCTTCCTTTGTGCGCATTATGATGACCATTCCACTCATACATGAGTTGGTTGAAATCAAATTTCGACCAATGACAGCCCTTATTCGCGAAAAAGTTATCAAGTTTCATTACTTCCTCTGAATTTTATTGTCACCAGCTCTGATTTTCTTATGTTATGATCAGGTTAGGGAACCTAGCTGCACAACAGCTTACGTACTTGAGGCAACAGAGTCGCTAGCTTTAGGTGTAAAAAAATGGCTGAAGCATTTAATGCTAAAACATGAAATAATTTGAAGAGGGAAAATCATTATTTTAATTAAAACTAATGGCCCAACCAATGATTGTCTAATGTTTCAAAACACAAACAAATAAAAAAAGAAGAAATGGAACATAAAACTTCATACAAATAACAAAATGAAACTTAACACGGAATAGGAAATATTTTTGGAATCAGTTCGACAAATTTTGTATTGAACGAAATCATAAATTAACAGCAGATACACCAACTACTGAAATTGCCAATATCTCACAAGATTGGAGCCTCAATTGCTTTGTGGGCAGTGAGAATGGACGTTCATATATGGCTATTTCATTTTTATTTTAACAGACAGTAATTACATTATATTTAAATAGCATTGCATAAGCTATATCAATCCTTTAGTTCCTGAAATAATCCTAATAAATGCAACTCGTGATAGTCAAATTCTCTAGATAAATGACATTATTATAATAATTTAAATATATGATTATTGTACATGTGTGAAAAACACTTTAGAAATCACACGCGGAGTATTTAATGCATCGTATATGTCTGCTCGTTTACAATATTAGATATTTTACTTTATAGAATTTAGAGGTCCTACCGAATCCACAGTAGGTATGAGGTATTGGGACGAGTGGGACATCTCGTTTAGTGTGAGCCGGCACGGATCAATTGGACCCCTAGGAAGGAGAGATGAGGTGAAGCGATACCACAATTCCATCACAGGACAACAAAGGCAATGCCACAGGCACGTGCGGAAGTCCCTAAAGTTGACAAAGAGTCACCGGGCGCACCACCCAAAGTTGCTCACCGCAACTCAGAGAAGGCGTCCGACCCTTACAACCCAGCAGCACACAGTCACCACAAGCGGAGCCCGAGGAAAAGGGTTTACCAAGCACAAGCAACAAGCGTACCAAGGGTAGCCCGAACTACCCACTGACAACCGTCCTGGAAGATGGCAAGGGAAATGAAACAGCGAAGAAAAGGAAAGGAAGCCTTGGAATGAAATTAGGCGCCTCAACATTCGCCTGAATGACAAGGGCAAACCACGAACAAACCAAGTCAGAGCGCGCTGGGCTTCGGGGAGTTCCCGAATGCGAGTGGCACACTTTGCTGGTGTTTCCAGTAGGTAGTATGGTCCCTAAGTATTTTGATGTTGGCATTACACTTTGTACCATTGGTCACATTGAAAGTCTGGTAATTCCTTAAAAATTGCTCATATATTCAACTTCCACAGGGAGTTTTATACTTGAAGATTTATGATTACGAAGAGCCCCAGTCAGCTTGGATCCACTGGAGGTAGCTAACAATACCACTGGAGAGTGCGTGGCTATAATGTTGGATATGAGCCCTGGAGTAGCCGAGTACATTTAGGACAGAAATTACCTACTTACCTTGGAAAGCTTGTCCTCGGTCTTGGTGAGGATGGTCTCGTAGCTTTCTCGATGAGTGAACACTTTCCTGGATTGGATCTTGCGATGGAATGAGCGCTCCAATAGAGGACGAGATACCTGACGTCCCAGTACTGAAGCGATGTCGCTGTGAGCCTGCGAGTCTATCTCAACCTCCTGTAGCAGTGTCTCCCAAGTGTGGAACAGCGAACTGGGACAAGCTGGTCTGCAAAATATTTATCAGACATTAATCACGTACTCACTAAATGCCTGGGCTGATTTTACACTGCACACCTACTATAAGTTACCATCAAATCCTGGGGCATTTACAACAGATCAGCAACAGAATCAATAAACTGGTTATATTATACAATGTGAACAACGCTGGCCGTGTTGTACATGAATGAATTATCAGTTCGAATTCATTTGGAAAATATGCGGATATTACGTTTATCTCTGAAGTCCTTCACTAAACATTAATGAAAATATAACCTGCCTTTAGATGAACTATTTCTCCATCGTGGGTCCCAACATCCATATAGTAACAGTACGCCTCTGTTGTGTGCAGTAGCGTGTCTGCCTCACATTCAAGAGATCCTAAGTTCGAATCTCGGTTAAGTGAGTTATCCGAATGAAGTATTCTCCCAGATTTCCCCATATCCAGAGAAGAACATGTGAGTAACTTGAAGCTGATTGGAGCATCATTTCACTCATTTCATTCATTGTTGGATATGACCTACCGCGTTAAAGGGCGTTAAATTTAAAAATCTGATGCGTTGAACAGATTTGCAGAAATCAAGTTATTGCTAATTTTCTTGCAGGTGCAAGACAAATGTGGGAATACAGTAGGCTTTGAGCAATGGTCAAATCTTTTAAGGCTGGTCGCTAGATAAAGGTTTTGTAATTCCGTTCTCTTTGCACGGCCAAGGGATAAAAAGGTAAATAGGGACCTTCCATTTGAGAAAAGTTTAAGTATTGCAAAACTCACAAAAAAGAAACTAATAGAAAAAAAAAAGCATTTAGATATAATCCGTGTTTTAACGAGATGTACATCTTTGGTATAGTACGATTTGGTCTAGGCGGTACCGTGGCTGAGCGGTTAGCGCACTTGCCTACCATCTAGGTGGCCCGGGTTCGACCCCAGGGACCCACATGTGGTATTCGTGGTGGACGAAGCGGCGTCAGGGCGGGTTTTCTCCGGGTGCTCCGGTTTCCCCCGCCACTCATTCCACCAATTGCTCCATTATCACCTTTCCAATCATCCATTTCGCCTGCATTTCATATCATCCTCTTCCCCACTATCATACCTGGTGCTTGGCTGACCATCTGCCTCCAGGTCTTCACTCTGTCTGGTCCAGAGGTTCCTCTGCTCCCCGACAGGCGTCTTACCCTAGGCACTGGCTTGTAAGTCCTAGGGGGTGTAAGTCTTACTTAAGAGGAGGGTAATCGGAGGAGGAAGAAGAAGAAGAACATTCAGTCTATCTCCTATGCTTACCGAGTTATTTAAATGTCATAAAGAGTAAGCAGGACTGCATGACTATACTCAGAAAATTCAAAACATATATAATTTGCCATAAAAATATCTTAAACTTACGGCATTTCAATCAAAATAGTTAGATCTATTTGTAACGGATTAATTGGGGGGGGGGGGGGGGCACGAACGGCAGGTTGAAGAGCCAAAAAGAGAGGGTGGCCGGCAAAAGATGGAACAGCTTGAGATGACGTCAGAGACAAAAGCCGGTTGCCTGTGGGTTTCTACTGCGTGGTTAGTGTGTGGTTGAGAGTCTACCGTGAGATGTGACCAGGTGTGGGTCAGCCATCAGCAAGGGGAAGTAGAACCCGGGCACCAGTGCAAGTGGTTGGCACGGCGATCAGTCGTGGGAAATGCAGGACAGGCGCAGAAGCCTAATCCTGCTAGTTACACGTAATTCGACTTGGTGCATGTGGTTCCTTGGGCAAAGGAGCGGTATGGACTTCTGAGGTGATTGTGCCAGTTAAGGCTGGTAAGAAACGTCGCCTATGTGCAAAGGAGGCTTCGATGAGTGGCTGTGAAACCAGAGGACACCGTTGTACACTGTCGACCAGGGCGTGGCTATTCCAGACTGAAAGTTCTCCGTACATCCTATATCTTCTAGTGCCGACATCGGGATGAGTATCAGTTTAGTTAATAATACTTTGTAGGAGCGGGAAAACTCCAGAGGGACAGTTAACAAAGGGGGATTGCTCTGTATGAGGCCCTTAAGCAGTAAACCGGAGAGCAACTCGGTATAGGTGGAGATTGTCACAGACTGTAAGCAAGATTTCAAGTTAGATAGTATTTTCTCCGTAACTGTCTTGATTTCAAATATAGGAAAATTTCTTGTTTTCTGTTTAAATTTTTCTTGTTAATATTTAACAGAGTTCATTATCAAATTTGTTGTTTCATTTTAATATTTAAGGGTTACTATGTAACGGAGTCCATTTTTAAAATTATTGTTGTCTTTAATAATTGCTTGTTAATGTTTAACACTTTTCATTATAATAAATGTTATGTTATGCTGTAGTTTGTTGTGTTACTTGGTAGTATCCTGTCACGATCCTGCGGAATGCGTTAGTAAGGAAAGGGAAAGGGAAAGGTAGTAGGTGTAAAGTAAAACGCCAAAGGAGGCGTAACACATTTTTTAGAAAATCGAATTTTTCGAAACTTTTTCACATCATGGGTAGCTTAGGGTGGAGGAATTTTATAAAAAATCTTTGTTTCGTATCCTTGAAAGATATTAAACTGAAATACCAACTTTGGTTTTTAACCGACTTTTCGTTTTTGAGTTATGCGCTTCAAACCCACCCACCCACACACACACGCGCGTGCGCACACACACACAGACACACACACACACACACACAGAGACATCCACCGCACAGCCACACGCACTCGCATTCACACTCACATGCACACACATCCACACCCACACCCACACGCGCACACACGCTCACACGTCCATAGTCACACATACGCACACCCACAAACACAAACACCTGCACAGCCACACACGCACAACACAGATGCGTTATCACACGGACACATCTAGACCCATACACACGCGCACATGTACACATATCCACACATACACGCACACACGCATGTACATCCACACATACACACACATCTAGCCGCCCCCCCCCCCCCAAACACACACACACACGTGCACACACACCCACACCCACATAGATCCAGACACGCAAATACATGCAGACACATCCACACCCACCCATTCAGCCACACTCACTGACCCACACACATACACACACGCAAATACATGCAGACACATCCACACCCACCCATTCAGCCACACTCACTGACCCCCCCCCCCCAAACACACACACATTTTTCTATCCAATTGTTTAATGGGATGCAACACTTTATCTACTTACCGGAAGTATTAGTGAAGAGAGTAAGAAGATACAACCGATTTTACTTCACAATGTCATAACAGCAAACGCTATTCTCTATATATTGGGTGCAGATAATTCATTACGAGTGCATTAATGAGAAGTATTTCTTGATTCTCTTAATAAGAATAAGACGCACATCAGTTTAATGTGCCCAATACGAAATGCTGAAATTAGCACATGATTGTGGCGTTAAGAGTCTTGATGGATATAGCTGACGTATATCAGGGGATTTAGGTGGGAGTTCTCCAGCCGACTGGTACCGCATTGTTTGTGCCAGTGTCTCCTAAATTATGCAAGTACATCATAGTTACAATCTCTGAACTCGAAAACAGATGTGTGATGTTACAGGAGTTCACATAATGACACGGTGTATTTGCTAGGTGAAGCTATCTATTAAGGAATAGGCAACTTTTTAACGCATTTCGGGTATGGAGACTTGTTCATATAATGTTTCGAGGACAGTTCACTGATGTTTATATAAAGATAAAGATAGCCTATGCGCCCCTGAAGGCCTCTTATAAAGGGAAAGCTCAACCTTTCCCAATACGGCGAGCTGTGTTGACATGACCTACTTAACTTAATAACTGAGTTTCTTTAGCTATCCTCTCGCTCAATCTTTTACCCCCATTAATGACTTCAACTGTCTCTCGCATGTGGTGTTTTTAGTTCATACACAGCTGTGTTTAGAGGGATTTCCACCTTCATCTGTCCCTGGCAACCCTGGACCATTCTTGGCCTGCTTGTTTCTTGAAGAAGTCAGTCCATCTGCGTCTGAGTCAGTCTAAACGGGGGTTCCTAGCTCTGTACGTCCATCTTTCATCTGGTAGCCTGGTCACGTGTCTATCCCATTTCCATTTACTTATACTGGCTTCATGTAGCTGCTAGTTGATACAGTGTCACATTTGTGATTTGTCTTTCGATTATACGCCCATAATTGTGTGCATCATTTTCCTTTGATACGTTTGAATTTTGGACTTATGTCTCTCTGTTAAAGATCATGACATTAATTTTATCTCACCTTAATAAAACGGTGGATGTTTGTGCGTTTTTCTGTAAAAAGTATCCGATGACATGTCTTTTGCCCCCCCCCCCCCTCCCAGGTAATAGCCACTTAGTGCATTAGCGCTATATAAATATGTGATAAGAGCGGCATAGAAACAAAACGAAACACTGGCAAATACATAATAAAGAAGCACACAAAATGCTGTACATTGAATAAAAACATATAAGAACAAAATAAAATCACTTTGACATCAAAATGCCATCAGTGAGATTAGTCTCAATCACGTCCCTCAATAGCACCGAAAACATACATGGTGTTTCGAAGTGTGGAGTTAATCCTCGAATATATCTGCATTGGATAGAAGAATTTCCTGTGGTAGACGGCTCATAATTCCAGTGGGTGCGGGACACTGCTGGCCGAGGAATGTCCAGGAACGTTGTGGCGTGTGCGAGAGTAGTTTGTAGCAAGGATCTGATTAAATTGATGAATAGCAGTTAGCTCAAATTCACGATTGAGCTGCGAATTGTGACAAACCAGGGTGCGTTCACTACGATGAGGAGGATTTTGTTTTGAAGAGGCTGTATGGCAGGGCCTCTCAAAGCTTAAAATCGCACTGACTGCAATCTAACGTGCAGATGTTCCTTGCACCGTGCATCGTGGCGACTCGGTTAAGCTCGGTTCAACTCGTGCGCTGCAGAACGAAGAAGTAAGGAAGCGTGTGTTGATTGATGGCTAGCTTATCAGTGAAATAGATGCAATAAAACTATCTGAAAATGGAGTGACATGCTCTGCAGAAAGCAAAATCAGAAGGGAAACTTTGTTAATGTTGGAAAGTCGTGACGATAAAGCCAAATGCCTTATCTACGATACATTGATACATTGATTACGTCATCTTCCTTTGCTTAACTATTTTTTTCATTTATTATTTCATTATTAAATAATGCTTTATTTAAATTGTCATTTTGAAAGACACTGTAACAGAGTACACGTAGAAACACGCTGAAATCACAGGGGACGCTAGAGAGAGAGAGAATTAAAGCTGTTACTACATTTTGCAGAAGAGGATTCTTTATTCAAAGAACGAGGTTTATGCCAGAGCTTTATAGATCGTTAAAACAAAAGACCAAATTTAATCATTACAGCCAAATTAACCACTTTAACGCAGCACACCGCACGTAAGCATTACGTAGTGAGGAAGTAACAGTGCTGAAAGTAAGAGGGAGGCGGCAAAGCGGGCGGGCGGGCGAGCAAGACAAGCGTAAGAAAATAGCAAGTGGATTTTGCACCGAGGCCAAATTTTCTTAGTTGCATTTTGCAACTTGCACTGTGGAATACACTGGTACATTCACCCTCGGAGTTTCTGCTGTAAGACTTGAATTTTACTAGAAACTGCGCGAACTCACACTTGGCAGGTTTAGGTTATTAACGGTTGAGAGAAATCTGGAGTAAGCGTTTAATTTGCTTCTGATCTCCTAAGTGCGAGCTTCACACGTCACCACGGAGCCATTTCGCTCAATTTGCCAAGCTAACTACTCGTTTACTACCGGCTTGCCGGCTCTGTGGTGACGTGTGAAGCTCACACTTGGGAGATCCAAAGGTCGATTACCTTCAGACCCGTCACTCTAATGGATTTTATAGTGGTTTCCTAGAGGTTGGTTAGCGACTGCTGGGTGTTTCCTCTTCTAGCAAAGTGGAGAATGGCTATTTGTCCGGAAAAAAGCTCCGCACTCCTCCTTGGTAAGCTTCGCCACTGGCGGCTAGAACGGTCACTTCGGCTCAGGTGGAGATATGTCCCATGGGTAACCTCCGCCAAATACTTAGGCGTTCTCCTCGACCACAGATTAGCATAGGCTCGGCACGTACGTGCAAAGGCCGGGCTCAGCCACGCTGCACTCAGACAGCTCTACCCTGCTCTCCGTTCCACCAACCTTAAACCACGCATTTACCGGGCAATCATCCCGCCACTGGTCTTGTATGGCTGCGAAGCCTGGGGATCGGTGGCACTCTCCACCATACGCAGTCTGCAGACTGTGCAAAACAGGGCGTTAAAAAGCTATATATGATATCGGGCGTAGATTCCCGTCTTACATACTCCACAACCACTCCGTAGTATCCTACATCATGGACTTGACGAGGGAGCGATCCCGAACCATGCACACCAAACTGAATTCTCACACCAATCAGCTGGTACGGACACTAGGTCAATACGACCACACAGCACCCCGTAGAAGCAAAAGTTACCGCCTGTCTAAGGATACCCTTGGGTAACGGTAATGCCTCTTCCATTTTCTAATACTTATTCACCCCAACACCTATTCCTGCCCCCTTCCTGCATCCAAACTTAGGTATGCAGGAAGAAACGATGCCCACAGACATAAAAGCTTGAACAAATATGAACACCTTCTATACTGCAAAGATAAAGTCGCATTAAGCGGCTAGGTGCTGTGCAGATAAACATACCATGCAGGAGAACCTGTACGACCTGTTCTCGAATGCTGGAATGCTGGTGCCGGAAAGAATGAGGATTAGAAATTGTTAGGGACATCATTCTTGCTAAGCGCGCATTGTCCTCCTGTTCAGCGCCTGTGCCTGCCCTTCATCTCTTCCTCCCAGGGGCAGCGTTGGAAGCACAAAGGACCCACTATTACGTGCTGTGCTCTACGGACTTAAGACCTTTCCATCTTAAATAGATTGCCAATAACATGTTCTCCTTGCGCGCGCACGAGCCTGTCTTTGAGCACAAGACCTTCTTAAACACAAAACTTACTATTTAAGTTCAGAAGGGTGAATAGCGAAAATTCTGAAACAGAATCCCGATTTCAAATTAACCTTCCACGGAAAATGATTTTAAAATTTTGATTTTATTAAGAATCACTGCAAAGATTTTGATTAAAGTACTGCATGTTTAACATATATTTATTATAAATGAAATGAATATCCTAAATTTTCTGGAAAAAGCCTTTACGGGTTCTCCATTCTGCATGACTTTTGCATTACTGGTAAGTCGTAAGAGATAGACAAAATTCTAGTACGCAAAACATTAATTAATTAAATTAATTTTTTTTTTCTGAGTTTAGTTTTTTTTAACCCGTTGAGTCATATCGGACGAGAATGAAATGGGTAAATGATGCTCAAGTGAGCCCATATTCCATAGTTACCCGTTTGTCTTCTCAGCCTAAGAGAAAACCCCGAAAAAAATATTATCCGGATAATTGTGGACCTCGTGAATGTGAAGGAAACACGCAATCTTCACGCCACAGATGTGAGTAGTGAAGACAATGGTGACCCTTAGCTCATATGTTAATTTTTTGCTTCAACTTTTATAATGGCGCACCATAAATCTGTTCCATTACCCTGGAAAGCAGCCTATGCCAAGTATGGTAAATATTAATTAATTTTAACCCGAGCCTCAACTCACATAAGACATTTTCAGTACAAATAAAAATTAGTCTCCGACAACATTGTGGTGAGATGGTTATATTGTAATATATTTTATGTACCAGAAACTGTACACACGTGTGATACTTGCTCTTAGTTGTTTTGTAAATAGGATGTGACATAATATGTGTTAATGTCTTGTTATATCAAACATAAGCCAATTATAACTTGAAATTTTTTGTAGTCCTAGCTTACATGTTCTACAAAAGGGGGGTGTAATCAGGTAAAGAAGAAGTATTTTTATACTTAATTTTAAATTATGTTGATTGTTAAAAATATTGAGTTCAAATATATATATATATATATATATATATATATATATATATATATATATATATATATATATATATATATAGGCGCAAATAAACTCTCAAATATCTTTGTAATGTTTGTTGACTTAAGTACTATTTGTTTCACATGTTCATCATAAACTGAATTTCTCTCGCATTTGAGAGCTTTCATAATTTTATCTTCACTTTAGTGGGAACTTTCCTGTCAAAAAACTTTAGTGCAACATTCTAAGGTGTAAGATAACAATGTTTTAAAGTCACTTGAAAAATCACATTATCGATCTTTTCATAAGACGGTAGAGCTTGTAACAACTTCAAGTCTTGGTTTGGAACTCTTATGCAATGTGGGAGCAAATCCAGGCCTTAGTATAAGCAGATACAATAAATACAGATACTGCACGTATATCGGGGAGCTCCTCTACACTGATTACAAATTCATTGCGGAATAAGAATATTTTGAGGCTTTAGATTGCCTTCGACATCCATAGTACGTGATGTATTGCTCCTGGAGCTTTGAGGGATATTCCACGAGACAGACCATCGCCTAGAAATATCACAAGTTTTATGAATTCTCTGTAACCTTCTGTTACGCAAAGCTTCCTTAGTAAATGAAAGAACGTCTTCTGATTAATCTTTTAACTGTTCACTTACTTGCTGAGAAGTAGCAGCCATGTTTGCTTCATACTCATTTCTTAACATTATTTCGTGTATGTGATGTCTGCAGAGAAAATATAATTATTAATAAATCTCTTTCAAGACACTGTTCCAATAATGCGCATGATTCACATGAACTATCTGCATTTGATGATGTTGCATCACAACATATGGCCTGAACTTTGTAAGACCCTATTCTTCTAAGTGCGTTACTACTTGAAATTTCTCAACTAATCTGGGGGAAAAAAAAACTGTTGGAAGCACTCCTGCAGACACTGCTCATACTGATCAGTTCATCTTATCTCATGTAGCAGTAAGCTGAAAGCATTATGCGATGTGTAACTAACTAAACTGTTACGCTGCGTGTGCAGTATTTGACGATTTCTACAAATTTGATGGTCAGCCGCTGCTCAGAAAGAAGCTCGGAGTTAGTTATCTCACACTACTACTTGTAAATACGCGACGCGACGACAACGGTGTGATCAGAACAAAGATTATGACTGCGGCAGAATAAAGTGATTCCAGACAGTTCTAGTAGTTGTTCACGAGCCGGGTTTGTTTACGAGAAGTTCCAAGAAAAGGTTTATTTTCCAGAGAATTTGCCGGCACTTAGTCTGGAAGTTTAGCCGGAATTAGTTGGTTAGTTTTACGTGTTGAAGCACTTTCCGAGTTAAGTGTTGAGAAAATGTTCAGCGAGTGTATCACCGAGGCCTGCTGTTTGTGAGACAGAGATTAGAAAGACAATGAAGTGTGGGTGAACAGCTGTGAAATGGAAGGTCACTACGAATTATAAATTACATTAATGATAAAACAGAGAACTCTGTGCTTTGTGATTCAGTTTTAGAAGAGAAGTAAAGTGACATTAAAAGTAACTGCACTTGTCAACTCATCACACTATTTTGAAATACGCTAAAGTATTTTTGTTTTAAAAATGTTAACTCTTAAGTTTTGAATGTACCAGACGAAATGAATAACGTTTCTTGGGAGGTTGCGGATTCAAAGTGTTTCAGAACTTTTTATTCTTTTCACCATCTCAAGGGAATGCCAGATTGGAATTTCCAAAATTTGCACTTCCTGAACTTCCTTATCATTTTATCATTTTAACTGGTATTTTGTTAAATAGAGCGTCGTTATTAATGTTTTATGTTCTGGCCATGCAGTGAGAGTGGAATGTCAAAGTCGTCACATAGCGGCCCACTATAGCTTAGTGTTCTCCTATTCACATTGTACGTATAATAGAATATGTAACAAAAGCATTTCTAACATTATCTCTATAAAGAAGTAGATAGAACAAGGCTTTATAAAATAGTTTGTACAATAGTGAATAGAGAAATTCATGTGAATGTGCACATCAGAATTTTCATTTAGCATCATTCATCATATTATGTCAAGCGATAAATGAACAAATGGTTGAAACGATGCTCCAATGGCTTGGAGTCTTACTGCCTATTGATATTGATACCTATTCGTCTTCTCCAGATATGGCAAACCATGGAAAAAACCTTATCCAGGTAATACATCTTAACTGAGATTTGCACCCTAGACTTCGCGAATGTAATATTACAGAGGTGAGCATTAGAACTTTTCGTATATATTATGGTAGATTACTCGTGTTTGCAACGCCCCCATGTGGCTTCTTCCATTCATTTCTCCCTCTCAGAAATTCTTCAGTAACCCCTCCAACTTTTTGTAGCTTTGAATATTCGAAAATATATTTATATACGGTTTAATTACCTACTTTTAGTCTATCAACTCTACTACTCACTTTAATTTTGTTCTGGCAGACAAGCTTTGGTAGCATTTTTAACTGAAAGTCACAGGAATGTGGCCATCTAAATGAGCTCTTTAACTCAATACAGCTTTGAAAATTCAAAAGTATAGGATTTCTTCTGATGCTTCAACTTCGATTGCCACATTCTTAAAACATAGAACACATGATGCAAACGAAGTTATAACGACATAGGTGAAAGATATACATTATTTTATCGATAATTAATACGCTAATAGGAAATGTTTCTTGGACACCAGTTTATTGCATCCCTTACACATTTTTAACCCGAGCTTGGTATACCAAATAAGATATTTCTTAGTTTTAACTGGTTTAAGAGAAAAAAGTTTTGTTTTCTACATGCGATTAGATCTTTCAAAGTTTACATTATGAGTTAAGGAAAACAGTGTTTCAACTGAACCATTTAATATTTTAACCAGTACATATAACTTTTTAAATCTGCAATTCTTGAATCTCTGATAAAAGATTCAAGCTAATAATTCAAAGGAGCAATAGGGAAATTCAACAGTGAAAAACGGTGAAAAAGGGATTGAAAAAAAAAACCCGTTCAAGGTTCTGGCGCGGTCCTTGTGTAAATGGTACGGACCAATTAAATAGTCACTTGTGGCTTGAAAATTATTGACGTTAAAATCCAATTGTGCACCATGCAGGCGCAAGTCGTCGTCGTCGTCGTCGTCGTCATCATCTTCATCACTCCATTGAATAGGCACATTGTCTGTTTCGTTTTTCACAGCAAGTCTCTCCATCTCTTCTGCGGTCTGCCCACGTCTTTTCTACTTGCTGGTTTATAATTTAGACATATTTTCCGAAGTCTATCATAGTCTATCCTCTCCATGTGTGACATCCATTTATAGATTTCACTCTCAGCTCTGTTCTTATTACATCATTATTTATGTGCTCTACTTTTGCACATCCTTTATTCTTCTCAAGAATTTCATTTCAGATCCTTGTTGCTTACTTTCTATCTTCTTTGTTACACTTCCTTATACAAGCACTGGCTTTGCCATTGTTTAATAAAATTTAATAGCGATATCCTTTCTTATTTTATTTCTTAAAGTCTTGTGCAATGTCCCGCATATAGTTTGAAATCTTGATAGTTTTAGGTTTACATCTCTTTCTTTCTGCGAGTCAATTTCACATCTAAGGTAACAACTTGAGACTTGTTCTAAAGGTTGATCATCTATAATAATTTTAGATCTTATTTTTTGCTTACCCTAAAAAGCCATTACCTCTGTTTTGGTTTTACAAATGTTAAAATTATAGCTCTTACATGTTAAGATTAATTCATACATAACATATAAATCATCTGTATTACTGTTACATCGTCTGCATATAATCTTGCCTCTGGAGCGGAGAACCCGAGTTCGATCCCCAGTACCAGCATGGGGATTTTTCCCCCGCTGCGAGGTCTGGCACGGAGTGCACTCAGCCTCGTTAGGTCCCGGGGGGACCAATTGAGGAGCTAATTGATGGCGAAGGAGAAGCCCCAGGTCGTCAAGGCCGCATAACTGGCCGGGAGGGCTCGGGGATCTGACCACGTCCCACCATCCAGTACTGCACCCCACAAATGACGCCTGTAGTGGGTAGAGGTGGGGGACACAGCGGCTAGGCAGAAAGAAAAGGCCCTTTATGGACTGTAGTTCTAGGGGTGGGTCTGCATATAATTAAGCTTTGTCTCTATTTGACTATTTAATCTAATTCCCTTGTTACAAATCTCTTGCATTCGTTATATGTATAACAAAATGCAAAAACAGCATGTAAATTTGTTTTACCAACCTCAAACATAGATTGTCTTAGTTAAAATACTTAACCTTATTCATCTTGGTCTACCGTGCTCTCTGGAATACAATAAACTCATTTTAAATGCTGTTGAGAACTTCATTCTATCTGGAGGAGAGTCAGAAACAGTACAAATATTTTGCCGTGATGTGTGAAATTGAGAATACGTAGGTGGCGCTATTGTTTAGTCCGATACTCCCCAAGTAGGGTTCGAAAATAACTAATGCTATTAAATGGGAGAGGTCGGTATTCAGATAAGCATCGTGGATTTCCTGATAATGGGACGGAAACACAATAATTTATAGCCGGTAAAAGCCTCTCACAGTGCGTTCTCAGTACAGAACTGGGTTAAATTCACAGAATTCTGTTCCACCTTCGCAAATACGAATATGTCACTGGTTTCCAAAGAAGTAATATATCGATTAAATTGGAGGGAACGGGGAGAAAAAACAGCGACGAGACTATTTGTAAGGCTGCACTTTCTTACGAACTTTTGTTATCTTAATATCAGGGACTTTTAAACCTCCAAGGGTCCATTTAAATAATTACAGCTTTTTCGGGGAAAAAGTATAACGTTTAACTTGAATACTATTGCTCTCAGATCCATAAATTCTCTACCACGCACAAAATACAGGATTTGAGACTCCCTGATCCCAAAGAAAAAGGTCATGAGAGAGAGAGAGAGAGAGAGAGAGAAGAGAGAGAGAGAGAGAGAGAGAGAGAGTGTGTATGCGTACGTGCGTGTTTGAACACCACAATTCCGAAACGAATAGTCCGTTAAATACCCAACGTGGTCTAAGATCAGCGTCTTCCAAGGATGCGATAGGTAGGATTCCCAGGAAACCCCAACTCCTTTAGAAAGAAACCTTTTGAAAAACATTGATTTCTCAAAATGAAGTCCAATAGTTTTAATTGAAATATGTACCATATGTTTAAGATCTTATCATGACAAATAACATGTACCTGTTGAATTTTCATGGCATAGCTTCTGAAGTTCTCTCTATTCTGGACAACGTTTGCATAACTGTTAAACCGTAGGAGATGTATAAAATAGTACTTATAAAACATATAGATGTCATTGAAATTTAAAAAATTATTTTCTTATTTAACGCCGCTGTCAATTGCCAGGATCACATCAGCGTCACCGGTGTGCCGGAATTTTGTCCCGCAGGAGTTCTTTTACATGCCAGTAAATCTACTGACATGGAGCTGTCGTTTTTAAGCACACTTAAAAACCATCAATCTGGGCCGGGTTTGAACCCGCGACCTTGGGATCCGTAGGCCAGCGTCTAACCAACTGAGTCACCCAGACCGACTAGACTTCATTGAGGCATACAATTTATACCAAATATATTTTAAAGTTAACTTTTGCTGGCTATTGATTTATTTTTTCCAATACTTAGGTTTTCCTCAAATGGCAAGTTCTTATAAAAATCATTTGGATTTAAACTGTGTGTTTTAACGAAATCTACATTTTGTGTATAGTAAGATTTCGTGTATTCCTTACGGACCATATGAGCAATAGACAGAAAATTAGAAATATACATTTCATTTGCCATACAAATATCAACATATGACATTCTAATCAAAATTATTTGAGCCATTTTAGGTAAAAACAAAATTTTCAAATAATGTTCCATGTAAAGGCTAGTTTCGTGTCGGTTTCTTGAAATATATTGAACTTAAATATCAACCTTGATTTTTAACCAACTTTACACACACACACGCACGCACGCGCACGCACACGCACACGCACACACACACTGACCTCTTTCTAAAAATGTATTTTTACTTTCTCTACTACGTTTAGTAGAGGTAGTATTGTACTTACCCAAAAATTCGATGTCGAGATTTTACCAGAAATATATGTTTTTGAGGCCTCCTGAGTTCAAAACAAGCAGTTTTAGAAAAAGGTCCGTGTGCGTATGTTAGTCTGTCAGTCTGTGCACAGCATAACTCAAAAACGAAAAGTTGGTAAAAAACCAAAGTTGGTATTTGAGTTTAATATCTTTAAAGGATGCGACACGAAGATTTTGAAGAAAATTGTTTTACCCTAAACTACCCTTTACATGGAAAATGTTTGGAAAATGTTTATTTTCCCGAAAATGACTAACAATTTTGATTCAAATGCCATAGGTTTGAGATATTTTTATGACAAATGAAATGTATATCTTGAATTTTCTGGCTCATGAAGTCCTATTTACTCTGGATGATGTTTGCATAACTGGTAAACTGTAAGAGATAAACCAAATCTTACTATGTATACAAAAAGTTGTAGATCTTGCTAAAACACACAATTTTATTTGTGTAAGTTTTGGAAAACATACTTCTGTCAAATGGAACATCGCTACTCAAGAGAATGGAATTTGATTTGACAATTCCTCAAAGCGTACTGTGTTGCCATATTCCCGTTGCACGTGTAAGAAAACGAGTAATAATATAATTTCTGCAGAAGCTTTATCTCAACTATCACGAAGAAGACATAGGAATTACAGTTTGTAATAATGGTTAGTACAAAACCGGAATGAGTCGTGTGAGTGCAACACATCAAATTTTTTTAAATTCAGGGGAGATCAAAACATATATTTCCGCTAAAATCTCGAAGAAGAGGACATCTCACTGAAGATGTCATAATTATGCTATCTGAATATGGGAACTAAACTTACTTCTTATGAAAAGAGTAGAATAAGATTGAACAATTCAATGCCATAACCGGGATTTGAACCACGGATCTTCCGGTTCAACCGCTCTAACCACTGAGGTACCATGGCAACATTAAATTCTACAACTCACATTCTTCCCAGTAAACCACACAAAAATATCTCAATATGAGATAGCATACATTAATGTATTTAAATCATAGGCTTCCAGTTTAACCTACTATAAGGTGTATTCATTAGTTCTGACGATTGTTAATATGTATCCTATTGACTTTCTGTGAATGTAGGGTGGGTAAAGGATACGAGTATTTAAGTGCGTGATTTCAAAGCGTACTCAAAACCTTCAGCGCACAGCGAAATATGCAGCACTGAAATTACTTGTATTAAGTCGACTAGGATAGTAAGAGGCCCGAAAATAGCAGTTTTGTGTAAATAGTAGCTGTATGTTTTTGTTTGTTTCAGTTGTTAGTTCGTCTACCACTTCATGTTCTCAATCATGTGCGGTATTGGACAAGACGGAACTCCTGTTGCGGTTACCAACAATAGTGAAACTAAATAAGATACTTTGGCTCTATCTGTGCAGCTACAGTACAAGGAAAACTAGTAGAGGCTAAAGAGCTTAAGACTTTGGTGCTACTCTTTTTGGGCTTAGGTCATCCGTCTGGAGAGTAAGGTACTCACA
This sequence comes from Tenodera sinensis, assembly GCA_030765045.1. Classification (NCBI taxonomy): domain Eukaryota; kingdom Metazoa; phylum Arthropoda; class Insecta; order Mantodea; family Mantidae; genus Tenodera; species Tenodera sinensis. The sequence continues at coordinate 95,368,801 of CM060961.1, read as the reverse complement.
GAGAAGAGGGTCGAGAGTTCTTGTGGTTTGGCTATCATCCTCTTTAGTACTTGCAGTTGTAGAAGCTCTGTTCTCTAATTCAGGAAAATCAATGTCCATTAACTCCTATGTCAGGTTTCCGTTTGAACTCAAACTTCCTCAACTACACTGTGGCTATGTGATCCTCCGTTTTGTAGAAGCGAAACCATATTGGAGCGTCTAATCAAACGTTAACAAACTCTCCACGTTTGCTCTACAGATTCATGCCGTTTCATCGGCAAGCTAATCAGACTTCACTCTACCTGACACTGTTCATATTTGCTTTTCGTCACACACTAATGTTTTCATTCACTACTGCATTTTGAAATAATTATAGTTACATAAACAAATAATCGCGTATAATAGCTTAATTTATTCATTCATTCACTCTGGCGTGGAGCGCCCGGGCAATCCGCGGTACCATCATGGGGATTTTACCCACGCTGGGAGGTCTGGCAAGGGGTGCACTCAGCCTCGTTAAGTCCCGAGGGGACCTATTCGGAGCTACTTGATGGAGAAGTAACAGCCCCAGGTCGCGAAGGCCGCATAACTGACCGGAGGACTCGGGACGCTGACGAAGTCCCATCCTCCAATACTGCACCCCACCAATGACGCCTGTAGTGGGCAGAGGTGGGGGACGCAGTGGCTGGCGGCAATCCAAGGGCCTTTCTGGGCTGTTAGTTTTAGGATTAGTCTTCATATTTCCATGCATTTACTGGATAAAATTAATAAACAATCATAGTTTAACATCAAGCGTAATCAGTGTGTTTTTAAAGCCTAACTCCAAAGAGCCTTGTTCCTCATTCCCACGAATCTGCCAGTGGAATATTAACATTAGTATGAAACCTAATTCTGTATTGAGTTAGAAAGAGTAAGAAGCAGTAAATGATATTTTAAATACTGTAAATTATCCCAGGTATGAAAACCTCAGGAGTATTTGTTTGGAGTATTCCGCGAAATAATTAATAATTCATTTATTTTACACTGTCTAATATTAATATGATTTAAAATTCAACAATTTTATTAACATTCGTACATTTTAATTAAGAGTTATTTTCATATTTGGCACTACAACTAATCCAGTGGGCTGTAAGAACAACAACAATTTTAGTGTTTAATCCAAGAAAATGTACAATTAGAGGTATCTATAATAAATATATGTCAACGAATTTGCGTTAGTAAGCTATTCGATAAAAGCAGGTCTACTCTATTTAAACGTATGTTGTTTGACTTCTCAATTAAAATATTAATATCCTCACAAGAATATTCACCAAACCTGTTATCTATTTTTTCACTGCACATGGATACTTCAGATTCTCAGAACGTATGGAAAGTAGGAGGTGATAACCAAAGCGATGTTCTGAAACATTTCTCTAGGTTGCTATACCATACAGTTCCTCGCTTTGTGAGCTGGTGTTCATATTCAAACAAAGAATAACTTCTGCCAGTCGGAGAAACTTTACAACTCCGAATAGATTTGTGTGCTCACTTCGTGACTTCATTAACGGACTTCTAAGCTAATTATCCATTAATTAATCTTTACGAAACACTCGTTTATAACATAAAAAGCCTATCAATACTCTAGGACTATTTTTTCTTCTTCTTGGTATTCCAGGATCCATGTCGTGTGCAAATATATCGTAACGCTATCAAAGGCCATTGAGCTAAATGGACAGGAAAAATAGTTAACGTTAATTTGCATATATTAAAACTATTCGTGTGTTAGAATGAGAAAACAAATCTACAGGTTTCCTCAAACATTGATCTATCATGCATCTATTTCATCCGGACTTATTGTATTACATTCCTTGGGAAAAAGTGTAGGTGCCCAAAAAATAAAACCCGCATCGTAAATATATAGCAACATTCTGCTGTTTAGTTCTAAGATATTTTTGCAGACAATCCTAAAAGTAGTTCATTATTCTCTTTAACACATCTCAATGTCCAGATTTCAACATAAATGCTTGTTGTGTGAGGTTACCTGAATATATAAAAACACTATTAACATTATTTACTACTCAAAGTAGTTATGGGAAGTATTGTATTCCCTCCAAAAATTTGGTGCAACGATTTCATCGGAAATTCATGTACTGAGATTCCCTAATTGAAAAAGAAAAACATTTTTAAATTCTTTGATAGACATAGTAATTAAGGCTAATATTGTACTCCATTCAAAGTTGGGTACTAAAATTTCACCAGAAGTTCATCTAAAATAAAGCATTCTTAAATTCTTTATTACACATAGCAATTAAGAGAAGTAATGTATTCTACCCAAAAATTCGCTGCCAAGACGTTATCACAAATTCATATGTCGAGACCCCTATTTAAAAAAAAAAAAAAAAAAGAAAGAAAAAAAAAAAAGAAAGAAAGTTAAATTCTTAACTGGGCATACTAATTAAGGGAAATATTGTATTGCTTCCAAAAATTGCGTACCAACATTTCACCAGAAATTTATATGTTGAGATTCCCCGATTCTAAAACAAACAGTTTTTAAATTCTTTACTGCACATAGTAATTAAGGGAAGTATTGTATTCCACCCAAAAACTCGGTACCAAGATTTCACCAGAAATTCATATGTTGATATTCCCTGATCCCCCAAAAAGCATTTTTAAATTATATACTGCACATAGTAATTAAGGAAAATATTGTATTCCATCCAAAACTGCGGTACCAGGATTTCTCAAAAAATTCATATGTTGAGATGCCCTGTAAAACATTTTTAAATTATTTACTGCGCATTAAGGGAAGTATTGTATTGAAACCAAATATTCGGTATCGAGATTTCATCAGAAATTCATTTTCCCATACTTTCTCATTCCAGAGAAAAGCATTTTTAAATTCGTTACTGCACATAATAGTTAAGGGAAGTATTGTATTCTGTCCACAAATTCGGTACCCAGATTTCCCCAGAAATTCATATGTTGCGATTCCTTGATTCAAACCCAATGGAAAGATGCAGCAATGACCCATCCTTGAGAGGAAAATTAACAAGTTATTTTGTGAGGTTTACTTTTAGATAAAAGCTACGGACTAAATAGCACATACCGAACGTGTATCAGAAAAAAACTGACACCTCTAATGCTGTTATCATTGGATATGATGTGAAATAGGTATACAGGATGTAAGGTAATGCTTGAGTCATAGTTCATCAGGAATTCTACATGATGAGAGTAAAAATATATCCAATACAATTATTGTCAATAAAGAGTGGTTTCGCAGAAAAAAATAATTAGTGTCAAGTATTTGGAGTCATCTAACTTCTTGACGAATGGGTATAAATGGTTTATTCTCGGTGAAACGGTTCTTTATTGACAATAATTAATTGTATTGGACACATTTATTACACTCAAGCAGAATACTGATTAACGTATGAGCGAATCAGTACCTGATACCCAGTATAGTTCCCGATTACACTACTGTATGGTAACAAGTGTGCATTTATTATAATCTCACAGAAAAATAAAAAATTAAAGACTTTCAGAGTCCTTTCTGTGTACCAGCTTAGCAGCATTAAGACTGCAGAACACACGACAGAATCTATCAACGATAAAATGGGCTCTAAGGGGGGAGTAGTAAGTTAATAGTATCGGTCGACAAAGGTATTGTACATTATGGATTTTAGGAAGTAGGGAAGACATTTTGGTGCTATGAGGACTGCAAGGAATAACGTCAGGGTCCCCTGGAGTCGCATTCTCATCGGTTTCACAGATATCAAGTAACGCTAAACTCTTTATAGGATAGTAAATCCTGAAGTAAGAATACTGTCTTCAAAAAGAACGACGAGATCCTCCTTTGGGAGGGCCTTAATGACCTAGTGGTCCACGGGCCCTTAAACAACACTTACTCACTCACTCCTTCTTTGTGATAAGCTTTTCCACGCTATCCTTTTGTGGGTAAGTTATCCAATAGTAAGGGTTGATGAAGCCTTATCTAAGGGGCTAAGTGCCAAAAACAAAAAAACCGAGTAATTAGAGATAAACTGTTTAATTTGTCATTGTATGCATATTGTACATAATTGACTCTACACACTGGGTGTCCCAAAAAACACCGACAACGCTTAGTATGTTGTGCGGGATGGTACATTGATTGATTTTCAAATAGGAACCACTATCCGGAAATGCACGGTTTGGACGCTGGAGAGGGTCGAATTTTGAGAACCAACGGTTGTGACAATTTGTGAACATTCGTTTTGGTATCTTAATATGAAAGGTATGCAACCCTTTTTCCATCTGTGTACTGGGATAAACGACCTGCGCATAACAACATTCCTGCACCTGCACTAAATTCATCCATGCACAGTGCGCATTCTCTGCGTTACTTGTGTAGTTTCCAGTACAGTAATGTTTTAACAGCAGTGCGACACCTACCAGTACACAGCTGCTAAAATGGCCGACTTGAGTTCCAGCGGCATATCCTCAACGTCGCATACTCAAATCGATCGTTGGGAAAACCTGTAATTGATTGAGTAAGATTAGAAGACACTCACTCGCGTAATCACACTTTTCAGATTTTAGGTAGGGTGAGTAACGATTGTACCTACCCCTTAGGCGCGCGCCCTGGTAGAACACCGTAACTAGCGGGTAGCGGGGGGCTGGTAGGCCTGCGCTATATTTTTGTGCTTATATCAGGGTTGCCAATCCGTACGATAAATATGGAGGCATAGGATAATTTGAATGTTTGTACTCAGGGTTATCAACCCGTTCGATAATTCTGGGGTGTGCGATAATATCATTTTCGCTGGTTTGTCACACTAGCGAAATGAAATTACTTCCTCAGGTACGTAGTGGAGAAAGTGTTATGCACAACTTAGGTAAACTCAAAATATGCGAAATTAATTTTTGTATTCTTAAATCGGCAACTCATCCAGAATAAATGTTCCTATTTGTAATAGGCACCTGGGCGACCGAGCTTCGTTCGGCTTTTCTTTTCCTTTTTTTAATCGTGTTTTTTTTTGGGGGGGGGCGTGGGGGAGAGAAGATACTTCTTCAGATAAACTTGAAAAGCAAAATGTTAACTAAATATAAGTTTTCATCCTAGTTGTTGGAACCGTTTCCGTGACGAGACCTTTAATATCCTTGCTTGTTTGTTGAAATTGACCCATTAACAGAGAAATTGTGGCCAAAATAAGGTTTACAGTAGCCTGAATGCAAAATTTGATCGAAATCGTTAGCCGTTTCCAAGTTGTACGGAATATATTTATATACAAGAGTAGAGGGAAGATGAGCTTTCTGGCTCAAGAAGTGGCATAAGTGACATGAGCTTTTTGGCTCAAAAAGTGGCATAAGGGACATATCAGTCACGCCCCCCCTCCCCACCTCCCCCTCCCCTCCCCCCTTAAGTGACATGGGTATTTCTTTGGACACGTGGGAATTCCGAAAAAAGAGGGTGTATGGTCTGTCGCGATCAGGATGACAAAGGAAGGGTAATTAATGACCCCAGTCCCCCTGACACTCCTATTCTAGTGTCTGCATGTGTTTTCGAATGTGTCAGTTGGAAATGTTCCCCTCTGTCAGTTTGAAAAGAACAAGCTTCATTTTGGAACGGCGAGCATAGAGGATGACAAAGGAAGGGTAATTAATGTCCCCCTGACCCTCCTATTCTAGTGTCTGCATGTGTTTTCGAAAGAAGAACGCGAGGGTAAGAAACCCTACAATGAATGGCCCCCTTTCAGATCTTGATATATTTATGTGACAGTTGGAAATGTTCCCCTCTGACAGTTTTGAAAAGAACAATGCTTCATCTTGCAAGGGGGCGAGCATAGACATCCCCATTTTCCTGTCTGAACAGGCTTAGTGTTTTTCTCTTAACAAAGCAGCCAAAGATCGCCCACCTGCAGGAAGAAACCTTTTCAATAGCGAAAGGATACTTCTGTATTGACACGTGGACCACCCATGTGGTCCCCCACTGAGAGGGTTTCCCTGCCTTCCCTCACAATGACCGTATTGTGCGGAAATGGCCATCCAACCCCCCAACACTTCAATGCGTTCCCACACAGTGGGGACAAAAGGAAACCTGTAACATAACTCTTAGCAGAAAAAACAAACTTGCAGTTCGACATAACGAAACTTTTACTGATCAAAATCTACCCCCCACACACGCATTCTTCCGAAGAAAAACCTATTCTCACTGAAATTTTCGGACCGCACACATCTTTGACTTTGCACTATCCATTAAGCGGAAGGGTAACTCATTCTCCCTATTGTACTTGCAGGTGGCTGCTTCAAGCATTATTTAAGCATTGACAATGACGACAAAAAGTTAAGGGGTTTCTCTTACACATAGAGGCAAAGACAGCAACAGTATTGTATTGAGAAAGGACAGTGTTGTTTGCTTCTTAGGGAGCATCGCCCAATAACGTTATTTTATACTTGCAACATTCATTTTGTGTATAGTATCATGTTCGACGATCAGAGAGGCTGTTTCTCGTTTCTTTCAAGCAAATTTAAGCTTTGACAACATGTTACTTAAGCTGAAAATATTGTCTCGTCTGTTACACTCACGCAACTTTCTCTACTCTTGCCCTAACAATTAATACAAAATGTTATTTGCACTAACATCTTCGTGTTAGCTGAGATAAACGTTTTCACAAATTATCTCCCTGCTTATTTCCTTTTATGTGCAAGGGGGGATATTAGAGTAAGGAAGGCTTTGTGTACTGATCAAAAGCTACATGCAATTCTACTGAAAAAGCATTCACAAGGGAATTTTTTGGGTCCATCCACATCTCTTGACTTCGCATTTGTTTATGTTCCCAAAACTCAACTAAAATCATGGAAATATCTCCAAAAAATCCTACAGGCACACACACATACTCACACGTAAACACACACACACACACACACACATACACCCCGCACACATGCACACAAATACACATGCACACCTACACACATGAATGCACAACCACACACACATACACACACACACACACACACACACACACACACACAAACAGACATACATACGCGCAAACACACGCACAAAACCGCATAAGCTTCATTTATAATTTCCTTAAATTAAGGACTTTATGTTAGCCAATGCATCACTTTTCACAAGGATACTCTAAGAATAACGATACCACAATGCAGGAACAGTAAGCACCCGAGGAACGTAGCTGAATCATTGAACCATCAGCAATACATGTTATTATTGTTATTACATCATAAAATAGAAGCAAAATTGCATAAGGGCGCATTTTCAAAGTAATGGACAAATTTCAGACACTAAGTAGTATCTCGCCTTATTATTAGTTTCTCAACAGGCCTAGTATATTTATGTTGGCGTGAGAGAATTTCCAGCGAGAATAGAAGATGGTAATTTTAATGGATTCTTTAAGGAGCGAGTATAGACACCTGCATTTTTCCTGTCTGAACCTGTTTCAGCCCTATGTCCCTCCTGCCAACTCTGTTTAGGCGCATGCGTATTCCCACCCTTCTGCAAGCTACCCCCACCCCCACACTACGTCACAGCTCAAGTAGTATATAAGCACGCCTGCTAAGACTGGGAAATATTAGTTGGATTACAAATTTACAAACGTTTCCTGCAAAAGAAGTATATTGTTATGAGTGGAATGGATGACTTTTGGAGCGAATGTGGAGAGGAAGCACATCACTATACATACTACCACAAGGAGTCATGCAATGGGTTCATGCATTCAATTGTATGCAACAAACCTTCATATCACGATCAGATGTCTTCTAGAGATGTATGTACGGAAAACTGCCGCATATACAGAAGAAGATACTTGTAAGTAGATAATTCTTTGTTACATTTTTTTAAATACTATTCTTTAGCAGGTCTTTAAGAAAATGTTTATTGCAATACAAGGGATTTTTTTTTTTCCAGAGAAGCTGACGACGTGGATCAAGAACATAGTGGAGTGGATGAGGTAGACGCATTTGCTTCAAGCCACGCTGCAGAGTGCCATTCGGAGTTTTGTAACGGCTACACTCATGCAACCCTATGTGACAAGCCAGAGGTTCATAACCAAATGACATCATACTTTCTGTGTAACGAAAACTGCGGTGTATATCAACTCCGTCAGAAAAACTTAAAGTAAGTAGGATCACAGCAAATAATTAAATATACTTAGCAGTGAGAGATCATTTAATATTTATTAACCAAAACATTCTTGACTTCAGAATACGAATGACAACACCAAATCCTAAAGAGTGTGAAGATCCGTACATCAGAGGGGTGGATGAAGTAGATGCATGCATTGCAGAGCGTGATACCCTTCCAATAGACGATCTGTTGCAAGTGACTCCAGAGCATTCACCCAGTAAACAAGCAGAACTACACAAAAAATTGATGTAAGTATTCAACCTTATCCTGAAAGAACATTTATTGCATAAAACTATGCAAGAGCTTTAACCATATCTCATGTATTTCTTTCAGAAGATAACCCTTTGCCTTTACCGAGACCTAAAATTTCTAACGTAGTCAATGTGAAATGTTTCAGGTCCAGTAAAGCATTGAAGAAGAAGAAGAATACATTTTCTGATCTCCATAGAAGGCTCAGGCTCTTGGAAGATCGAATGAAACGACTTGACAACTCAAAGTCTGATGGAAGCACCGCCAGTAACACTTGTGCTCCAAGACGCATCCATCTCAAGAAACCATAGCGTAAATGTAGGGTTGTTTCATGATATTCCAGTGATCTTCATAAAAAAAACATGCAGTAACGAATTTGTGTACATGTCGTTGCTGGACTGGGAGATTTTTCAACAAAATCTTTCCATGTTCGAAACTTTCCTCAAAGTGAAAAAGTGCCCTTGCAGTGCTTATGGTGAAAATATTGTGTACTCGTATAATCTAATTGCACTTATGCAAAATGAGAGAATAAGACTTTTGAATACAATTTTCAGTAATGGTGAAATACTTTTAGACTGTAATGAAATAGCAGAAGTGAAAAGACTTGAACCCTATATTGATAGACATTTGCGAAACCTCTCCACTGCAAGTAATGATATATATGTAGGGACAAGGAGTTGGAGGAGGAAGATGCTGGAATTGTATGAAAAAAGAATAAATAAATGATTGTCTGCTTATAACATGTTTTTATTCATTAAGAAACACCTTACATTCCTTATTTTCCTCATGAAAATCCAGCTTACATTGGAACACTTTTTTTTTCTTCAAAATAATGACTGCATCACATGAGTGAGGGGCTTGTATGTAAATACTTTGTCATGTATTATTAGACAATACAGTGAGGTCTGTGCAGGAATATTTGCACTTGTTTGAATTTCAAGTCTAATATTAACAGCTCCATTTACAATCTCCTCAGGCTGATGTGAACAGTCAATGATAAATATTGGTGCATATTTAAGAAAATCCTTTCTCTTCAATAAGGGGTAATTGTCTTTAGCATAATAAGAGTTTTGGAACTTTGAATACATTTCGTATAATGTTGCAAATCTTGAGTTTCCAAAGTCCAAGTTCATGTCGTGGTAGGGATAACATTCACTATTGAGGTAAAGTCTCAAATTTGTTATGTTGCAATGATCAAACATGGAGCAGTCCTTAGTTGCATTATTCAGTCTTGAAGTCTGTGCTCCGACAATGACAAATCTTGGTTTCTCTAGTTTCGATGTTGTTGCAACGTTCCATGTAAAGGATCTAGTTTGCGGTACAGCAGGCTGAGTATGAAGATCCATAGTTCGAAAGGCAATATGTAGCGGTCTGTCCGACTTGACAATCTTGAGGATCTCAACCTTTTCAGCATCTGAAAGGCGCATTACAGGCATCCTCCACTCAATGCGAATAAGGTTAACAGACGCATCCGCTTCTCCGGCAGATGTAACAATACAGTTCTTAGAGTCCTTGGAACGAATGAGCACCAGTTCAAACTTGCTATTGAGAATCAGGTCCTTGTGGTCATCTGCAAACCCCAGAAGCATTGACAGCGGTACTACGGCGTTGAATGCTCCACTCTCAGAATGTACAATATCCACATCTTTGCCAGGGTAGCACCATCCAGCATTTAGCAACCGATTTGATTCCATGGGGTTGAGGGCAGCATAGTTGCGAATAGTTGATGAAATCCCTGGATTTCTTGTTCTATCTATAGTTGTTCCATTCATGTCCAAGCGAATCTCATCAAACATAAATGCCATAGCATTATTAGAGAGCTTTGCTGTAGTAGCTGATGCATTAGGTTTCGTAATAGATCCCTCAATGTAGAGATAACTCCGGCTAGGTAGAGTATACAAATCTTCAGCTTGACAGGGTATTCTAATCTCATCATTAGCGTCCAGAGCTGATGTATTATATGGTAGAAACACATGCTCCTCTTCTTTAGCAATCTTGTCCTCAAATGTAGGCGTTTCGGTCACATTGAAGATATCCATTACAGAATTCTGAATCCTAACGCTTCGAGGAACTTGCGACTGCTTGATGTTAACGCCTTGAATGTCAAATGCAGAGTATGAGGAACATGATGAATCCTAGACTTCTTATATCCTGTCCAGCCTCTTCTCCTTCTGCTAAAATCGATTCCCATTCCGACGAATGTGGAGTCTTATGCTTATATCTTCGTTTCGAAAGTTTATTGTATGTCCGTTCTGGTCGACTATTCGAAGAGTGATTTGGTCAATAAGGTTGGTGTCTATGATAGGCAGGTAAATGGGATTTGAAGGCTCTTGCGAAATGTGATATCCAGGCGGGACGGAAGGGAAAAACTCGTAGATAGAGTGTCCGCTTTTACCGTCAATGAAAGAGCCTGTTGCAATACTGCACTCGATTCGAATGATGCTCACCTTAAATATGTTTACTAGAAAATCAGATTCAGTCAGCTGATTAGCAGGCACAACTCTCTTTTCATCGAATCCTAAAAGAGATCCTATAGTGTGCTCCTTGGAAAAATCTACAGGGAATGGGCATTTAATTTCAGCCTTCATGGTATTATTGTTTGGTCGAATAAAGAAGGCATTTTCCTCCACTTCAAGCTTGTCCTTTATATAATTGTTAATGTCTGAAATTTCATATGTACCGTGAGGTATATGAATAACCTTAGGCTCTTCATTGTAAATGTAATGAAACTGGTTATTAGTTTGATCAACGTTGGGGATTGAATAGAAGGTTTCGAAATTCAGTAGCGCAATCTCATAATAATATTTAGGATCAATCCTGAGTGGAGGATTTAGATACGTGGTAAGAACAGATTCATTACCGCTAACAGCAATAGTGTAGCTCATTGCGATAGAAATTGCAAGCACAAGTGTCCGCAGATGACTGAGCTAAAACTCTGAAATCTTCGAGTATTATACATCAACTTAACGCCTTTGAGGTACCCTTCTATCTCTTTCGGAGGTTTCAAGTTTCCAAAGCTATCGAAATAAAATGCAGTATTTCCATCCTTCTTTACAGCCACCCAATGTGTGCCTTCATTCTGTGATGAATCTAGATTGACAATAATTCTCTCTCGGAAATTTGGTTTTGAAGGCAGCTTATCAATCATATATACACCTCTAAAATAAGGAATGTTTAAACGTCGCGCATATAGATTGAGCTCGATGTTACTTAGGGCTTTTTCCGGGATAAGTATAGTCCTCCGCCCGAGTTTTTTGATATCTTGTTTTTGATCTGACGATTCTTTCTCTTCTTCAGTCCATTTCCTTTAGCAGCCTTATTTCCCTTTACACTTGAAGCAATTTTGGAGGCAAGTGCTAAAGATGCAGCCAGCGGTAGCATTGGTAGAAAACCTCCGCTTCTCCTTTTATTCCTCTTCCTCTTTGCCTGCCGAAGACCTTTTCCTCTTGTTTCCATCTCTCTGTTATGTCGCATCATTTCTGCAAGCTTTTTATCTGCAGCTTTTTTCTTATTCACCGCGGTGGCAATTTGTGCCGCACCACCAGCTGCAGCACCTAAGGCTGCGATAATGGGTATGATCGGCAGAAATCCGCCACGTTTCTTCTTCCTTGAGCCAGCACCAACAGCAACCTTGCCCTTCATAATTGTTGTTACCAGTCTTGCAGCCAACCTTTCACCTAAGGTAGCATCCGATGACTGAACTCTTTTCCACGCCTTCTCTGCTAAGATCTTATCAGCAATATTTCTCGATGCAGTGTCCTTGTGCTCGGCGTAGGCAACGTCGTGAAATTTGCAAGCTTCATCTAACGGATTGATTCCTGGGTCTCCTCTCTTTAGACGCTTTTCTAGCTTCGTCCCTGGTCCGCAATATCTGTAACCAGGTAGATGTGCTTCAAACGGTAACCTATTGATGAGGGAATTAAGTAAACCCGAGCCACTCGAGACCCTTATCCTCTTAGCTCTCATGGTACACTAATTGATTTTCATTTTTGCAGGGGTGCTTTTATACCTTGTTTTCCAAGCCAATTAACCAATCAATGCATCATACTTTCCATTAAAGTGCGTAAAAGATAGTGAGAGTCCCCGGATATTTAGTATATATAAATATTAGACATGGATTTAAAAACTTAGTCGATAGGATGGAGCTTGTTAAGCAGGAATGTTCTCTGCCTATTCAGGTGCTAGACTTTGAAAGCGATTTTAGAAGTGATCGACACGGAAGGCTATTTCCTAGCAATGTCAGAGCTCTAATCCTAGGGAGCTCCAGTGCAGGGAAAACAAATGTATTACTGAATATGCTGCTTCATGAGAACGGATTACGTTTTGAGAACTTGTACATTTATTCAAAGTCATTATATCAGCCAAAGTATCAATATCTAATAAGCCTACTTAAAAGCATTGAGGGAATAGAAGTGAATACCTATGAAGATGGCGAAAATGTATTGCATCCTTCAGAAGTTAAAGAAAACTCAATCTTTGTATTCGATGATGTCATAACTGAAAAGCAGGACAAGATAGCCTCCTTTTACAGTATGGGGAGACATCGCAATGTCGACTCTATATATTTAGCGCAGTCTTATGCAAAAGTACCGAAACATCTCATTCGAGATAATACAAACATGATTATCCTTTTCAGGCAAGATAATTTAAACCTGAAGCATATATATGAAGATTATGTGAACACTGACATGTCTTACATTGAATTCAAAGAATTGTGCAAAAATGTCTGGGAGAGTACCTCAGAAGGAAGACCATTTGTAGTGATAGTCCCCGAATTCCACATGAATGAGGGTCGATATAGGAATGGATTTGATGTATATATTAAAGTGCAAAAGAAAGAAAATGATCATTTGTAGTTCAAGATGAGTATTGACCGGTTCGGGTCCCGCAGGACAGCGCCACTTAAAAGATCACTTCAACAATTCATGATAGCCAGAGATGGAAAAGGAAACTACCAATTCAGGAACAAAAGATTGTGCATTGTTCAGGACCCTGAGGAAGATAATGATGGGGCCACTAAACGCTACGTTGATTCGCTTACGGCTTCTAGCGAAAATCGTCTGCAAGAATTCACCGAAAAGGTGGCATATCAACGCATGGAGCAACTTCAATCTACGCTTAGGAGCCACATCCAGAAATCACTAGACAAACAGCATGATAATCTTATGAGCTACTTAGACAAAAATACACTTAAACGAGATAATGGAAACAATATCATACTCGATACAATAAGAATGAAGTCTATTACATACTTCTTGTTCGGTACATCGTGATCATCCTGCGGCGGTATTAATGACTTCATTCTTATTGTATCGAGTATGATATTGTTTCCATTATCTCGTTTAAGTGTATTTTTGTCTAAGTAGCTCATAAGATTATCATGCTGTTTGTCTAGTGATTTCTGGATGTGGCTCCTAAGCGTAGATTGAAGTTGCTCCATGCGTTGATATGCCACCTTTTCGGTGAATTCTTGCAGACGATTTTCGCTAGAAGCCGTAAGCGAATCAACGTAGCGTTTAGTGGCCCCATCATTATCTTCCTCAGGGTCCTGAACAATGCACAATCTTTTGTTCCTGAATTGGTAGTTTCCTTTTCCATCTCTGGCTATCATGAATTGTTGAAGTGATCTTTTAAGTGGCGCTGTCCTGCGGGACCCGAACCGGTCAATACTCATCTTGAACTACAAATGATCATTTTCTTTCTTTTGCACTTTAATATATACATCAAATCCATTCCTATATCGACCCTCATTCATGTGGAATTCGGGGACTATCACTACAAATGGTCTTCCTTCTGAGGTACTCTCCCAGACATTTTTGCACAATTCTTTGAATTCAATGTAAGACATGTCAGTGTTCACATAATCTTCATATATATGCTTCAGGTTTAAATTATCTTGCCTGAAAAGGATAATCATGTTTGTATTATCTCGAATGAGATGTTTCGGTACTTTTGCATAAGACTGCGCTAAATATATAGAGTCGACATTGCGATGTCTCCCCATACTGTAAAAGGAGGCTATCTTGTCCTGCTTTTCAGTTATGACATCATCGAATACAAAGATTGAGTTTTCTTTAACTTCTGAAGGATGCAATACATTTTCGCCATCTTCATAGGTATTCACTTCTATTCCCTCAATGCTTTTAAGTAGGCTTATTAGATATTGATACTTTGGCTGATATAATGACTTTGAATAAATGTACAAGTTCTCAAAACGTAATCCGTTCTCATGAAGCAGCATATTCAGTAATACATTTGTTTTCCCTGCACTGGAGCTCCCTAGGATTAGAGCTCTGACATTGCTAGGAAATAGCCTTCCGTGTCGATCACTTCTAAAATCGCTTTCAAAGTCTAGCACCTGAATAGGCAGAGAACATTCCTGCTTAACAAGCTCCATCCTATCGACTAAGTTTTTAAATCCATGTCTAATATTTATATATACTAAATATCCGGGGACTCTCACTATCTTTTACGCACTTTAATGGAAAGTATGATGCATTGATTGGTTAATTGGCTTGGAAAACAAGGTATAAAAGCACCCCTGCAAAAATGAAAATCAATTAGTGTACCATGAGAGCTAAGAGGATAAGGGTCTCGAGTGGCTCGGGTTTACTTAATTCCCTCATCAATAGGTTACCGTTTGAAGCACATCTACCTGGTTACAGATATTGCGGACCAGGGACGAAGCTAGAAAAGCGTCTAAAGAGAGGAGACCCAGGAATCAATCCGTTAGATGAAGCTTGCAAATTTCACGACGTTGCCTACGCCGAGCACAAGGACACTGCATCGAGAAATATTGCTGATAAGATCTTAGCAGAGAAGGCGTGGAAAAGAGTTCAGTCATCGGATGCTACCTTAGGTGAAAGGTTGGCTGCAAGACTGGTAACAACAATTATGAAGGGCAAGGTTGCTGTTGGTGCTGGCTCAAGGAAGAAGAAACGTGGCGGATTTCTGCCGATCATACCCATTATCGCAGCCTTAGGTGCTGCAGCTGGTGGTGCGGCACAAATTGCCACCGCGGTGAATAAGAAAAAAGCTGCAGATAAAAAGCTTGCAGAAATGATGCGACATAACAGAGAGATGGAAACAAGAGGAAAAGGTCTTCGGCAGGCAAAGAGGAAGAGGAATAAAAGGAGAAGCGGAGGTTTTCTACCAATGCTACCGCTGGCTGCATCTTTAGCACTTGCCTCCAAAATTGCTTCAAGTGTAAAGGGAAATAAGGCTGCTAAAGGAAATGGACTGAAGAAGAGAAAGAATCGTCAGATCAAAAACAAGATATCAAAAAACTCGGGCGGAGGACTATACTTATCCCGGAAAAAGCCCTAAGTAACATCGAGCTCAATCTATATGCGCGACGTTTAAACATTCCTTATTTTAGAGGTGTATATATGATTGATAAGCTGCCTTCAAAACCAAATTTCCGAGAGAGAATTATTGTCAATCTAGATTCATCACAGAATGAAGGCACACATTGGGTGGCTGTAAAGAAGGATGGAAATACTGCATTTTATTTCGATAGCTTTGGAAACTTGAAACCTCCGAAAGAGATAGAAGGGTACCTCAAAGGCGTTAAGTTGATGTATAATACTCGAAGATTTCAGAGTTTTAGCTCAGTCATCTGCGGACACTTGTGCTTGCAATTTCTATCGCAATGAGCTACACTATTGCTGTTAGCGGTAATGAATCTGTTCTTACCACGTATCTAAATCCTCCACTCAGGATTGATCCTAAATATTATTATGAGATTGCGCTACTGAATTTCGAAACCTTCTATTCAATCCCCAACGTTGATCAAACTAATAACCAGTTTCATTACATTTACAATGAAGAGCCTAAGGTTATTCATATACCTCACGGTACATATGAAATTTCAGACATTAACAATTATATAAAGGACAAGCTTGAAGTGGAGGAAAATGCCTTCTTTATTCGACCAAACAATAATACCATGAAGGCTGAAATTAAATGCCCATTCCCTGTAGATTTTTCCAAGGAGCACACTATAGGATCTCTTTTAGGATTCGATGAAAAGAGAGTTGTGCCTGCTAATCAGCTGACTGAATCTGATTTTCTAGTAAACATATTTAAGGTGAGCATCATTCGAATCGAGTGCAGTATTGCAACAGGCTCTTTCATTGACGGTAAAAGCGGACACTCTATCTACGAGTTTTTCCCTTCCGTCCCGCCTGGATATCACATTTCGCAAGAGCCTTCAAATCCCATTTACCTGCCTATCATAGACACCAACCTTATTGACCAAATCACTCTTCGAATAGTCGACCAGAACGGACATACAATAAACTTTCGAAACGAAGATATAAGCATAAGACTCCACATTCGTCGGAATGGGAATCGATTTTAGCAGAAGGAGAAGAGGCTGGACAGGATATAAGAAGTCTAGGATTCATCATGTTCCTCATACTCTGCATTTGACATTCAAGGCGTTAACATCAAGCAGTCGCAAGTTCCTCGAAGCGTTAGGATTCAGAATTCTGTAATGGATATCTTCAATGTGACCGAAACGCCTACATTTGAGGACAAGATTGCTAAAGAAGAGGAGCATGTGTTTCTACCATATAATACATCAGCTCTGGACGCTAATGATGAGATTAGAATACCCTGTCAAGCTGAAGATTTGTATACTCTACCTAGCCGGAGTTATCTCTACATTGAGGGATCTATTACGAAACCTAATGCATCAGCTACTACAGCAAAGCTCTCTAATAATGCTATGGCATTTATGTTTGATGAGATTCGCTTGGACATGAATGGAACAACTATAGATAGAACAAGAAATCCAGGGATTTCATCAACTATTCGCAACTATGCTGCCCTCAACCCCATGGAATCAAATCGGTTGCTAAATGCTGGATGGTGCTACCCTGGCAAAGATGTGGATATTGTACATTCTGAGAGTGGAGCATTCAACGCCGTAGTACCGCTGTCAATGCTTCTGGGGTTTGCAGATGACCACAAGGACCTGATTCTCAATAGCAAGTTTGAACTGGTGCTCATTCGTTCCAAGGACTCTAAGAACTGTATTGTTACATCTGCCGGAGAAGCGGATGCGTCTGTTAACCTTATTCGCATTGAGTGGAGGATGCCTGTAATGCGCCTTTCAGATGCTGAAAAGGTTGAGATCCTCAAGATTGTCAAGTCGGACAGACCGCTACATATTGCCTTTCGAACTATGGATCTTCATACTCAGCCTGCTGTACCGCAAACTAGATCCTTTACATGGAACGTTGCAACAACATCGAAACTAGAGAAACCAAGATTTGTCATTGTCGGAGCACAGACTTCAAGACTGAATAATGCAACTAAGGACTGCTCCATGTTTGATCATTGCAACATAACAAATTTGAGACTTTACCTCAATAGTGAATGTTATCCCTACCACGACATGAACTTGGACTTTGGAAACTCAAGATTTGCAACATTATACGAAATGTATTCAAAGTTCCAAAACTCTTATTATGCTAAAGACAATTACCCCTTATTGAAGAGAAAGGATTTTCTTAAATATGCACCAATATTTATCATTGACTGTTCACATCAGCCTGAGGAGATTGTAAATGGAGCTGTTAATATTAGACTTGAAATTCAAACAAGTGCAAATATTCCTGCACAGACCTCACTGTATTGTCTAATAATACATGACAAAGTATTTACATACAAGCCCCTCACTCATGTGATGCAGTCATTATTTTGAAGAAAAAAAAAGTGTTCCAATGTAAGCTGGATTTTCATGAGGAAAATAAGGAATGTAAGGTGTTTCTTAATGAATAAAAACATGTTATAAGCAGACAATCATTTATTTATTCTTTTTTCATACAATTCCAGCATCTTCCTCCTCCAACTCCTTGTCCCTACATATATATCATTACTTGCAGTGGAGAGGTTTCGCAAATGTCTATCAATATAGGGTTCAAGTCTTTTCACTTCTGCTATTTCATTACAGTCTAAAAGTATTTCACCATTACTGAAAATTGTATTCAAAAGTCTTATTCTCTCATTTTGCATAAGTGCAATTAGATTATACGAGTACACAATATTTTCACCATAAGCACTGCAAGGGCACTTTTTCACTTTGAGGAAAGTTTCGAACATGGAAAGATTTTGTTGAAAAATCTCCCAGTCCAGCAACGACATGTACACAAATTCGTTACTGCATGTTTTTTTTATGAAGATCACTGGAATATCATGAAACAACCCTACATTTACGCTATGGTTTCTTGAGATGGATGCGTCTTGGAGCACAAGTGTTACTGGCGGTGCTTCCATCAGACTTTGAGTTGTCAAGTCGTTTCATTCGATCTTCCAAGAGCCTGAGCCTTCTATGGAGATCAGAAAATGTATTCTTCTTCTTCTTCAATGCTTTACTGGACCTGAAACATTTCACATTGACTACGTTAGAAATTTTAGGTCTCGGTAAAGGCAAAGGGTTATCTTCTGAAAGAAATACATGAGATATGGTTAAAGCTCTTGCATAGTTTTATGCAATAAATGTTCTTTCAGGATAAGGTTGAATACTTACATCAATTTTTTGTGTAGTTCTGCTTGTTTACTGGGTGAATGCTCTGGAGTCACTTGCAACAGATCGTCTATTGGAAGGGTATCACGCTCTGCAATGCATGCATCTACTTCATCCACCCCTCTGATGTACGGATCTTCACACTCTTTAGGATTTGGTGTTGTCATTCGTATTCTGAAGTCAAGAATGTTTTGGTTAATAAATATTAAATGATCTCTCACTGCTAAGTATATTTAATTATTTGCTGTGATCCTACTTACTTTAAGTTTTTCTGACGGAGTTGATATACACCGCAGTTTTCGTTACACAGAAAGTATGATGTCATTTGGTTATGAACCTCTGGCTTGTCACATAGGGTTGCATGAGTGTAGCCGTTACAAAACTCCGAATGGCACTCTGCAGCGTGGCTTGAAGCAAATGCGTCTACCTCATCCACTCCACTATGTTCTTGATCCACGTCGTCAGCTTCTCTGGAAAAAAAAAATCCCTTGTATTGCAATAAACATTTTCTTAAAGACCTGCTAAAGAATAGTATTTAAAAAAATGTAACAAAGAATTATCTACTTACAAGTATCTTCTTCTGTATATGCGGCAGTTTTCCGTACATACATCTCTAGAAGACATCTGATCGTGATATGAAGGTTTGTTGCATACAATTGAATGCATGAACCCATTGCATGACTCCTTGTGGTAGTATGTATAGTGATGTGCTTCCTCTCCACATTCGCTCCAAAAGTCATCCATTCCACTCATAACAATATACTTCTTTTGCAGGAAACGTTTGTAAATTTGTAATCCAACTAATATTTCCCAGTCTTAGCAGGCGTGCTTATATACTACTTGAGCTGTGACGTAGTGTGGGGGTGGGGGTAGCTTGCAGAAGGGTGGGAATACGCATGCGCCTAAACAGAGTTGGCAGGAGGGACATAGGGCTGAAACAGGTTCAGACAGGAAAAATGCAGGTGTCTATACTCGCTCCTTAAAGAATCCATTAAAATTACCATCTTCTATTCTCGCTGGAAATTCTCTCACGCCAACATAAATATACTAGGCCTGTTGAGAAACTAATAATAAGGCGAGATACTACTTAGTGTCTGAAATTTGTCCATTACTTTGAAAATGCGCCCTTATGCAATTTTGCTTCTATTTTATGATGTAATAACAATAATAACATGTATTGCTGATGGTTCAATGATTCAGCTACGTTCCTCGGGTGCTTACTGTTCCTGCATTGTGGTATCGTTATTCTTAGAGTATCCTTGTGAAAAGTGATGCATTGGCTAACATAAAGTCCTTAATTTAAGGAAATTATAAATGAAGCTTATGCGGTTTTGTGCGTGTGTTTGCGCGTATGTATGTCTGTTTGTGTGTGTGTGTGTGTGTGTGTGTGTGTATGTGTGTGTGGTTGTGCATTCATGTGTGTAGGTGTGCATGTGTATTTGTGTGCATGTGTGCGGGGTGTATGTGTGTGTGTGTGTGTGTGTGTGTTTACGTGTGAGTATGTGTGTGTGCCTGTAGGATTTTTTGGAGATATTTCCATGATTTTAGTTGAGTTTTGGGAACATAAACAAATGCGAAGTCAAGAGATGTGGATGGACCCAAAAAATTCCCTTGTGAATGCTTTTTCAGTAGAATTGCATGTAGCTTTTGATCAGTACACAAAGCCTTCCTTACTCTAATATCCCCCCTTGCACATAAAAGGAAATAAGCAGGGAGATAATTTGTGAAAACGTTTATCTCAGCTAACACGAAGATGTTAGTGCAAATAACATTTTGTATTAATTGTTAGGGCAAGAGTAGAGAAAGTTGCGTGAGTGTAACAGACGAGACAATATTTTCAGCTTAAGTAACATGTTGTCAAAGCTTAAATTTGCTTGAAAGAAACGAGAAACAGCCTCTCTGATCGTCGAACATGATACTATACACAAAATGAATGTTGCAAGTATAAAATAACGTTATTGGGCGATGCTCCCTAAGAAGCAAACAACACTGTCCTTTCTCAATACAATACTGTTGCTGTCTTTGCCTCTATGTGTAAGAGAAACCCCTTAACTTTTTGTCGTCATTGTCAATGCTTAAATAATGCTTGAAGCAGCCACCTGCAAGTACAATAGGGAGAATGAGTTACCCTTCCGCTTAATGGATAGTGCAAAGTCAAAGATGTGTGCGGTCCGAAAATTTCAGTGAGAATAGGTTTTTCTTCGGAAGAATGCGTGTGTGGGGGGTAGATTTTGATCAGTAAAAGTTTCGTTATGTCGAACTGCAAGTTTGTTTTTTCTGCTAAGAGTTATGTTACAGGTTTCCTTTTGTCCCCACTGTGTGGGAACGCATTGAAGTGTTGGGGGGTTGGATGGCCATTTCCGCACAATACGGTCATTGTGAGGGAAGGCAGGGAAACCCTCTCAGTGGGGGACCACATGGGTGGTCCACGCGTCAATACAGAAGTATCCTTTCGCTATTGAAAAGGTTTCTTCCTGCAGGTGGGCGATCTTTGGCTGCTTTGTTAAGAGAAAAACACTAAGCCTGTTCAGACAGGAAAATGGGGATGTCTATGCTCGCCCCCTTGCAAGATGAAGCATTGTTCTTTTCAAAACTGTCAGAGGGGAACATTTCCAACTGTCACATAAATATATCAAGATCTGAAAGGGGGCCATTCATTGTAGGGTTTCTTACCCTCGCGTTCTTCTTTCGAAAACACATGCAGACACTAGAATAGGAGGGTCAGGGGGACATTAATTACCCTTCCTTTGTCATCCTCTATGCTCGCCGTTCCAAAATGAAGCTTGTTCTTTTCAAACTGACAGAGGGGAACATTTCCAACTGACACATTCGAAAACACATGCAGACACTAGAATAGGAGTGTCAGGGGGACTGGGGTCATTAATTACCCTTCCTTTGTCATCCTGATCGCGACAGACCATACACCCTCTTTTTTCGGAATTCCCACGTGTCCAAAGAAATACCCATGTCACTTAAGGGGGGAGGGGAGGGGGAGGTGGGGAGGGGGGGCGTGACTGATATGTCCCTTATGCCACTTTTTGAGCCAAAAAGCTCATGTCACTTATGCCACTTCTTGAGCCAGAAAGCTCATCTTCCCTCTACTTACAAGAATTGCTCTTTTAAATATATAAGATTTACTGTCACATTAACTCTCCATACCATAACCTAGTACACGTGCAACATATTTTTATTTGGCATATTTTAAATTTTGATAATTATTTTCTCCGAAACCACTGGTACAATTTATTCAATCTGTGTATTCTTCCTATAGATGTATGCTTAACATTTAAAGTATGGAAATAGTTACTCATAAATAATCGAACTTTTTAAATACATTCCCAGATACAAATGTATCGAAACAAGCAATAGTTGACTACTTAAGGATTTACACAATACAACGGAAAAATGAAAAATTTGCTTTCAAGTTTTTCTACTTAGCTTTCTTTTCGATTCCATATATAAAACATTTTTATGTTAATATTGTGCCCTTTCGTGATATTTCTCTTAGTGTATATCTACTAGGAATAGAGCTGAGGACTATTATCTATGATAACATGGAAAGATATTATGAAGAACACAATAATACAATAGTTTCCTGTTGCTTTCTGCGCATTACCTTCTTTTCATTTTAATATCCTAACGAGCCCCAGCTTAGAGAGTGGCTTTTAGCTAACTGGTTCCTCCATAGCATCAGTTCGTATTGGATAAAAGTGTTTTATCGCGCCCAAAATCAGGAAATTGCAACATTTAAGCAAGAATAAGTCCGATTAATAAACTTATAAGG
Organism: Tenodera sinensis; assembly: GCA_030765045.1. Lineage (NCBI taxonomy): Eukaryota > Metazoa > Arthropoda > Insecta > Mantodea > Mantidae > Tenodera > Tenodera sinensis. Next base: position 95,346,151 of record CM060961.1, on the reverse strand, counting down.
CATTATAAACATTATATTCTGTTTCAGAAGTCAATGTCACTAATATAACCAAATAGATAAATAAAAAGAAAACTGTATTAAAACTCGCCTTTAATCAAGGCACCATACACATACAGCACCTACAGAGCACAGACAGCTTTGAATCACTATAGCAATACTACACAGCGTGTGTTGTGCACACAAATAAGGACCGTGCGTCATCGCAGATTTTGACAGCACATGATGTACATATGTCAGAGCTGAAGAACTGTAGACGCAGCAAAATAACTCCCTCTTGTGCTTGAGATATCAAGATATTTGACAGAAACTTGGAGTTATGTTACTAAAGCAAAGTAATTGTTATTTAGTATCCTCAGCTATGTTGTTATGCACTGTATTGTGTAAATCCTCAAGTAGCAAACTATTGCTTGTTTCGCTACATTTGTATCTGGGAATGTATTTAAACAATTCAATTATTTATGAGTTATTCTTTCCATATTTTAAACGTTAAGTGTACGATCTATAGGAAGAATACACAGCTTGAATAAACTGCACCAGTGATTTCGGAGAAAATAATTATCAAAATTTAAAATATGCCAAATAAAAATACGTTGCACGTGTATTAGGTTGAGGTTTGGAGAGTTAGTGGTCTAATAATACTAAATTTTATATATTTAAACGAGCAATTCTTGTGTATATATTAACTTGGAAATCACTAACGATTTCGATAACATTTTGTATTCACACAGGGTTTCGCTTATTAAGTTTATCTACGTATATAGGTGTCATTCCTGAAAAAACAGATTTTACGCGTAACAGTCACAATTACTCTAAGCCTTATTTTGGCCACAATTTCTCTGTTAATGGGACAATTTTAAGACCCGAACCAGGATATTAAAGATGTCGTCACGGAAACGGCTCCAACAATTAGGATGAAAATTTATATTTAGTTAACATTTTGCTTTTCAAGTTCATATAAATATCTTCTCCAAAAAAGCAAAACGATAAAAAAGAAGAAGAAGAAGAAGAAGAAGAAGAAGAAGAAGAAGAGGAAGAAGAAAAGCCGAGCGAAGTTCGGTCGCCCAGGTACTATATTATAAATAGACACAGATTTATTCTCGATGAGTTGCCGATTTAAGAATACCAAAATTTATTTCGCATATTTTGAGTTTACCCAAGTTTTTTGTGCATAACACTTTCTCCACTACGTACCTGAGGAAGTACTATATTCTATCCAAAAATTTGGTACCGACATTTTACCGGAAATATATGTTTTGAGAAACCCTGTATTCATAAAAAGTTGTTAGAAAAAGACGCGCGCGACTGAGTGTGTGTGTGTGTGTGTGTGTGTGTGTGTGTGTGTGTGTGTGTGTGTGTGTGTGTGTGTGTGAGAGAGAGAGAGAGAGAGAGAGAGAGAGAGAGAGAGAGAATAGCGTTTTAATAACAAAAACTCCTTTAATTTAAGTGAGCATGTTCTAAAGTTGCGACACAGAGATTATAAGAAAATATTCCCAATCCAAACCACACTTATATGGAAAAAGTTTGTTTGGATTGTTTATGTATTTCTCTATCTTTTCCTTCTCGCGCACGAAGTCACCTTGAAGGGACATGCTTGTTACTTTCCTGATATTTGATCATCAATATTTCCCTTTCTATCAGTGGCCTGGGGGTGAATAAAGCAAGCAATCATATTATACAGGTCACCCCGTAGTATCCATGCCACGTTTTCACTGTGCGCCATTGTGCCGAAAGGCTCAACAAGTAAGCGCATATCTCAACGTGGGTAATCATACCATACCTGTGGAGAAGCTCTTTTGCTGTTCCGCTTCCGGAATGTAAACGGTACATAATGTATGAGAGGCATTAGCATTATGGCACAATTTATGTACCACTACTGAGCTTAATGCCGGGTTAGTAGCGACAGCTAAACGGGACGTCAAACTTGCCCTCTCGTGGCCACACATTTAGCAATCATTGACGGGCATGGAACAAACGAACATCTGCACAGACGGAGACAGAAAAAGAAACCTTATGTGTTGCACCTACATAACTTTCTCTGCTCTTTTACTAACTACTTACCGATGTGGGATTTTTGTTTACGGTTCTATATTAGTCTTGGCGAGGAGACGGTAAGGGACGACTTCCTTCGCCTACCGTCGGTGTATGTAGATTATATAGTTAATTAATAAAGGCCGGAGGGATGTGCACTCGCATGCGATAAAGGTTAGCTGGACGCAGAATATGAATCACGTCAGAAGTACAGCACGGCCATCAAATGTCTAAACAACTGCCACTAGAAGCAAGAGTCGAAAACAACGTAACGTAGTAATCTGTGAACCATTGGCTTGCAAGTGCATGCAGACGCCAATAATTACAAGAGGCAGTTACGTACTATGCGGTACATTACAATAAAAGTGTAAATGTTATTAGCGCTCTATGTAATATAGATTCATTTGCTATTGTGATTACAAAGTCTCTGATATCGCATGAACTATCTGAAAATCTTCAGTTCACATCCAATAATTTTGCAGTGTTGCCCAAAGCTATTAAACGATTTGAATAAATCGGGGTTTGAAATGTCCAAGGGCGTAAGCATATTAGAAGACTTAGGCAATTCAATTATCAGGATACCTCTTGAAGTATCGAGAAGATGAAAGCTAAATTCCAGAAAATTCTAAATAGAAATATTTGTTATAGCTATGTGAGAAATTTCGAAAATGGGTAAGAAGGAAAACACGCCAGACGACAGAGTGTAGTTCTATGTATTTCCATCTCTGACTCGTGTGACGTAGAAAGAAGTTTTTCTCTTCACTGTTTAAAAACTGCTTTAGTGATAGGCGTCGAAATTTCACATTTAATAATTTACGGATATACATTGTAACCCATTGTAATGCACTTTGTGACAATATTATAGTTAATAAATAGCAGTATATATAAGCGTTTAAGTGCAATTCCAGAATGCATAGTTTATAATGCTTGTAGGCTGTGCTGCAGTTAGGTGGTTTTCATGGTCAGGCTGTGCCTATCTGCAGTTGTTTACATGCGCGAGCGATAACAGCGAAGTCCATGTGCACTATACTTATGGAAAAACGCACACGCCTCCGGCCTTTGGTAATTAAGCAAGAAACTCTACTCTCAGGTTGTGAAGATTTAACACAAAATGAGAGGAATTTCATTTCTACTTCACCGCCGTCTTGATTGTGAAGGTCCACACAAATTCTGTACCATTTGTGTTCCTTCCTCCCATCACAAAATTTCCTTTATACCGCAATCAATATCAGACTTTAAAACGTGAAATTTATTTACACTACCTTGGCTTGCTGTTGAATACTAGCCACGGTTTTACATACGGTTTCCTATCTACACCTTGCCCTAGTTTTAAGAGTCGTTTATTGTTCTTTTACTTCTCCTTTTCCTACTTATTTATTATTCTGTCCAAAACGTTTCCTTTTACCTCGCAATCAAACTTCTATACGGCTCGGCTTTTAATGCTAGCTTGCTATACCAGGTGCGTCAGCAGCGCCTTATTTTTGGAAGGTAGGCCACCCATCTAACGGCATGTGCACCTTAGTCCAGTTTTGCGCCTACTAAAATGTATTGCTTAACGTTCTTAAAGAGAGGAATGAGCAAAATTGAGAGCAACAGTGGTTTAAGGGACAGAATGTACCCCTCGCTAAAGTACACCTCAAAAACATACGACTCGTTTACTGAGAGCGAATTCCGGTTTCCGGACGATATTACAAACTTTTTATTAGAGTATACATAGCAACGTAATTAGTAAACGCCTCGGAAAAAAATGGACCTATCATATGAGTACACTAACAACGTCAGCTAAAAAGAAAATGGTGGATTCTTCTAGTCAGAGCAGGGGTTGGCTGCCAAAAATTAGGAAAACTTTAGACACGCCTCATCAATCATGGACCCGTGCAGTCAAAACGCACATGTTATTAAACAACAGTTTATTTACATTTTTGCGTGAACTACGCCTTGTGCATCTCAATTAATATGCATAACAGACTTTACCATTTAAGTAATAATAATATTAAAACGCCCAGTAAGTGATTAAAACTGTCTTAAAAGGAAAGCACGGAAACTTGCGAGGTGGCAATGGTATAGTGCCAGGCATACAATTCCTACTATTGCGCGCGGTACGTGCTTTCAGTCAAGTCTCGAAATAACTAAATAGGATTGTGATGTGTGCTAACCCCCAATGACACAGGTTCGGGTCTCAGTATTGTAATTTTTTTTTTTTTTTTTTTTTTTTTTTTTTTTTTTTTTTTTTATGTTCATCAAAACTTGGAAACCGAATCCACAATAATCTAATTATAAAGTCCCCGAGGGTTTAGGATATTATAATTTAAATCGCTTTTTGTTGTCTGCATTTTGTAATAGAACAGCATCTATATCGGGAGACATATCCGAACAGACGACAACCAACAGCAAACACCTTCCGGAATGCTGAAAGGCGTCTGCGTGTAACAGCGTCACTTGCAAGAATGCCTCCTCATAGACACGCACCAGCAACATGGGGTTTTAATGCAGAAGCAGTTTTGAACGCCACGCAGAACAATCCGCATGCTAGTACACGCTCAGTTGCTCAGGAGGTGAACATTAGCCAATCTTCTGAAGTGCGAATATTGAACACTAATAAGTTCCATCCTTAACGTTTGCACCTACACCAAGCACTTCACGGGAGAGATTTCGAAGCTGGAGCAAGCTTTTGTGAATGGTTGCTGGAGCGAATAGCAAGTGATGTGGGATTCGCATCCAGGATATTGTTTTCTGTCGAATCAAGATTCCAGAACAATGGAACTGGAAATCGTCACAATATACGCTATACGAGTGTTGATTATCATCATTGGGTAACGAAGGCAGCATTCCAAGAGCAGTGGGGTGTAAATGTCTGGTGTGGAATCTTGGGAGACCACCTTGTTGGACCATTATTCTTCGAGGGGCATCTAACAGGAGCACGCTACCTGGAATACCTCCGTAGCTCACCCCTTATTATTAGAGAATGTGCCACTGCAGGAGCGAATGACGATGTGGTTTCAACACAACGGCGCTCCTCCGTATCGAGGATCGTCTGCAGTCATTTGATTGCTGCATATCCTGGTCATTGGATAGAAAGACAAGGACCAGTCTCCTGGCCTGCCAGATCACCTGATCTGACACCCCTTGACTTCTTTCTCTGGGATTATTTAAAAGAACGCATTTATGCAGAGGATCTGGGCAATCTAGAAACCCTTCGTCAGCGTATTACAGTGGCTTGTAGATCTGTTCAACCCGCCATGCTACACCAAGTCAGGGGCTCCATCCAACAGCATGCCCAGGGGTGCATTACCCAAGAAGATCATCAGTTTGAGCACTTGCTTCGTTAGGGGAGTCGTGTTCCAGGAATAGAAAAAGGGTCATTCCAGCGCCGCAAAACATATCACTATGAAACATTTTTAATAGCGCAATAATTTATTGTCTGCGAAATTGAGTTTAACTTCCATGTTAAACTCTGACAATGTAATTTCCTTGCTTTATGTGTTCAAATGTGTATAAACGATCCTTATTTCAATTGCACCTACCTATAGGTGTGTTTAAACAACTACATAGTTGTAGTTCACGAATAAAGAAACATCAAACAATGCCATAAAACATAAATAAAACAATAAAAATGAATATAATAAGTTTTCAGAATAATAAATTGTAAATTGTGAGGATTGCACGAAGAAAAAAAAAAAAAAAAAAAAAAGAAACTAGTACATGGAGGGGATTCGAACCACCTTCACAGCAGACAGATTACTTCGGAGTCTTGCGCCCGTTCTAACTGAGCTACCTAGTAACGTGTGAGGTAAGCATTCTGTTTAAGATGGTTCCAGTGAACATTTGCAGAAGTGCAAACGTCAGCTGTCTAATTACGAATATATTAAAAGACGTTGTGATAACATCTATATTAGTACTAATTTCATTGAGTGTTTAACATCCATGTTAAGTGCGCGGGTAGAAGCTAGTAATGGGCTCGATGTTTTCATGTTGGACTATAAAATGCGGATTGCATAAAACTCGAGAGTAAGGGGCAGCTGACTCACCTGGTATAAGAACTAAACCGCTGAACGTTCTTAGCAAACTAACGGTATTTTATCCTTGACAATGGAACGCCGACTTCACTTGTTTCTCCAAAAGACACGACACGCTTTTCATAAGGCATTGCTAATTTTCTAGTTGATGCAAGGCAAAAATGGGAATACAGTAGGCCTTGAGCGACAGTGAAATCTTTTAAAGCTGATCGCTATACAAAGGCGTTCAAATTCCGTTCTCTTTGCACAGTCAAGAAATAAGAAGATGAAGAACGACCTTCCATTTGAGAAAAGCATCAGTATTGCAAAACTCACACAAATAACAACAAATATCTCCGAAATGGTTAATTCCACAAAAAAGTGCAAAAAAGGACATGACTTGTGTGCTTTGACGAAATCTATATTTTTTTGTACAGTGAGATTTGGTCTTTATCTTACGATTTACCAGTTATACAAAAGCGATCAAGAATAAACAGGATAACATCGTAATAGCCAGAAAATTCAAAATATACATTTCATTTCCCGTATAAATATCTTAAACATATTCTAATCAATATCTAGTCATTCTAATCAATATCGTCAGAGCCGTTTTTGAGAAAATCAAAAATTTTTAAGACCTTTCCACGCAAACATAGTTTAGGGTGAAGGAATTTTCTTCAAAATATTTGTGTCGCATCCTTGAAAAGTATTTAACCTTTTTGGGTTATGCTGTTCACAGACACACGCAGACATACACACAAACACGCGCGCGCGCGGACCCTTTTCTAATAGTGCCTTTTCTCAATTTAGGTGCCTCAAAACATATATTTCCTGTGAAATCTCGACATCGAAGTTGATTACGAGAAGCTGCACGGAGCGTTGATTTCCAGAAAAACCCAATACTCAACAGCAGTTGGAGGTTTTTCATAGTGAATTGTCAAATCGATCTGCAAACGGTTGAACAGTGTTTGCATCAAGGTTAGACATAACAGCTGTGAGTTCTGAGGTCACGAGTTGCGAATTGTGATTCAGTTTTAGAAGATGTAAAGTGAATAAAAAGCAACAAAACTTGTCGTTTGTCGCAGTGTATTTGTAGATACACTTTTAACTATCTGAAGAAGGGATATTGGAAGTATTGGAAGTTATATTGGTATTTTTAATTAAAGTAAAACAAATATTTTGTGAATTCAGCACACCAAGGGTAGTTTTAGTTTATGTACTGCTTAACGCAATAAATCTATGGAAACTTCAATACAACAGTTTATATATGAGCGACCTGAAATCTTATACGTTGATGGAATACAAATACCGAAAACAAAGCTTCACTTATTGTGAATCAGAGATATGAGTGTAATTAACTTATATTTGTCAATGAAGGATTCCTCACGAGTCAAACGCTTTGTCACATATTATTTCATGAATGTACTTAATAAAGATATCAAATGTGTTAAATTTACATGCCTTTCTCATCTCAATAAACCTATTCTTACAAAACCTTATCCTTCTGTCTAGTACGTGTTAATAGGGATAAGAAACCGAAGGTTTTGTTATTTTCACCTAAAGCCTGAGTCCCAGACTTTCTAACAAACAAAACTGCGAGATGCGCCACGGCAAAGCGTGCGACTCACATTCGGCATATTCCGAGTTTGATTCCCATTGAGCGGCTACTCTGACTTGGGTTTTTTCATGGTTTCACCACGTCGCTAGACGAATGCTGGATTCTTTTCCCTTAAATTCATTCCCTCCTTGTCAGTTTTCAGGTTTGGTTGGCAGCGCAGTGCGTTTCGACGAAATTAGGTTTCTTATTTTAAATCATAACATAAAAACATAGTACAGAGAGAAGAGTATTGCTTCGTTAAAATCTTTTGGTTTGTACCTTCAGACGTCCGTTTAAAAAATTATATTACCTTGTAGTATTTACTAGGGTCTTTCTTGTACTTGACATTGAGGTAGAGTCTGATCATTGAATAATTTTCCCACAATGTTGAATATATCCATGCTTTGGTTTTACGGGGGCAAATCGTAAAGTTAGGTCCGATGTTTTATACACACCACACCATCATGGATAGTTGTTTTATCTAATTCCTTACTAGGGTGGGAAGGAAGGCACTCGTAGTGTGAATTTACGCCCCCCCCCCTCTCGTCACCACTACTTTCCTTGAATAGCAAGGCAGAGCCTACCAAACCGGTTCATTTTGGCTATAGTCGCGTGGCAGTTCAGCACTGGTGGCTTGCACTTGCAATTCAGTGAATGACAAAGGCCTAATCGGGACTGGGAGAACAAGTATTTGCTCATTTTCCCTTGCCATAGGTGAAACCACTGATATTAAAGATCCATTTACAAATGATCCATTGGTGACCCAAGATGAACTGCAATTAGAATAATTGAGCTTCATAGCAACATACTATTGAGCAGTTCAGTAAAACTACGTTTGAGTTTGTACACATCACTGCCGAAAACATTTCCCAAGCTGCGCGTTTCTGCAAGAAAATTACTGGCCATGTTTAATACTACTTACGAATATGAATAACTCAGAATTAGACAAGAGCGTGCTACGCAGTAACGTTTCGGATGAATATCTTCAATGTGTTCCACGTTCATCTAGTTTGTAGCCGGATATTGAAACGCTAACATTAAAAAATAAACCAGCAAGGATACCAATCGTGTTAATAAGGAGAGTATTATTATGACTACACCACTATCCAATGATGTACATTGTAAACAATGTCAATACTCTTTTCATATAAACTACGACGTTTATTTTTGACAATACAGTATAGGAACTACTTAAATGTCTTAAGGAGCATAAGGGAACTGCATTATAACTGTTGTATAACAAAACGAAACAAAGGTAATAAATACGTTAATTCTATAGAACTGCTTTTGTCAACTTATAGTTTGGCTCGAGTCAGTAATGTGCTGAGAGAGCGATTTCTCACACAATGCAGCCCCACATTGTCGCCATGTCCTTCTCCCATATTCTCCAGTGCCATTAATCCTCTTTGTGCTTTCCTAGCAACTATTGAGTTAAAAAGTGCGCATTTATTACGTCGTAAAGGAAGTTACATTGAAACCCCGAATGACCACCACTGAGGCTCATGTCGCCTTCTTGTTTACCTTACAGATAGAAGGGAAACAGGAGGAATGATTGTAGGGGTAAAACATTTCACACTTTGGGTGCTCATCTTGCCGGCTCTGCCTTACATCTTTCTCTATTTTTCTACATACTTGCCATACATGTTTAAACATTTGTCGGAACGTTCTATAAGCTTTCCAGTGCTGACGTTATAGAAGTCTGCCGCCTTGAGGATAACCACAGTCGTTGGGCTACCAGTGGATAATCACTGGATAACCAGTCAAAATCGTCAATCATCGATCTTCACGGATATTTTCATCCACGGTATTGACCAAATCTCTTGTGATCATTGATGGCCTGCCTGATGGTGGTTCATTATGGACATTGTCCCGCCTGGCTTTGCAAGCTCTCACTCACGCACCTTGTTGTCTATAATCGCATTGGGGCCATATAATTCACTGATCTGTGGATGAACGTCCGCTGCTGAAACATTTCATGCTGTCAAAAACCGAATCACAGATCGTATTTCACAGTCAGCGGGCCCATCAATTGCTTTAAACACTTTGAACCGACATTGAACAGCACACTGCAACAACTACCAATGTAACTGCCGTCGTCTTAAGGGCAAGAAATGCCGGGAGAGTTCGCATGCGCGTTTCAATGTTCTCGCGAAATTCGATGAGGTACGGCTATTCGGACCTTACTTTACATATTGCCCTCATACTTTCAAAATGATTCATGCTGTCTCTTCTAGAAGTGTTAACAATTAGACTATACACATTTCTGAATGCTTGCTGATTAGAGAATGAAGTAATGTGCCATACTTACCGCTCCTTTCGCAGTTCGCCGTTCCGTTTCCTGAAGTTGGATACCAGGAGCTGCATCTCCTCGGCATGCTGCTCGTATATCTGCGACAGTTGCTGTGTGAAGTCCGACACTGCAATAAACAAACATTAATATCAGTGAGCCAACTTGGGAAAAGAAACAAACAACATTACCAACACCATTTGTGGTACCATCTGGTAACTGACATTGGCTGCCCGACACTAGATCAATATTAATATCATGCCTTCTAGCTGCCTGTTAGTGACAAGTGACGCAGTGAGAATTGACGGGGCCTCGCCGGGGGTCATCCTGCCCTCTTGGATATATTCCACCATACGAAGGTGTACAATATCTGCCCTATGTGGTTTGTTAATATAACTAGGCACCATATTCATCACATCAGTTAATTTCTTTTCATGTCTATTAGTCTTATGTTAAAAATTGCAAACACATTGTTCAGAACTGATATTAAAAATATACTTAAGTTACCTCTAAAAATGACAGACGAAGGAATTTCAATCTAAGGTACCACAAATATTGTTTGGAATAACAATTTGGTATCTACAGAAACCGGTTAACATTCTGCATGCAAGCAGTGTTTCGTTAACTGTATGTACCAGGTACGGGCAAAATTGGCTCCACTGGCCATCCTTCCCCTTCATTGCTGTTCAACTTTACCTTTACCAGCGACAGTGGCAAGTATGACTCCATCGGGACGTCTGTCTCAGAAGTGTCGGAGAGAATTTCTTGTCAGTTGCAAAAACAGGAAGGTTTGCTGTTTAATATGCGGAATTTAATTAGCAAATTTAAAGGGTTACAATAACAAATGCCAATATCATCAGAAGCGATAAGCAAACTTTCGTGATCTTACAGGTATTTATTTAAAATTTCAAAAGGTACTTGCTGAATACTCGTATTTGAAAATATATAAAAGGGACGATGTGTTTCAACATTTTAGGGTTTAGTTTCTTATTAGTTTATTTTATTGTGAAAGAGAAACAATTTAATATGTTAATCATGAGACAACAATATTACGCGCATAATATAAAGGAGGGTTATAAACTTGAACATTATGTAATTTGCCTAACTCGAACAGGTGACTAATGATTATTATACGCAAAATATGTTTAATATAAGCAAAACAGTTAATACCACCGGGCAGGTGGAACGAAGCCACCACTGTGCTTGTGTATCAAAACGATCTTGGTCTCTCGGCAACAGAACCTAGAATGAGCAAGAGGCGTTCAATAGCATCATCTCGTCCCAATGACTGGTATATACCTACAAATGCTCTTTTAATTATTGACCTTTAACAACCTATCCTAAGACGATTAATGACCTGCCCTGAAGCAAGAATCACGTTTCAAAATTATTTTATTTGCTATCTTTGTGTGGTTTTTTAACTTTATCACTCAAAAAGTACCTCAGCTGCTACTGTGAAAGTTGGCAATTGTGCTTTGTAGCATCAATGCACTTCCCCCAAAGAATGTTATAATAGCGCGCGATGTATAAAACGTCTGATGTTTTGCACTCACATGATCTTCTCTACTCATTCTTGCACCAACTATTCCTTCAAGCTCTTATTCTTCTATCTACTTCGTGTTATTCGAGATAAGACATTTGTAGAAAACGTTTGCTACATATTTTCTTATAGGTATAATGGGAATAGGGGAATACACTAGGATTAAGTGGCAGTCAAATCTTTAAGAGCTGGTTACTATGTGATGAGTTTTAAATTCCTTTAGATTGACTGGAGGGGAAAAAAGGAATAAAACAAAACATTCAAATCAAAAGCAAAGGAATGTCTCACAATGGTCAAACCTACTCCCTTCACATATAAATTGTGGGCTTTCAGAACATTATGCATATATTTACGGTTTTTCAATTATAGAACTGTCGGTCTCGGTGGCCCATTGGTTGGGTGCTCGCTTACTGAACTCAAGCCTAGAGGTTCAAACCTAGCTTAAAATCGACACCTCATGCCAGTAGATTTACTGGTATGTAAAATAATGTGGGCAAAATTCCGGCACACCGGCGACGCTGATATGACCCTGGTAATTTACATGATTAACTAACAAAATAATTTAATTTTAGGTATGCAAGTTATTCAGAGTAAGGAGCGTTTCAGAGGCTATTTCAAAAAGTTTATACACTTCATTTTACATACTTGAGATCTTAATTACATAATTTACTGAAAATCGCTATAGTCACCTTTGAGGAAATCAAAATCTTCGAAATATTTTAGATGAAAAGCATAGTTTGGAGTGAGAGATTTTTTCCATAAATCTTTGTGTGGCATTCTTAGAACTTAAAAATATCAAGCTTGGTATTTCATTCTTTTCCGCCTTGAGCTGTGTTGTTTACAGACAAACACACACAGGAGAGCAACAAGCAGCCCTTTTTGTTCTAAAAATACTTTCTTTTTGGATTTGGGAAGTCTTAAAACATGTGTTTCCGGTGAAATCTTGGCGTCGAAGTTTTGGGTGCAGTGCCGTAGATATTTCCTGTACTTCTAGTTAGTACATGGTAGAAAAAGCAAAAATAGAACCAAACCGTTTGTTTAGTTATTTTTGTATCTGTAGGTTTCTTTGTACTATTTTGGGTTCAACTTCTTCCACCATTCACCCTCACTCTCCCCCTATCTTAGGCGCGCGCGCCCATGCGCGCACCCGCGCCCGCACACACGCACGCATACGCACGTACACACACACACGCACGCGCGCGCGCATTCACACCTCCAGGCTCTAGCAAAGAGCATTTTCCACCCTCCACTCGAGACCTCCGGTCTTAAATGCTAATCTGCTAACCATCAGATAAAAGAAGCATTCTATTAAACAAAAATGCCATCTAACAAAAGTTTACATACAAAGAGTTTGTGAGAAGTTTTGCTATTTATAAGATTTCAACGGCTACATGTTTAATTAGTTACAGGAGTCTTTCGTTTCTGTATTCAGGGAAATTTAGACCTGTAATTATTGCACATATTTCGCTGTTTCGTTTACTACATATGAGGGCCGTATGTGATTTTCTACATTAATAAGCATTTTAACATCCTCTAAAGGCTCTATTACTAATTTCTGAAAACATTGCTTGGTATGCATTGCTCATGGATATAGAGCAACACACTTACTACTGAGGGGAACTGAATGTAAGGAATGGCAGAGATAGGGAGAGACAGAGAGGGAGAGAGGAAGAGAGAAGAAAGGAGAATCTACCCAACCGTAATAATGGAAATGCGTCTCGAATTTCGTTATTCCCAAAAATCATCATCATCTCTTTTGTTAATGCCAGAAATATGCACGAAAATGTTGACTTGATTCCTTTAAGTGTTCTTTCTTCTGGACTTCCTTCTATTTAGTCTTAACTTTTCTTAGCCATAAAGTTCAGAAAAGTGTTTAGTTTATGGATTTCTAGGTGAGTTAATAACGTCTTAGATAATTATTATCAAGATAAAATAATATATCGCTCACCTGGAACCAGAGCAGACCGACTATACAGCAATCTTGGATTGGACGATAGTTGGCTGTTTATCTCCTTGGTTCACTCATAAGCTTACATAAACGTTGGCCGGGGGGAGGGGGTGCTATTAGTGTCGAGTTCTGACAATTGAATGGGACAGAAGTTTGCGCATGTGCTATTGATAAGCAGCGCAAGGCATTTCGATTCCTACCTCTTCATTTCGTAGCCCACAAAATGCTGGTTAGCGACAATGAAAACAAAGCTACCTCTTATTCCGGCACAATCAAACGCACACGCGCCAAGGAAATGCTACACAAACGTACTGTTAACAAGCACAAATACCACAGATTGTAGTGCTGATGCAGCTGAGTGACTTCCATGCTGCCGCATTCGAAGTCAATATAACCTTGTAACTCAGTAACCAACATACACAAAATTAAGAAAGCACAAGTAAGTCAAAACAAAAAAAGACCCAATTTCACTATGTTATTACTCTATGGTCGATGTCAGAGAAGATATCAACGTGTTACACGAATCCGGCATTCTTTGCTATTTTGTGAGGCCATGAAGGTTTAAGTAATTATTATGACAAAGATATAGATGGTCGTGTGCGAGCTTTCGTAGGCATTAAGTAGAACTAAATAATTAATTGTGAGGAAGGGAGTGGGATTTTAAATTATACAGTAGCTTTTCTCTAGTGTTCAAAGTTCTGTGTCAACCCTGGTGGAAATCGGGCAACGGTTTAGTAGTCTTTGAGGTGAGCGTGTACCTTAAAACTAGAACTGGCGGAGAATCAATTTTATGAAGGAAAAACCAGGTACTTCCAAAGATGATGGGAACCTAGATGGTCAACAGGATGACGTACTAGGTGACAAGGCCATGAGGCGTATCGGAAATAATGTGAAACTGCCGAGTTGTTTACGTGAGCCTATCGCAAATACACGCGGAGTAAGTGTATGTACACTCTGTTTAAATGCAGTCATATCTTCAGGACAGCAACGTGTCATATACTGGCAAGCGCGAGATATTCATTCATACTGCACTACTGACTGCACGCTAAGTTATTAGTATTTCGCTACTCTAGTAAACAAGATAACAAGCGATCGCAGCGCTCGACAACCAAGGTCAGCCTGGTTGCTCTGCCAGGTAAGTATATTGATGAAACGGAACAATAGGAAATGGAATACGGTGCATTTGTACGTAGTAGAGAAAGTAAATAAAACATGATGGGTGCGTGATATAATTCCCCTAATGTCATTCAGGCGCTATACTAGAACAATTTCACACAGTACAAATTTGTTTTATAAGGGTGTCTACTTGAATAGAGCCATTAACAGCATTGGATGCAATGATAATACGAAATGGCTTATGACGGTAATCACAGAATGCAAGATTTCCTAAAGCCATAAAAAGGCTTCATGGGCATTCATTCATAATAGCCCTTTTATTAGCAACCGTTAAATTCGCTCCAGCATTACAAGCATCAAATAAACTGAAAAATCTTTCTAGTCTCCCAGATAGTTAAAGATATGCAAATAGGACGATACAGATATACCGAGTACAAGGTACTGCTTCGGTCATAGTTAACCAGCGTAAATTACATACCACCTGATATATAATGTATTTTGTGTAATATCTAAAACGAGTATGTTACATTTATTTCTGAGAAAAAGGAATCTAAATGTCCTGAATTTTGGGGATACTACGCATGGATCTTGAAGATTGTACAGGTTGTTAGGAGTATGATATTTGTACTGGTAATTGAGAACAGATAATGAAGAATATTACATCTATATTTTCTTCATTTGCGGAATTATACATTTACTTAAGAGTAGTGGTTTTCAGGTTGGTTAATACCTTCAAACACGCGTATCACAGACAACATGACGCAGGGTGGGGGAATGAATGTTGTAACACGGTGGCGAATACTCTTTTGGAACGGAGTTCGAATACTTTAGGTAAGGCCAATGACCTCACATTACGTAGGCCAGTGGGTCGCGCAATTAGGTATGAAGTACAGGTCGCGCGTTACTTCTTGACGAATGAAAATGTTATATGAAAGGTTGAATGCGAGTCACTACCCAGCTTTTCCGGGAACGTTCGCATGGAGAGAGAGAACCCTTCGATTCCCATGGCCGACCTTTCTGGTCCATGGGTTTCTCCGAGTCGCCTGGCAATCACCCGAATTTTCTGTCCTAGCACTTCACTTCATTGTTGGTGGGTTCCGGGGCAGGGCGGCATGTAGGGGTGATGGACTCCCACGAGGTTCCCTTTGGTGGACACCTAACACTTCGAGGAGACAAACTTGGTAAACCTTAGGGACCTCAGTCAATGCCTCTGCCACTAGACCTGGCCGCCCGGTGTCTCCTCTCATCTCATCCTTTTTCCCAGGGGTGCTCCCTCAGGTGGATAAGTACAATAAGCCCAGCTTCCATGCCGAACCCCCTCCGCATCTCTCCTATTTCTATTCCTAGGATAGTACTATCAAAATACTTGCACTTATACGCCTAACACTATAATTAAATTAAAATATCCAAAAGGTAGCTGGTGTCCAGTGGACCAAGACCGCTAGATGCAGAGAAAAATGGAAAAGCGTATCACCAGAAGTAGGCTAAAAACAATGGTGTTCAGACTAGATAGAGTAGTTTTGTAAGTTCAAAGCCGTAAATGTAGGACTATAACGAGGTTCAAAAGTTCATGTTGACAGAAGTTAATAGTTATGGATAAAATAACATAGACCGTAACCAAAGACAAACATATATGTCAGTCAGTCAGTCAGTCAGTGTCAGTCCGTCAGTCAGTGTCAGTCACTCAGTGTCAGTCCGTCAGTCAGTGTCAGTCAGTCAGTCAGTCAGTCAGTCAGTCAGTCAGTCAGTCAGTCAGTCAGTCTCCATCATCATCATCGTCATAATCATCAACACCTTCTTCGACTTTAAGTAGGCCCTAATGACCTAGTTGTTGACGGGGCCCTTAAACAACACCACTCACTCACAACTCTTCAACTTCAACTTTTTATGGGTTGGAATTTGTAATCTCTTCAGGCTGCTTGTGCTTCCCATTTCTTCATTGGTCTTCCAGTGTTTCGCTAGTTAATGAAATCAATTTTATTTATGCATTTTATTTTTTATCATTTTATCTGTAGTAATACCATAGCGGATAGAAGAGATAGTGTGAGCTCTTCGGAAGTTACTATGGTTCGCTCACAAGATGGCACTGGTGTCGCGGTCGCTTCACTTTAGTTCACGAATGCATGGTGAAAATGGGTTTCATATTATCAATTAGCATTTTAAATACCCAAAATCGTAAGCAGGAATATTTGAAATACTGTTTTGAAACATCGTCCTTCCTTGACACATAATATAGGATGCAATTTTACAATAATGGGTATTATAATTAATGAAGAACAATGGGAAATATCGGCTTACACGAATTTACGCTGAAAAATTAAACCATAATGCAAACTATGTATGTTATGTATGTAAAATATCGAAACTCACCGTGGAATTAGATGTTAGAGACCTAGGAGAGTTTACGTGTTGATTTTGCTGACTTCGATGACGTCATTTCTCTACTGATTTCCATGGTACGAAAAAAGAAGCGACACTTCATGTAATGTAGTGTTAACTTTCCAACTAAATCCAGTTTGTGTTTCACGCAACATCCTATTCCACTGGGTCCTAATATGATTTCGTCTATGTTATCTAAGCACTCGTAAAATCACCCCACAAACTTTCAGACGAGCACATTTGCTTCTCCAAAATAGCCTCGACTTGCAAAAGAATATTAACCACACATTCAGAGGGGTAGGTTAAATACCGACGATTTTTTAGGGTGCCATAGTCTTTTATTGTAGTGAAAGTGGAAGCTAATGTGTCAGAGGTTAGATCAGTGGACAGAGTAGCGGTACAGGTTTTACAACTAAGTTTTTTGAGCATCCTTTTTACTATATAACCCCCTAAGTTGTGTACTAAGCATCTTTTAGAAATATTGTCCTCATAGAGTTCGGGAACTTCACTTTCCCAGTCAAGTATTTAATTTTGTTCTTTATTTTGTTTCCAACAAAATCCAACAGCTCACGGTTTTTTTGCTCAGTTTGTTTAGCCAATATACAAATTTGATTCATAAAAGGTGTAAGTGGTGGCTCCACTTTATTCTCACAATTAGCAGCATTTGACAGTGCAAGTTTTACAGGGACATACACAGCCTGTAGCATATGTAAATGTAAAAAGTCAACAGCTTAAAGAACGCATAATTCCAAAGTGCCGTTCCAGGGAGTCTTGATTGAATTTTGCTGTTAAGACGTATGCATATCCTCTATTCCATAAATACTCGGACACTTCCAAAGTACTTTTTAAGGTGACTAAGAGATTCCATTGTCCTAGTTGAGCAGAATGTGTTATTTTCAGACGTTATTATGCGAAATAAATCTTTTAGTACTCTGTGAGATTGCAAATTTTTATAGAGTGCTTTAATTGGAACTGTGGAGTTCAATGCATCTACAAGATTATTTACATCTCTTGTGAATAGTTCAGTATTTTCGCTTCCCTTAAATTTTTCAAAATTAATTTTCCTGAAGAAGTCAATGCCATTTGCAGTGCTGTTACTGAACAATTAAAAACACAGTCTCACATTCATTCTCTGAAAAGAGGTGGGGTCAATGTGGGATGAGGTCAATTTCGGGCAAACTCTAAGACCAGAAAATGTATGAGAAGTGTCAGCTTATTAAATATATCTATAAAAATTATATTGGATGCTCTTATTTGTATATAAGACATCCACCTTATCATGAAAATAATTTCTCATGCATTTTATTATGCGGACGCAATCTGAAAAAGCCGATATTCTTCTTTTGTCATCAAGTGGGTGCTGGATACTGCATTGTACATTTTCACATGTTGCTCCTATTCCTAAATTTTTTCATACTTTTCTGTTTGATTGACTTCCATCACTAGTGAAACCAACCATTCTTGTCCCTGAGTTTTCTAACTGGATAATTACTTCTATAAGGAGCTTAGCTAGTATATCACCGGGTGTAGCATTTCTACTTGCGTAAATCGCTACTGGTTGGCTCCAATTATGTAATAAGGGAACAAACATAAAAACTAAAGCAGGTTAGCCATAGAATATTTCTGATTTTCAGGAGTGTGTTCACCTAGATTCACGAATCCGTCCACTTTTAGTGAGGTACATTGAACCTAACTTCTTCTCTTAATTTCACTTCATCAAATATTACAACTCCAAGACGTTTGTTTTCATCTTCTTCGTGACTGAATGTAGTAGAAATCGCATTTATAGCATTGCTATTTATACCATATGTGCAGTTTATCCCTTCAGATAATTTCCTTAAATGGGCTTCAGAAGGCAAGGGCAGCAATTCATGTGTTAAGCAATGTCTATAACCTTTACGGCTTTTAATTTTAAATAGCAAGCTTTCTAATAGAAATTCATTGGTGTAACGCATCCCCTTCGAGCTCGTCTGACATTTTTTAAGCATTGTATCTAGAACCAGCTTTGGTTTTTTACTTAAACAATTTAAATTGCGTTTATGTTCGCAACAATTAGCTAATTTCTTTTCTACTATTTTTAATTTAGCCCTCTCTTTAGATAGCAGGATTTTAGTTCTAACTAAATTTCTATTGAGGTTTCTAATTCTTTTCTTCAGTGTAGCAATTTTGTTACTGACACTTGTGTTTGTGACCTTGGAGGAATTAGAACTGTTTTCTGTGATTTCCTCATTATTGAAGGACGGTGCGTTTGAAATAAGAACTGGTTGACTGGATCCTACATCTGGTAATTTACTGATTGTTGAACATTGCTTTTTCAGTAATTTTTTGTCTCTGTTTTGTGGAGATTTTCGGGATTGATGCATTGTAGTTAAGTACCTGGGTAAATTAGGATGTGGAGATTTTCGGGATTTATGCATTGTAGTTAAGTACCTGGGTAAATTAGGATACCTATATACAGGGAATTGCCCCTGGCTTTAACCGCCATTTAATTCTAGGGATTTCAACTAGTTTTTCATGCACAACAAATGAATCAACTTTCACTAAGAAGTCTTCTGGAAAATGTTTGTCACAAATACTAGATTTAACAGATAATTTAGTGTATTTCCTAGGAATAGACTTTTCCCATTTGTAAAACAGATTTTTATCTTCAGGAGGAGTAAAAAATGTCTAGCTTCTGAGCAGTTCCTGTATCCTGAACGACACCCGGGTACAAAACAAGTTGGCATTTTTAATCAATTATTGATGTTGCTTGAAACTTACGAATTGAACACATTCATTTATACTCAAACTTAGAAGCAATTTCACAAGTTATGTACCTAGTTACAACACACAGCGCATACGTATAAAATCATGTCTGTACTTCCGAATCACATACTAGGCAGTTTGGCCACATTTTGAGGCGACTGCGATCGCCACGCCACAGTTTCGGTCAGTTGCCACGGGACCACGGATCATGCAGTGAACTAGCGGGAGAGCTCACACTTTCACTTCTATCCGCTATGGTAATACCAAAAATCAAAAGACTTCTAGTGGCATTTTTCCAAGTATTCCACGCAATAATAAATAATTTATTTATTTAATTTACAACTTATAATAACATTCATGCATTTTAATTAAGATTTTTTTACAACTGGCACTACAATCCAGTAGGATGTTAGAAGAGCAGCAATAATTTTAGCGTTTAATCCAGGAAAATGAGGAACTAAACATATGATGAATTTAATTAACAAATTCGCAGCTCTGTTATATTTAAAATCACGGTTATTTGACCTCGCCTCTTCAATTAAAATATTAATATCCTCACTAGAATATTCACCAAATATTTTGTGTGCCATTTTCTAATTACGCTGTACAACACTGAGATTTGCACCTGACCAAAAATATGCGATTCTAATTGACTTTTAAGCACGAATTTCAGAATTGAAATCCGTTTTTTGATATCACCTAAGGATTGTTAGATATTGCCCTTTTTGTGATTTGCAAAAATCTGCTGCACTACGCCACTCCTATCGCCGCAACCTTTATCGGTCGGCTCATCCTGTCAGCATCTGTTGTCATTCAATGCCTGTAAGAGTTTTATTGAAGGTGAGGTAACTTCAGCATTTTAACAAGGACTTAAATATGGCTTCTTTGAAGGCTCTTTGTTAATGGGCTAATGTAATAACTGAGTGACAATTACAAGCCATCCGAATGACGTCTTTTCATTGGTTCGTCCAGTTATGTTTAAAGGCAGTTTTATTACATAATGGTAACTCTTATCCTTCCGTCCCTATAGCTCATGCTATAGAAAGAAGCATATGAGAATTTGAAAATAGTTTTGAAAGCTATAAACTATGCAAAGTATGAGGGACAAATCTGTGGAAATTTGAAGGTCATAGGGTTACTCCTGGGAATACAGAGTGGTTTCACCAAGTTTTGTTGTTTTATAATATGTGAGTGGGACAGTCGGGCTAAATAAAAACATTTTGAGGTAACTGAGTGTTCTGTAAGGAGTGCTTTTATACCGGGTGAAAATAGTGTAGGTATGAAGCATTAGTTAACAAACACAAAATTTTGCAACCGCCCCTTCACATTAAGTTAGGCTTAATGAAACATTTTCGGTAATTGAAGGAAAAGTTTCTAAGAATAAGCGAAGAAAAATTAAAAGAAAGTATTTTTGTTGGCGCACAAATACGCAAAACGATGTAAGACAGGCATTTTGAAGAACTACTTTCCGAAAACGAGAAAGCAGTATGGGTGGGATTCAAGACAGTGTGTAATAATGTCCTGGGAAATACAAGAAAATTATTGAGAACATGCATATATAAAATTTAGGCTGCAATATGTCCTTAAAGATACATTTTCTGCACTCGCACTTGGACTTCTTGCCTTCCAACCTGGGGTCTGTGAGTGATGAGCACGGAGAACTGTTTCATCAGGATATAAGTGCCAAGGAAAAGCGATACAGCGGAAAGTGGTCGCCTAGTATGTTAACTGACTATTGTTGGCAGCTCATAAGGGAGGTTCCTGAGGTCAGCTACAAGCGGAAGTCTTCTCGAAAGTTTTTATAAAAAAAGTGAGTAAAATTAATAATATTTTTAGGATGTTGCATGAAAGTTACCTAAATGTGGATTGTTAGTTCACTTTAACCATAATTTATGGATTCTGCGTACCTTTTTCGTTACAACGTTGAGCTATTTGAAATTATTTCACCTCAGGGTTTATTACAATATTTTAATCGCATCTATTGTTTGCATTATTTTTTAAAAACATTAAAACCGATTTCTCCAAAAAAGGTACGTGATAGAGAATTTTGGATTTAAAGATTTGAATTCAGCATAGCTAATATGTACAAAGTCACCTATTTTCGTTCGAGTGCAAAAACAAAAATTGAAATTTGTTGTTCAGTGTTATTTTAAAGCACATGGATACTTCACATGTTCAGAACCGCAAGAAAAGGAGGAGTTAATATAACCAAAGCGACAATGACACGACCAAGAAGTGATAATCCGACATGAGTGTAATACTGTACATATATATGTTTACAATTTTCTCTACATACGAGTGTATCTATATGGAACTTTTTCCTCAAATCCTATTAGGTGTCGGATTTCGGAATTATCTTTTTATCCAGATGATTTTAAAAACTCAATTCTGCTCTGTGTAGTTTGAATTTGTCCTTTCAGACAACTTTTTTCCCCAACACACCTATTAAGATTGGTGCTGTTGAGAGAACCAATGTTCCTGCGGTTCAGTTAAACTGGTAATTTATCTCTAATGCTTTGCTATTTCTTGTGGGATACATTTAAATTGTGACAATTGCTTATATTCTGTGCAATGTTGTTTTTATTCAAAAAAATATTTTCCTGGACCCGTTGCCTTAGTTTTATAAGTGTAAATGAACATTCCACAATTTCCTTAGTACGTTATTTAACCAGTAGTTTATTTTCTGTATGTAAACTTCGTTTGTATCGAACACTTATATTGATATTGAATTTATTGAGTACTAAAGCACATACATCTTAGGCTGGCCATGAACTTGGGCTTCTTCCCCTCTGTCATGGGATAGCCCTCTGCGATTTTCTACATATAATTTTTTGAAGTGTGCTGTTAATTATTTAACTATAATTAATTAACTTATTCAAACCTGTCTTTATAAATTTCGTATTTTGATTCACTTGTTTCCACCAAATTCTCTTATACTTTCCAGTTCCCTAAGTTCATCACTATTTTAAACTGACCATTCCATTCCAAAATTTATTTTGCCCCCTCATTTTTCATGATCATTTGCTAATAATTTTCTACGCCTCACTTTCTTCGTATCTCTTTATCACTTTCACTTACTTTCCTCAGTTAACTTTCGCATATTTATAACACCTACATGACTTTATCCCTCAAATTTTATTTTCATCTCTCCTACCAATGCGGAACACTATGGCAAACGAAGTGAGAGGGTATATGGAGAGATCGTATGAATATGTGCAATGAGTGTCGCTTGAGCGTCTACCGCTGCAAGCACTTGTATATAAGCCAAGAGGAAGACGGGATGTAGAACGGGCCAAAAAGAGATGAAAGCAGCAGTTTCAGTGATACTTTGGCTTCCGAACGGGTAAAACCCAATCCTTGACATGGAGGAAGAAGAACAAGAAGAAGAAGAAGAAGAAGAAGAAGAAGAAGAAGAAGGCAAAAAAGAACTGTTCTTTTTGTGCTTCAGTGTGGAAGAGAATAAAGTGACAGAAAAAACTACTAAACTTCGTTGCCTTTGTCATGCTGGTGTCAAAACTTGGATTTGTCAAATTGCCATCGGTTACAATACCTATATCTAGAATTTGCTGGTAATAGCCTAAGAAGTCATCTCATCCGAATAAGATGTAGAATTGGTAAACTGCAACAGACATACGTTCTATTTCAAAAAACCTGTAGATCTCCTTAAGGCGCATAACTTTTTACTTTCTCTACTGCTAAGGAATATTGTATTCCACCTAACAACTCGATGTCAAGATTTCATCGGAAATACATGTTTTGAGACCACCAGAATCCAAAAAAAAAGCATTTTAGAAGAAGGTTTGCGTGTGTGTCTGTCTGTGTGTGTGTGTGTGTGTGTGTGTGTGTGTGTGTGTGTGTGTGTGTGTGTGTGTGTGTGTGTGTGTGTGTGTGTGTGTGTGTGTGTCAGTCTGTGCACAGCTTAACTGAAAAACAAAATGTCGGTTAGAAACCAAAGTTGATATTTAATTCAAGTAAGCAAACACGAAGATTTTGAAGAAAATAGCCCTACACTAAACAACCCTTTACAGGGAGCATTCTTAAAAAAAATGTAGATTTTCTTAAAAATGGCTCTAACGACTTTGATTAAAATGTCACATCTTTAAGGTATTTCTATGATAAACGAAATGTATATTTTGAATTGTATGGCTATAGCCTATGCAGTCCTATTTACTCTGGATGTTTTTTGAATAACTCGTAAACTGTAAGAGATAGACAAAATCTTACTGTACAAAAAGTAGATGTTACTAAAGCACACCATTTATGTGTGATTTTTTTTATTTAGCTTTTTTTATTTTATTTTTTATTTTTGTTATTTATTTTTTTATTTTTTATTTTATTTTTTATTTTTATTTATTTATTTATTTATTTTATTTTTTTTTTTTTTTGGTCTAGAGTGAACCATTTCGGAGATATTCCTTGCTATTTGTGTCAGTTTCGGAAAACTTAAAACTGGTGAAATGGAACATTGTTGTTATAAATTAGGCGTGCAAAGAGAACGGAATTTGAAAGTTTTAAAAGATTTGACTATCGTTCAAGGCCTACTGTATACCCACATTCCCGTTGGACGTGCAAGAACACGAGCAGTAATTTCCGCAAATGTTTATCTCAACTAACACGAAGAAGATAGAAGAATTAGAGCTTGTAATAATGGTTAGTACACGAGTAGAGAAAAATCATGTGAGTGCAACACATTAGATATTTTAACCTTACTCTTCCTTCTTTACTCTATTACAGAAATGCCCCTGCCCTCTCGATTTATGGAGATTCAATACTAGATAATTATAAGAGTAAAGTTATAAACACATTCTCATTTGCTTCGTAGATACAAACGCCCATCGGAAGGTTTTAAATTGCTATAAAGCTCATAGGTCTAATATGACTGTGCTCCAACACTAGGCAATTTAAATGATTTTAATTGCATCGGGTCATTATGAGTCAAATGACCATTATAAGGTTTCATGTCGACATATATAATTCCCAGCAGCAGAGAGCCAAAAATGATAGCTGGAGGCGAATTCAATATGTTTTTACGCTCTAATCAATATTTATGACGTACAGCAGATAATCAAGCTGAAATATCTGCATGAGGCTTCCATATAGAAGTTGCCGTTATGAGCGATGAAGACAGGTATATTCGCAACCGTAAACCAGAACAACAGAATAATGTGGTTGTTTTGGCCTTCCTTAATGTGTGCTTCATCCGTCAACGTAATGGATTATATGACATCTTTCACGTCGTAAAGTGCACACTAATTTTTAACATTGCAGAAGTGTGTGTTTTACACACACACACACGCACGCACACACGCACGCACACACACACACACACAACTTTCTCTACTCCTGTATCAACTGGTTTTACAAGTGTGTGCTGTTCTTTTACCCCGTGTTAAAGAGATAAACGTTTTTAGAAATTGTTTTATTGCATTTCTCCTTTTAGACACAAAGGAAACAGCAGAATACACTAGACCTAAACAGTCAACTTTTAAGGGGTGGTCAATATTTGGTGGTTTTGAAATCCCATGCTCCTAGCTTGGTCAAGAGAAAAAGAAACGAATAACGACTTCCTATTAGAGAACAGTATAAGTAGTTGAAGATTGAAACCAATTAACAAGGATTGTCTCAGAAAGAGTTCCAGAAGAAATAAATAATGAGAGAGAGAGAAATAGAGAGAAAGAGATAGAGAGAGAGAAAGAGATAGAGAGAGAGAAAGAGATAGAGAGAGAGAAAGAGATAGAGAGAGAGAAAGAGATAGAGAGAGAAAGAGATAGAGAGAGAGAAACAGATAGAGAGAGAGAAACAGATAGAGAGAGAGAAAGACAGACAGAGAGAGGGAAACAGATAGAGAGAGAGAAAGAGACAGACAGAGAGAAAGAGACAGAAAGAAAGAAAGAGAGAAAGAAGGAAAGAGAGAAAGAAGGAAAGAGAGAAAGAAGGAAAGAGAGAAAGAAGGAAAGAGAGAAAGAAGGAAAGAGAGAAAGAAGGAAAGAGAGAAAGAAGGAAAGAGAGAAAGAAGGAAAGAGAGAAAGAAGGAAAGAGAGAAAGAAGGAAAGAGAGAAAGAAGGAAAGAAGGAAAGAAGGAAAGAAGGAAAGAAGGAAAGAAGGAAAGAAGGAAAGAAGGAAAGAAGGAAAGAAAGAAAGAAAGAAAGAAAGAAAGAAAGAAAGAAAGAAAGAAAGAAAGAAAGAAAGAAAGAAAGAAAGAAAGAAAGAAAGAAAGAAAGAAAGAAAGAAAGAAAGAAAGAAAGAAAGAAAGAAAGAAAGAAAGAAAGAAAGAAAGAAAGAAAGAAAGAAAGAAAGAAAGAAAGAAAGAAAGAAAGAAAGAAAGAAAGAAAGAAAGAAAGAAAGAAAGAAAGAAAGAAAGAAAGAAAGAAAGAAAGAAAAAAAGAAAGAAAGAAAGAAAGAAAGAAAGAAAGAAAGAAAGAAAGAAAGAAAGAAAGAAAGAAAGAAAGCATGAGGAGAAAGAATTATTTGAAATACATTGTGTAGTTTAATGACCTCTGTGTCGCATTTTTACTTTCTCTACTGGTAAGTAGGGGAAGTATTGTATTCCACCCAAAAATTCGATGTCGAGATTTCACCGGAAATATATGTTTTGAGGCCCCCTGAATAAAAAAAAAAAATTTAGAAAAAGGTCCGTGTGTGTGTCTGTCTGTGTGTCTGTCAGTCTGCGGACAGCATAACTCAAAACCGAAAAGTCGGTTAAAAGCCAAACTTGATATTTAAGTTTAATGTCTTTCAAGGATGCGACACAAAGATTTTGAAGAAAATAGTCCCACCCTACACTACCCTATACATGGGAGATTTTTCGAAAATTTTTATTTCCTTGAAAATGGCCTAAACGATTTTGATTAAAATGTCATATGTTTGAGACATTTTGATGACAAATGAAATGTATATCTTGAATTTTCTGGCTTTAGCCCCTGTAGTCGTATTTACTTTGGACGACTTTTGCATAACTGTTAACTGTTACAGATAGACCAAATTATACTATACAAAAAATGTAGATCTTGCTAAAATAAACAATTTATGCCTCAATAAATTTTCTTGTAGGGTGAACCATTTTGGAGATATTCCTTGTTATGTGTGTGAGTTTCGGAAAACTTAGAACTTTAGCGAAATGCAACAACGTTGTTCATCTTTTTATGTTAATCGTGCAAAGAGAACGGAATCTCAAAGGTCAAAAAGATTAGTCAAGTTAGTTGCACAAAGCCTACTGTATTCTAATATCCCCCTTGCACCTACAAGGAAATAAGCAGTAAGATAATTTCTAGGAATGCTTATCTTAACTAACATGGAGTTACAGGAATAAGAGTTAGAATGGTTAGTACAAGAGTGGAGAAAGTCATGTGAGTGCAACACATCAGATTTTTTCCCCTTTCTTTGTGCAATAAGGTTTTGTCTCTCTTACGGTTTAACCATGTTGCAAAAGAACACTTCAGAGGCTGTTCCAAGAAAATTGAAACTATGTATTTCATTTTTCACCAAAATATCTTAAACCTATGGTATTTTAGTGACAATGACTAAAGCCGTTTTTGAGAAATTCATTATTTTCGGAAATGTTTCTATGTAAAATGTATTTTGGTGTAAAGGAGTCTTTTATCTCTCTTTTTTTTTTTTTCTTTCTTTCTTTTTGGTATTCGTGTTGTATCCTTGGAGGTTGGTGGTTCGTAATTTACGGACTTGACGTGCTTATACTTCCACTAACTTCCCGGTTTTTACTTCTTGGGTGGAATACAGTAGCTACCTCCTGCTTTTCTTACTGTAAGTTCATAATGGGAAGTGACAAGAAGACTACTAATGTGATAAATAAATATTAGAATATGAGGACATGTACGCCATTCTCTCGTTCACTATGCAGCGTTGGCAACTTTGAGTATACGTAATTTCTTGTAACATAGGATTTTGGAGTTAACATTTTTTGGTGTGTCAGAAAATATGGTTAAGTTAAAAATAAAGTTGGAATTAACTTTTCTTAAAAAAATGAAATTATATTAAACTACAAAATTTCAATACAACAGGAATAATAATATTAAAATTATAAACAAAACTAAAGTATTACAAAATGTATATAAAATCACATAATAAAGGTAACTTCAGAACCAAAAGGTGGCCGGATTGAGATTTGGATCGCTGGGGATAGCTGAGTGAGACAGTTATGGTAGAGCATCAGTGTATATATAGTTGACTTACACAATATTTGTCGCTCAAAATGAAATGTTATTCTTTTTGCCAAATCTACAAAAAATGATTACAGACACATATCTGCTTTGAAAAAGCCTAATCCACAGCTCCACTCAATGTTGATTACTGATGTTACTTTATTTATACTAGCTGGTTATTACATTCAGCGTGTGGATCATATTTGCACGCCTTGTATCTACGACATTGAACCCTCCTGGGTTTTCATAGCCACAGGCCAGGATATTATGTAATCAACCATCATGTCATATCAGCTGCTTGTTAAAGATCTAATTGCAAATCATTCAGTTTACTTTCAAGCTAGTCATGCATACCTACTGTAGTACCGGTGTTCATTTGTTTTTCACACTTCACTCGGAATCGATCTGTAATTCATTGCCGTTGATCACTGTTGACTATGCCGATGTTCTGTTATTGTAATGCGGGCTGATGCACCTTTTACTTTCTCTATTGGTAAGTAGGGGAAGTATTGTATTCCAAAAATTCCATGTCGAGCCCAAGAATAAAAAAACAAACGATTTTTTTAGAAAAAACTGCGCGCGCGTTTGTGTGTGTTTGTGTTTGTGTGTGTGTGTGTGTGTGTGTGTGTGTGTGTGTGTGTGTATGTGTGTCAGTCTGTATCTGTCTGTCAGTCAGTCAGTGGACAGCATAACTCAAAAACAAAAAGTCGGTTGAAGACCAAAATCGCTATTTAAGTTTAATGTCTTTCAAGGATGCGACACGAAGATTTTGAAGAAAATAGCCCGATGGAACATTTACATGGAACATTTCTCGAAAATTTTCATTTTCTTGAAAATGTCTCTAGCAATTTTGATTAAAATCTCGTATGTATAAGATGTTTGTTTGACAAATGAAACGCATATTTTGAATTTTTTGGCTATAGCCTATGTAGTCCTGTTTACTCTCGATGACTTTTGAATAACTCGTAAACCCTAAGAGATGGACAAATTCTTAGTATACAAAAATGTAAATCTTGCTAAAACACACAATTTATTTGCAAATACATTTTTGGTAGAGAGAACCATTTCGGAGATATTCCTAGTCATTTGTGTCAGTTTCGGAAAAATAAAAACTTCGTGAAATGCAAGATCGCTGTTCATTTTTTCATATTTTAAACGTGCAAAGAACGGGATCCCTACCGCTGAAACTCTAGTGTAATCTAATATTTTCCTTGCACCTGCAAGGAAATAAGCAATAAGGTTATTTCTGTAGGAATAAGAGTTTGTAGGAATGTTTAATACAAGAGTAGAGAAAGTCATGTGAATGCAACGCATCAGAGTTTTTTAAGTTTCCCCATAAATAATATTAGCATTCAATATACACTGAGAGATCTGAAGTACAAAATCAGAAAGTAAATTACTGTAATTTCGGAAGAAGAATTAATGCGTGTCAATGCCAATTTTCTTAAAAGGTGTGAAAGATGCGTGGCAGCACAAGGACATTAGTTGCAGCACCTTCTGTAGTAAAGGTATGTGGTTATCGTACGCATGTAAATCGAAGCGCTTGAATTGCAGGCACACTATGAGCACGAGTTAAGGCTCTGTGAATATTCAACTAGGCCGGCAGCAGCGCGCGGTCCCACGGCAGCAGGCCAGGAGTCAGAAATAAGACTGTACAAATATGCACAACGCTTCCTATGAGAATCCTGTGTGATTAACTAAAGGATACAGCTTTATACCAAACAACCTTTCCCGCAATATTAGGCATTTCTGATATATCCAGTGTTCTTCATTTGAACGTTTCGCTACTTAAACCTACACCTGGAAATGCTAAGTGGTCATTGTTTTGTTTCTCGTTTGCTCAAGGAAACTATAGGATTAACATTTATCCATCTACTTTTTAAACACGTGTCTGTCTTCTCTACACACTTTCTCTTGCATAGCCTCTCCCGCCCCCCCCCCGCCATCAAAAAAGAGGAAAATGTTTTAAGTGATTAAGGTTTAAACAGTAAATTTTCACCGCCACTACCTCAAATGATATGTCTTCATGTCACAATGTTTTCCCCTTAAACTTCGTAAATCATTTTAAGAGATATTCTTTTGGAGCGTATGTTAACGATGATCTTTATCTGAACATTTTGTTGTTTCTTAATACACTATAGAGAAATGCAATTGTCCTTTGCGTTTTTACTGGTTGTTTTATTCTTCTTATTCTAATGTTTTAGTTATGTATTTTAAACTCTAGCTTCCAGTTCTCATGGGCCCTAATGACCAAGTTGTCGACGGGCCCTTAAACCCAATACACTCACTCACTCACTCCAGTTCTCATTATGTGACTTCGTATTTCACTGCAGCTTTCTTTATATTTATTTCTACAACACTGCAAGATGTACTGTGTAAGAGATTCAAGTACCTCTCCAATAACTTGAATGAACAGTTTAAGAAGTAGCTCCAGAAACTTTTCATGACAGCTCTCACTACGCTGCAATGTTGAGAAAGTTAACATCTTTTACTGTCTCTAAAAATCCACTGCTTGTAATCAAATTAAATGGTAAAATATGTAATGGTATTTTTAAACATGGATATATAGTTGTACGTTTTAATTAACGAACTAAAATAATAATATTAATAATAATAATAATAATAATAATAATAATAATAATAATAATAATAATAATAATAATAATAATAATAATAATAATAATAATAATAATAATAATAATAATAATAATAATAGTAATAATAAAAACAAAAATAAAAACAATAATAATAGCAACACCAATAATAATAATAATAATCATAATAATAATCATAGTAATAATCATAGTAATAATCATAGTAATCATCATAGTAATAATCATAGTAATCATCATAGTAATCATCATAGTAATCATAGTAATCATCATAGTAATCATCATAATAATCATCATAATAATCATCATAATACTCATCATAATCATCATCATCATAATCATCATAATCATCATCATCATAATCATAATCACAATCATCATCATCATCATAATCATCATCATAACAACAACAACAACAACAACAACAACAACAACAACAACAACAATAATAATAATAATAATAATAATAATAATAATAATAATAATAATAATAATAATAATAATAATAATAATAATATTTACATAGGTTTAAACCGCTATTAGCGCGTTACTCTCCGAGTTAACTACCATGAATGAATGTCCAGCTATCTCCTTACCAAATAACAATCCTTAGACCATCTTTGCAATCAAGTGGCCAGCGTTCTGGCTACTCAACCCAGATGTACCGGGTTTGATTCCCGGCTGGAGTTGAGAATTTTCCTTTAACCAGAATAATTCCCTGTCCCTCACAGAGTCTGGAAGTATGCACGTTGGAAAGAACGTGAGTGCATTTAGTGTAAAAAATTACAAAACCCAATGATAGGTAACCTTTAAGATCAACGAGTAATAACATCATCCGCTATTTCTCAGGCAAAACCTCTGCTATGTTAACATTGTAACAGAGGAATGATGGTCATGCATACTACAACTGGATGTACTACCTTTCACAAAAGTAAATACCCACCTTCAGCTAAACCTGCGCGAAGGGTCACCTAAACCTCAGGCGTGCTTGTATAGATGGTATGAGAATTAAATTAGTCATGAGCTTCCGTTGCTGTCCAAAGGACGTGGCAGCAATGTCTCCTCTTACCTCACTCATCTCACAGATTTAAAAAGCAACATTTCAGCAATCCTTCAACATTAATGGGCAAACATTGCAAATTTAACTTCAGTACATCTGCAGAAAATGTGTTCTTGTGATGTTTTATTAAATTTTGGACTAGAACTAAAATGAATCACTGTAATCATTTTAGTTCTAGTTCACAACATAGGCATCCAGGCCAAAGTGACGAACGGATGTCCTAATTTCCAAACTCGAAGACTCGACACACTACTGGAGCTGCCTGGAGAGGACTGTACACTGTATGTAGACTCAGTAAAAGAGAACTGTGTTTTTGTCGATAAGGTTCAGAAGAAAATAAAATGAGAAAAATGTAATTGGACTGGATTTTATGGTTTTGTCACACTGGCGTCAGGACTGGGATTCGTCGAATTCTCATTTTGTTACAACGCACTAACAAAATAAGCATTTTTTTCTAGAACACAAACTAACAGTCCACCTGTTTCTCCACAAAACTCTAATCTGCTGACATTAAAAAGGCAGGCCGCTTATCCTCCGGCTACAAAACGTTGCGAATATAGATTTAAAATCGATTCCATGACCCAATTAACTCGATTCTGTAGTGCCACATAATGGGGCTGGGATCGCAATTTTTATTTAATTTGTTTTCAATCAACAGCCCAATTTAACCGGAAGTTTGAAATAACGTATGGGATGAAATCAATCGCACGAATGTTGATCACATACGACAGAAATTTATCAGAGTCCACTGAAGGGCACTACATCATTTCAATACCGAATATGCACCAGAAATTAATCTAGTATAAATCATATCTGAAGCTCAAACATACCGAATAAGTATATTTTGCATATCATATGATTCTTCTTTATTATAATTTTGAAAGAACGTTTGTTCTCCCCACTTTTCCTTTTCCCTCTTCTTCCTCTATTATATTTAAGCTAGGTATCCTTCTCCGCGATGCGAAACAACGATCTGTATTGAAGGTCATGAGACTAAGGAGTTGAATCACAAACTGAAGTTTTGTGAAAATCGCTTTCGAAGTTTAGAAAGCAAGACGGAAATATACACGCAATTTTACTACTATGGTATAAGCATATCTATTTCCACCATGAGAGTCACAAAATGGTATGAAATAAACGAGTCATTATTGCGTTTTGTCAAAAAATTTATTATTGTCACGCCGGCCTCGGCGCACAAAAAGGACGGTCGGGATCAAGCTATCTCATAGCACATACAGCGGCAGTGCGTATCAAAGCCACTGAATGTCAAGTTGCCCCATCCACTCATGCCAGCGGCAAAACCAAAATGGGTTTTCGAGATTATTCGAGAGGTCGCCGGCGTATTTGTAGAATTTCCAGAAAAGGTGAAGTTTAAGAAAGATCCATGTTAGTCATCCTCACTATATAAGGAGACAAGGTGACGAGAGGAATGGGTTAGTTACAGACATTAATCGTCGCAACAGGAGTGTCTTTGAGTGTATGTGTATGTGTGTGTGTTCGAGTATACGTGCGTATGTGTATACGTGTGTGTATGTGAACTGCGTGTGTGCAGTCACCGTGAGAGAACAGTTGCGTGAAGTGGTTAAGTAGTGTCGAGTAGTTGTGTCGTCAAGGTTAGTGTTTGAGACAGAGAAAATTAAGAAAGACAGAAAGAAGTGAGTCAAAGTGACGAGAAAAAAACAGTTGTGAGTTTTAATATCGCGAAGGAATGTAGTGTGTTAACGTCAGCAGAAGAGAATTGTATTTTCGTGTATTAAGTTGGAAGAAAAAAACCAAATAACTGTACTGGATTTTGTTATTTTGTCACATTATTATTATTATTATTATTATTATTATTATTATTATTATTATTATTATTATTATTATTATTATTATTATTATTATTATTATTATTATTATTATTATTATTATTATTATTATTATTATTATTATTATTATTATTATTATTATTATTATTATTATTATTATTATTATTATTATTATTATTATTATTATTATTATTATTATTATTATTATTATTATTATTATTATTATTATTGTTATTATTTTTTTCTGTTTTTTCTATTGTTGTTATTCTTATTTTAAACATAGTATTCCTGCTAAGATTTGTTATTTACGGTAATGTATTGGTGAAATTTGGTAAAAACTGCACCTTTTTTTCAGCTTTATCATACTTATTTCTTGTAATTTCATGCTACTTTATTATTTTTTTAATTTAAAACATTTTAAAGCTAACACGAATATTTAATTGGTCCTTTACCAATTGGATAAATCACAGCGTTAAACTTTTAAGGTCTGTTTTCCTCAATAGTGTTTCTTCACCATCTTTCACCTTTCAAAATTGTTCTTGGAGGATATTTTATAACATATTAGGTTGCAATTTTCAGGAAATCTTCAGAAATTTGTGAATTTAAAAATATTTATGCAGTGCTTAAAGTTTGAAATAGTTGAATTGAAAGTAACCATTTTCTATAACTCAAGTTGAAAATATAGTTGTCCTATACACGGCTAGCATGAAGGGACACTTAATTTCTACCGTGTTGAATGCTCGATGGTCGTAGTCAAATACTAAAAGTAACGCAAAATATCTAAAACATATGGCATTTTAATCAAAATCGTTAGAGCCATTTTCAAGAAAATAACAATTTTCGAAAATTTTTCCATATAAAGGGTAGTTTAGGGTAGGGCTATTTTTTCAAAATCTTCGTGTCGCATCCTTGAAAGACATTAAACTTAAATACCAACTTTGGTTTTTAACCGACTTTTCGTTTTTGAGTTATGCTGTCCACAGACTGACCCACACACGCACACGGACCTTTTTCTAAAAATGCTTTTTTTTTTTTTTTTTTTGGATTCAGGGGGTCTCAAAACATATGTTTCCGGTGAAATCTCGACATCGAATTTTTGGGTGAAATACAATACTTCCCCTACTTACCAGTAGAGAAAGTAAAAATGGGTATAAGGATGACTAAAAGCACGATATACCTACGGCCACCCTCGCGCAATAAAGAAGAGAAAGGGCGCAAATCCCTGAAAAGGAGCCAAGAGTCACAAGAACAACACACGAGCAGCGATAGATAGTAGAAAGATGAACATGAAACTGAGATGTCCTGAACAAGTACCGAACTTGGGAAAACTCAGTTTTCTCTTTGCCTTAGCTTTTTCATACATTAGCTCTGTTTTGTCAAAAAGCATTAAATGCTTACTCAAAAGTTTTGCTAGATATTTCGGATAAAAGTCTTTGTACTTTTTAAACTAAATTTAGAATAAAAACAGTTTATTAAAATATTAAAATTATGTTACACAAAACGAATTATTTTTACTCAACATATTGAAATATAGTAGAATATTTATATAGAGTAAAATAATTTTCTTCTTTGTGATGTACGAAAATAATGGTGACTATACAAACAAATCATAGGAGGAAACTGTAACTGAAATATGAGTTGCAACATTTTGAGCCAAGATGTAGACTGTCCGTTGCCATTTTGCACAACCTCGAGCGAGTGTTAACTTACCTTTATAGTGATAATTTACAGAAACATTATAGCAAGCTCAAATTTGCTTATCATTCACACAGTAGTTATTGTGTAAAATTATAGAATATCATTATTTATATATATATGCCAACAGATATAATGCTCGTGTTTTTAAACACATAAGCGGAAGATCCGCCGTTCAAATCCCGGTTATGGCATTGAAATTTTCAGTCCTGATTCTACCTCTTATAGAACATCAGCTGATTGATTTCGAAGTTTAGTTGGACGCAGTTTCTTCTCTTTATACAGTTATTTAACACACCCTGCCAAAGATCTTGATTATAATCTATAACGCCAATAAAGCAAGACTTGTAATGCGTTTCTTGTTTATGTTATTACTTTCTCTACTTACTCTACCCACCCAAAGACGCGATGTCGAAATTTCACCGGAAATATATGTTTTGAGATCCCCTGAACGCCAAAAAAATCATTTTTAGAAAAAGGTCCGTGTGTGTGTCTCTGTGTGTCTGCCAGTCTGTGGATAGCATAACCTCAAAAACGAAAAGTAGGTTAAAAATCAAAGTTAGTATTTAAGCTTAATGTCTTTCAAGGATACGACACGAAGATTTTGAAGAAAACAGCCCCAACGTAAACTACCCTTTGTATGGAAAATTTTTCGAAAATTTTGATTTTCTTGAAAATGGCTCTAACGATTTTGATTAAAATGACATGTTTGAGATATTAAATTGTTAGAGATAGACCAAATTATACTGCACAAAAAATTTAGATCTTGCTAAAATACATAATTTATGTCCGAATAAATTTTCTTGTAGGGTGAACCATTTCATAGATATTACTGGTGGTGTTTGTGAGTTTCGAAAAACTTAAAACTTTCGTGAAATGGAACATCGTTGTTCATTTTTTATAGGTTAAGTGTGCAAAGAGAACGGGATCTCAAAGCTTTCAAATATTTGACTATCGCTCAAAACCTACTGTATTCTAACATTCCGCTTACACCTACAAGGAAGTGAGGAATAAGATAATTTGTACAAATGTTTATCTCAACTAACACGAAGAAGATATAGGAATAAGAGCTTGTAAGAATGGTTAGTACAAGAAAAGAGGAAGTTATGTGAATGCAACACATCCGATTATTTTTTACTCCATAGCGTTCTGAAATAAAAACCAAACCCTTCTTCGCAAACTTGTTGCTTTATATCTCCAATGTGCTTTATAAACCCCTTTTTCTCTTTCAGTAGCTCATAAAACAAAATTGCAGAGTGTTTTATAGATAATGTCCGTCTGATATAATGGGATTTTCAATGATGAACGAATTATTAAAATCAGTGGAGTGGTTTTTGAGATTAGGTTATATAGTCATACCCACATAGTAATGTGCACATTTCTCCTGCATAAAGGATTATGTGATACTCTGATGGATAGAGAAATTCGTGTGTATTGTGACACATCTGCAGGTCACTCCGAGTGGTCGCAGTACCTGAGCATTTCCAGAGCGATTCTTTTGATACCGCACTATGGTGTATCTTAACAAACGTGGCTTCGTCCATTTAAATTCCTGCTCTACCTATACACGCAAGTAAGAGGACTCCAGAGCTACGCCATCTTTAGGGACGTTACGGAATGCCATTGACTACTAATTCACGTATTGTTGGAAGCACCTCGGAATTCCATTAACCAATGATATTAACCTTGATTAAACTTGACACTAAGGGTCGGTAGCGGGCCAGTGTGGGTGTGTTTTATGGCTTTACCCTCCGGTCACCATCACCATCCCCATATTGTGCAGTTAGCTTTTGTAACAAAGCCACCCGATATTACCAGTTTTGGTATGTGGTCCCTGAAAATTAAAATTAAATTATGGCATGACCATTACACCCTTTTCTGGCATCTTAGTCTCAAAGTTTCCACAACCATACGCTTACTCACGACCCAATATGGAGGCGCAGAGCAGAGAATATTGTACTCCTGATGCAAATGAAAGAAGAAAAAATCCGGTGTGTGACACTCAGAGACTTTCCTTATTCTGCAGAAACTATTCTATAAATCTGACTCACACGACTTTCTTAGTCGACATAAACGCTTGCAGAAATTACCTTATTCTTAATTTTCTTGCACGTACAAGGGGAATATGGGAATACAGTAAGCTTTGAACGATAGTCAAATCCTTTAAAGCTTTGAAGTTCTGCTCATTTTGCACGGCCAAGAGATAAAAAGTGAATAACCACCTTCAATTTGAGAAGCGTTTGTGTATTGCAGAACTTACACAAATAACAAGGAATATCTCCAAATGGTTCACTCCACAATAATGCATTTAGACGTAACTTGTGTTTTAACAAAGTCTACATTTTGTATGCTAAGACTTGGTCTATTTCTTACAGTTTGCCAGATATCCCAAATCCGTCAAGAGCAAATAGGATTACACATACTATAGACAGAAAATTCAAAATATACATTTAATATGAGATAAAAATATCTTAAACATATGGCATTTTAATCAAAATAGCTAGTCATTTTTTAGAAAATCCAAATTTTCAAAACATTTTCCATGTAAAATTGAGATTGATTTGTTAGAAGCTAAAAACGTAAAACGAGTCATCGTTGTGAATATGAACATTAAAGATGTACAGCCTCAGCAATCGTTTGTAAAATCGAGTGGTCATAATCTTTGAACTGGAAGATTCTGGGCGTAGTCAGATTCTACGGCAAGTAACACGTTTTCCCTCTAAAACAGGCATCGGCAAACATGTACTCAATGAGGCAGCGCTTACTCTGTCTCTGTCTCCCCCTCCCTCACAGCCTTAACTGGCACTGCATACTCACCGATCACGGGCGGACTGTCCTGTCGTATTTACCTGCACTTCTAAACATGTCTGTCGAAGTGTAATTAGATAAACTTCTTTATTTATAACTTTGAA
Organism: Tenodera sinensis; assembly: GCA_030765045.1. NCBI lineage: Eukaryota > Metazoa > Arthropoda > Insecta > Mantodea > Mantidae > Tenodera > Tenodera sinensis. Next base: position 95,308,270 of record CM060961.1, on the reverse strand, counting down.
GGATATTAGTTTATTTAACTTAAAGTCTTAGTATATTCATAGAATTAGAGTGAATCTAATTATTCCTGGTCTATTAAATTTGATATCTCGAATAGCACTTTGATGATTTCTTCTGTCATCATGTAAGGAACGTAAGGTGTTTGTTGTGCTCTAAAATTAAAAAGGCACTCATCAATGGAACATCAAGCGGCATTATGATAAATGTCATAAAGATCACCATACAATTATACACAAGCATGTATTCATAAATTTACACCACGATTTAAAGTAGCATAACACTGACGTAGTGTCCTTAATTCAATTTATTTATTTTTTTCGAGTCTAGATCGGACTAACCAACTGCAACAGCTCAAAGAACAATATTCAGATAATACACCTAATATTAATTCAAATATTATAATTGATAGACAACTTCACGCCAGCTATGCTGTTGCTTTGGAGATTGCTCAGTCACTGAAGTGTTTTAGTGATGGAGATGTCATAAAAAATGTGAGAGTAAAGTTGCCAACATAATTTGCCCTGAATAATATGATATTTTTAGTAATATTGCATTATCCCCACGAACCATACTGAGAAGGATACGTAAAATAGCAGAAATAACCGAGAAAAAACTACAAACCGAGGTCCGTTTCTCTCGCGTTGGATGAAAGCACTGACAACGTTGACAGCACAATTGGTAATTTTCATTCGTGGAGTTACTAACAACCTCTCGATACAAGAATATATGCTTGAAGTCATTCCACTTAGGGGACATACAACAGGGACAGAATTATTTCAAGCATTTAAGAAATCTGTAGAAGAAAAGAAACTGAATCAAAACAAAATCTTGTATCGCGATTAACAGATATTAATTTGCGTGCTATACTGAGAGTGGCTACTTGTGATATATCACTAGATTTTCATGGTACATTGCAAATAGAAGTGAACTGAAATATATTGCTCAAATATCTAGGCTTACCCAAAGTATCGTAGACCAAAATAGCTGGATTCAAGTATATGTACTATTGTCGTGTAACGGTGTTTTGCACACACGACTATAGATTTTGGGATTGTAGGTAAGCCCCGAGCCTTAGCTCGAGAACAAGGCAGCTCAGCAATTAATCAGGCACAATTCAAAGGTGAGAAGAAGTTTATTAGTAAAACTCGAAGAATTTAGTAAAGTCCTCGTTGAATACTGGCAACAGGTCTGCCAGCGTTACACAAACGACGTTCAGGACATAAGTAACATCAAATAATTTCCAACGGGGTGTCTTATAGCTTTAGGGCCGTTAACTCCCCCGTTGGGATAATTGCTTACGCAGCACAAAAAATAAAACAAGGTCCACACACTTTCTAGGCTGACTCATATAAGAGCGTTAAGTTATTTATGTTTTCCAGTTAAAAATAATTACAAAGTAAACATGGACGAGGGATGGTATCATATTACTTAGGGATGCTTTACGTTGGCATGTCACAGAAGTTGTATTTCTATACGACACCTCCCCCCTTAAGAAAAAGGTTGTTGCTGTCTTATGACAAGCTCAAGCTTTTGAGAACATCCACCCCTTGGAGGCAACATCTTCTTTTGCCTTTAGCCTGGAGGACCTGCGAAATTCTACTGGAGACGGTAGTATAATCTCCTCCTCAGGTGCAGACCCCATTTCAAAATCCTGATCTGACCTTTCAGGCTGTGAAGTTATTACAGGTAACCTTTGATAACCCTGTCCATCAATCAGTATCTGCGATCTAGCATTTGTCCCGCTGTTCACATTGACGTTAACTAAGGCTCTCATATGTTCACCTTTAGAGTCAGTACACTTCTTCGGTGGACATTGCTTAAATAACCAGGTGCTACAATCTCTACAACACTTACAATAACAACAACTACCTATCCAAATCACAAAAATAATACACATACATAATACATAACTCCAGCCAGAATATACAAAATCTGACCAATCCCTTGGTCTATTGGCTTCCTTTGATTCCTGTTCTTTAATTAATTTCTGCACTTCGTCTATTTTATAACCGGCCAATTTCAAATCCGTCACTGAAGACATTATGTTATGTAGAGGAAGGGTTAAAGGAATTTTATGAATTTCTTCTTGATCAGGAAGTGTTACACAACAATCGGTGTCCAAAGGAGAGAAGGGAATAATGTCTTCCTTGGTATTGTTTGTCTCAAAATGGGCCAGTGGATACAACACACTTCTTGCTGTTAACCCTTTACATAATTTACCTAAGGACACTAGTCCTCTTCCTAAAAGTCTATGAGATTCACTTTTCTCATTACAAATAGTTGTAAACAGTTCAACTTGCGGTGCCACATATAACCATTCATTACTCATATATAATGGTATCCAAAGGGTGTGAGCTAAAGGTAAGTACTTTACATTACAATTTTGAGGTAATTCTTGGGTGTTTGGATGTAGTAATGTGGCTATACAATCCTGACCTGGAACATAAGTCAGAATAGGCATCGCTTCTGAACACACATAGGTTAACTTATTTGGACTATGACACTTTTCCAAGTCCATTACTGATAAGTATCCATATTGTTGTCGTAGATTGTCCACAAAAATATAGTCTTTCGGATAGTCAATGAACTTTGCAGTCAAATTTGATTGCATAAGCACTGGAAATGGCAATACTTTATACAACTGGTATTGTTTCTCATGCAACAATGGTATTTTTGTAACATAAACCAACATTGATCCCTGAGTATAAATTGTTGGCTGGATCAAGGACAAAAGTTGTGAAGAAGGGAAAGGAGGGAGCATCGTTAGATCTGGCATGCTTTCCTTTTTTAAAAGCTCTCTTATCTTTTGCACTGTGATAATTTGAGGCTGTAAAATTCCTTTTTGTGAATTCAAATATACTTTAATGAGAAGATCGAAAGTGTTTTGACACTCTTCAATCCCTCTTTGAATCTGTTGTATTAATTCATTTATTACCATATTTGTCTCCAGTTCATAACGTAAAGCTGCATTTTGTTTTGTTGTTTCTAATGACAACTTCTCTATTACTTCCTTAATTTTATTTTCATTTAATGCTACTTCTTTAACAGTGGAATTCATAGTGATCAGTGTAGATTTTAAAACAAGCATCTGTTCCGAAGCTATTCGCAAAAAATCCCTATGATCTGATTCTAAATGCCTTATGTGTTTAGGATAATTTTGAAGTTCATCTTCAGTAGCTGTTCCAAAAAGAAGATTTAATCCACTACCAATGAAATTTAGAGGGCTGCGCTTGCGTCTAACATTTTTATTCAACCCTATCAAATCGCCTAAGACACCTTTTAGCCTGTCTATCACTTTACGTTTTGAATGAAGATACGGAATGGAAGGTTTACAATCGGTATACATATACCATGTTTCATTTTTTACCTTTTCACATGTTTGTATCAGAACTGTAATCTGTTGTTTTGTCTTTCTCCACAGCTGTTTTACAGGTTCTAAATCTACATATGTTAAGAAACTCCACTCTGCTGGATAGGAATACAATGTTCCTACATGGTCGAAGTAAACGCCTGCCTGATTGCTAATTACTTTTACCTGAGCTTTTATCTCTTGTTCTTCAACCACTGTTCCTAACGCTTCTCCTTGAAGCTGTTCCTAACGCTTCTCCCTGAAGCTGTTCCTAACGCTTCTCCCTGAAGCTGTTCCTAACGCTTCTCCTAGAAGCTGTTCCTAACGCTTCTCCTTGAAGCTGTTCCCACCACCACAATAAAACGATCACCTTGATCAGATAACTAACCCTCATCTTCCATCGCACCTGCAAAATAAGGTTTGCTCCTATTACTATGAGTTTTGATTTTCCTTTTACCTGTTATTCGTACCTTTTTCAACGAAACATTTGGGCCCTTTACCTCGGTCACTTCATAAGGTCCGTTCCATAAACGATCTAGTTTCTTTCTTTGCTCATTATATACTAACACCAAATCTCCTTTGGCATATTTCCTTGCCTGTATAGTTTCATTAAATTTTTTACACTGTTTTTCTTTCCGCTCCTGTAAATTAGACCTTGCTTGTTGCCATGCTACTTGGAATTTCTGTTTAATTTCTCGCACTAAATCATCGTAATTATACAATGGCTGAGGCTCTCTTTGCAATATCCCTGGCAGATTTGCCCTTCTACCAAATAACAATTCATAAGGTGTATACTTGGTTGCAGTATGAGAGGTTGTGTTATATGTGAAGCTTGCAAAATTAACCCATTTATCCCAGTCAGTTTGTAACTTGTTTCCAAAACAACGCAAATATTCTACAATAACCTTATGTGATCTTTCCAAACTTCCATTGGTTTCTGGGTGGTAAACACTTGTGTGCAACTTCTTAATCTTAAGTAATTTGCAACAGTCTTGGAATACCTGACTCATAAACTGAGATCCTTGATCTGTTAAAATCTCATCAGGAATCCCATACCTAAGAATAATTTCATTCACAAATTTATCCGCCACAGTGTTTGCACTCTGATCTATCATGGGAATTACTATCAAATATTTAGTCAAATTGTCCTGACATGTTAATAAATATTTATTTCCTGAATCTGAAGTTGACAATGGACCTACAATATCCAAGTACACCTTATTCCAAGGTTGTGATTGTGTGTCTGTTATTTGCAATTCAGCTTTAGTGTTTGGGTTTGTTTAGTTGACAAGTCGAACATAGTTTTATGTAATTCTCTACATCCTTAAACATATTAGGCCAACAAGTGTACAATTTTAACCTTTCATATGTTCTTTGAATACCCTGATGCCCTCCTATAGGACATACGTGCATCTCTTTCAGTAATCTCTGCTTTCTTTCTTTAGAAATTTCTTCCTCTGATTTTAGAACAGCATTAATTTCTGGAAGGGGATACCTACTAAGCGCATCTACGTTTACATTTTTGCTACCTGATTTATGCACTATTTGAAATTCATATTCTTCCAATAACAGTCTCCATCTAAGAAGTCTCGAACTCGGATCCTTAACATTGAAAATCCATAAAAGAGGTTTATGATCTGTTACCACTGTGAAATTTCTTCCTAGTAAGTATGGACGGAAATGCTTACAAGACCATACTATAGCTAGTAACTCTTTCTCCACTGTGCTATAGTTTATTTCCGCGTCATTCAATATCCTACTTGCGAAAGCTATAGACCTATCGCTACCAATTTTCCCTTGACTTAGAATACTCCCAATTGCATAATTGCTCGCATCAGTTGTCAAAACAAAGGGTTGTGTAAAGTCTGGAAATTGCAATACTGGATATTTCAACAATTTACCCTTTAATTCCTGAAAGCTTTGTTCCTGCCTTTCCGACCACTCCCATTCTGTTCCTTTTTTTAACAAATCATTCAGCGGTTTAGCAATTTTGCTAAATCCTGGAATAAATTTTCTATAATAACCTGCCAAGCCTAAGAATGACTTTATATCTTTGGGTGTCTTAGGTTTTGGAAATTTACTTATAGCTTCAACCTTCTTCGGATCAGGATAAACACCTTCTGCAGTAACTACGTGACCTAAATACTGCAATTCGCTTTTAAGAAATTCACATTTATCTGGTTCTAATTGCATTTGATTTTCTCGCAACTTTTGAAAAACTTGTCTTAACCGAGAATTATGATCCTCCAAAGTTTCACCAAAAATAATTACATCATCTAAGTAAACCAAACATCTAATTCCAATTAATTCCATCAATATGGTGTTCATTAACCTTTGAAAAGTAGCGGGGGCTGATTTTAATCCAAAGGGCATTCTAGTAAAATGAAAGTGACCTTGACTGGTGCTGAAGCCAGTTTTTGCTTGGTCCTCTGGTGCTAAGGGTATTTGCCAATAACCACTTGCACAATCTAAAGCCGAAAAGTAACGAGACCTTCCCAATTTATCTAGAATTTCCTGTATGTTGGGTAGAGGATAGCTATCACCTACTGTCACCTCGTTTAATTTCCTAAAGTCAATACAAATCCTCCATTTTCTAGTACCCGAAGCATCCACTTTTTTGGAACTACCAAAATTGGAAAATTCCATGGGCTCGAACTCGGGACTATAATGTCCTGGTCTAGCATATCTTGCACTTGCTTATTTACCTCCTGTTGGTGCTATTCTGGTATTCTGTAATTCTTTAATGTGATATATCTACCAGGTGGTAAAGATGGTGTTGGGATGTGATGTGTTATTGCCTTAGTCTCTGTAAGCCTATCCCCTGGTAACCTAAATATATCGTTATATTCCAAACAAATTTCTTTCAACTCTTCTAACCCCTCTTTTACATGTGCAACCCTTAACTTAGAAAGCAGTAGTTCGCTTCTCCTTTCCTTCCTTATTCTAATTTCTTTCCCTTTTATATCAGACTTTGTCAATTGCGGAGTTACTGCCACTATTCTCTCATCTTCATTTAAATTAACTATTAAACAGCAAAACTTTCCTCCCTTACAGTTTACAATGCTTTCAGCACAAACTAAATTTTCACCTACTTCCTGTTTCTTACAGTACCTTACACCTTGCTCTGATGTATTAAACTCTACTAAAACTTCAGTCATCGGTTTTATTTTTATTGCCGCATGCTTCCACGGGACCCTTAATTCACCTTTGTGTGCCTCTAACCAATCCCTTCCTAGTAGCAGGTCTAATTTTTCAGGTAGATGCGAAACTACATAAAATTTATGATCCGGCCCAAACATTACGTTGCTGAAACTTATTTCTGCGCATCCAAAAACCTTGAACCTTTCCCCAGTTATTGTTTGAAAACTAACTTCCTCTTTCTTTATTTTCTTTGACCGTAATGCTTCTTGTCTTACCAGAGAGACTGCTGACCCTGTGTCAATCAGTGCTTCTCCATAACCTTTCTTTAAATCATTACTTAATACAAAAACTACGTAAGGATTTTCCTGTACCCCATTAGTAACATTAAACTTATTTGCTAGGTTCTCTTTCACACCTATTTTGCTTGCTAGGTCCTCTTTCATACCTATTTTGTTTGTTAGGTCCTCTTTCATACCTATTTTGTTTGCTAGGTCCTCTTTCATACCTATTTTGCTTGCTAGGTCCTCTTTCATACCTATTTTGTTTATTAGGTCCTCTTTCATACCTATTTTGTTTATTAGGTCCTCTTTCATACCTATTTTGTTTATTAGGTCCTCTTTCATACCTATTTTGTTTGTCAGGTTCTCTTTCACACCTGGGTTGCAACCTTTACTTTAATTTGGACTTACCACAGGTTTCACAGGTAGCCCTACTGCCTGTTTCCCCTGTGCGAGACATTCCCTCGTCTCATGTCCAACTTTACGGCATGCCTTGCAGTAGGCCTTCCCTCTGCATTCTTTATCAACATGCCCCGGTTTACCGCACCTAAAACACACTATAGGTGCTATCGCGTGAACCCCTGATGGTCCGCGCCTCACGTTCTCAGGGCTGCTCTTCACGCCCATGCGAGCACCCTGGAACTGGTGGGAACTGTTACTTGCCATTGCCCTTCTTTCTCCGTAATAACCCTTAAATTTTTCGCAAGACCTTTGTGCACTTTCCTCTTCTACTGCTAATTCTATTAATTGTTTCATCGACATTTGATCGCATTTCACCCTAACTATAGTTTTAACTTGCCCATCTGCCAAATCTTGTACAATACATGCTCTACTTAAATGCACTATTATATCTCTGCCTCCCATTTTCCTATCATAATTACAATTATTCATTATTTTTGAAGTGGATCGTATTAAATCTTTTCTACTCTTACTTCTCTACTGAGTTACATTTTCATTGTGTGTCTGCTTGCTAGTAAACAACTTATTAGCATAATAATCTAACGTTCTGTGAACTGCATAGTGCGATTCTAATTTTTCTTTAACATTTTCCCAGGTAGCCCCCCGCAGCGGGCATTTCCTTGAAGTTTAAAGTTACCTTAGCATCTCCAGTAATTCTAGCTAAAACAAATTTCAAAAATTGTAGGATGATCTGCTGGAGACAAAATGCTATAAGCATTTTCCACATTGTCTATTAATTCTTGCAAATCTTTTGGATTTCTGTCAAATTTTGTTTCCAATAAATAATTTAACTGCAGTAGCTACTGACACGAAACTATTCGTTTCTTCCACCTCATCGTCCGGTTCTGTCGGAAGTTCTACTCTACTTCTACTTGCGAAAGACATGGCAAGGGTTACTTAGCCGATTGTCTACGATTAACACAATGCCAGATTTAACGATGGTGAGGACTTACTTGGAAAGAATGAAGGGAGTCTCGCCGTCCCTCGGGACTGTCCAGGTGTAGTTGTCACCGCGAAGAAGGATAGCTGCAGGCTTGCTGAGTAGATCTGTGTCCCCTCGAGGACCCCAGCTGACAACCAGAGCCCAGGCTTGTTGACGAGCTCGACACCAGAAGGCGGACGGGCTGCGCCGGCCTCCGGCTAGAGGAAGCAAAGATGTTCGGAGGTTCGTGGGCGCCGTCCCTCCTGAAGTACTGCAGGTCTTCCACCTCGATGAAAGATCTGCGAAGTTCTAGAAGATGAAGATGAAGGTCTGATTCAGCTCTTCAGAAGACACCCTGAATCAGGAAGAAGTTCAGTCGAAGTCGAAGAAGTGCCGTCTTCTTGATTGCTTCGCCTTGTAATCGCCTTGTAATCCCACCGCTGCCACCAGATGTCGTGTAACGGTGTTTTGCACACACGACTATAGATTTTGGGATTGTAGGTAAGCCCCGAGCCTTAGCTCGAGAACAAGGCAGCTCAGCAATTAATCAGGCACAATTCAAAGGTGAGAAGAAGTTTATTAGTAAAACTCGAAGAATTTAGTAAAGTCCTCGTTGAATACTGGCAACAGGTCTGCCAGCGTTACACAGACGACGTTCAGGACATAAGTAACATCAAATAATTTCCAACGGGGTGTCTTATAGCTTTAGGGCCGTTAACTCCCCCGTTGGGATAATTGCTTACGCAGCACAAAAAATAAAACAAGGTCCACACACTTTCTAGGCTGACTCATATAAGAGCGTTAAGTTATTTATGTTTTCCAGTTAAAAATAATTACAAAGTAAACATGGACGAGGGATGGTATCATATTACTTAGGGATGCTTTACGTTGGCATGTCACAGAAGTTGTATTTCTATACGACACTATTCCTTATTGTACTCTGTAGCGAGCGAGTCCAGCACTGACTCTGAACGAAGGTCAATGCCATCCCCTGTTCTACATTACGTCATGTGTATTGCGGGTTGCATGTTGAGACGTCATACCGATACCTCATTGAGTCCATGTTTGCCGATGCCGGCTCTAAAATGTATCCTGCTTTCGTAGCCGTGAAGCAAATAGTGTAAGTTGCATGGATCTGAGGGATCTGTGTTTAGTTTCATTTCGCTTTTTGTACAGAAATTACAAACATCAGTCTTTGGCTGTCGAAAGCTGAAGTTGAATCTTTCTCTAAATAATCTAAAATAGGTTTTGTACTTGAGATGAAGAGTTTTACTAGTTTCTTCTTGATAGTATGGTTGGAAGAGTCCGTGCAACTTCTTAATGTTCAAACTTGGAGTATAAAAATACTTCCGCTGTGTTTTATGTTAGCAGCTGTGGGAGATTTGATGTGGTAATGAGTGGAGATGAGATGACATAAGTTCCAGTACTTAATTTCCAAGTCTGTGAGGCCTGTTTCCATGGGATCCCCTTCTCTCTTTGAATGTGTCACCCGCTATTTTGCTCTGAGCGACCCCTATGCGTTTCACTGACACTTGGAGCAATCTTATAAGGGACCGTCTACAAAATGGAATGTAAGTTCCTTGATTCCGTATACAGAACATCCATGTGTTCTCCCGTTTCACCTTACTATCGGAAATTTTACGATTCCTAGCTGACTGGTTTTCTGTTCATGCAGCTAGCTAACATTAAGTCTTGGGGAGCTTTTTGCTTCACATTTCCAAAATGCATCATAAAAATCATGCTGCCTGACAACTTCCACTTTTTCATAGCACAGAGTAGAACAACCTTTAACCCTGCAGAATTCTTTAGCACCAACAAACTTTAAACTGTAATGGGTTACACGACCTTGTCCTGATAGACGTTTATGTTTCTTTACTTTCTTTTTACAGCTACTCTTTTTAGGTATGTTCCTCTTTCCTTTCTGCATATTAACAAATCCCACAACTTCCATCTAACTGAAAATACTTTTATAATACTCAATAATATTATATAATTGGTAACATAAATTAACCAATAACTGTTGGTCACTCTCCTTTGATTAATTCCTATCCGCCGAATCTTCAGGATAGAGCAAATTCACATCAAACAACACGTGCATAGCTAAAAATTTATTAAAATAATTTAAAAGGTTTAAACAATATCTGTATGCTAAGTAAAACCTTTCTAACATTACATCAGATCTGGTGAAATTAACAATACGAGAAAACCACAAATCATATACACAATTCAAACATTTTAAATCCTTTTTAAACTTATACTAACTACATAAATTTTCAAAACTTAATACTTCTTTTTTTTTTACAATAAACTTGATCTACACTAAATAAACATTTAAACTTGACCTACATTATATAACACAACCCCCTGAATGCTACTATATCATGACGGAAAATGGAATTACATTCTCTTTGATTCCTTATCTTGGTAGAATTCCATCAGGGGTACGTTCCTGGTTCCTTTCAGCTTTCTGTTCCGAATTTCTTCTCCTTTACTTTACCAGAAATTACTTTGGTAACATCCTTGTTTATATTCTTCTGTTCCTTTACAGGTGAAGATTCTTGCTTTTTTGTTTTTTATTATTATCTTGTTTAGATACAGTTTTGCTGGATTGCTCTTTTTCAGCATCTTTTTTTGGCGGTCCCTTTTATATCTGCTGGTTCATTACTTGATATGTTTCCTTGCCCAACATGTGACTTTTGTTTATCCTTAATTTTTCTTTTCTTACCAGTTGGTTTCCGGTCATCGCCTGTATACGTGAGCTGGGCAAATGCAGACTGTTCCGCAGATTTGAATCCAACGCAAATACAAGAACGAGGAATATTAATACAAATCCTACTGGAAATGCATAATGAGGATTGACAGCTTCAAACGGTTCCATTTTCCATGTCCTCTTCAGTTCAACTCCACTATTTACGTCAACAACAACCGTTCCACTCTCAGGACATGCCCCCTCTGGTTGTTCCCAAGCCCATAATAATTTCTTCTATCCAACGGTATTACTCTTAATACCGTTACAACATCAATCTGATCTTTCTACAGAAATGCCAACTACATAGAAGCAAACTATTCCACAGCCTTCTGGATTAGATATATCGATCTGAAATTTTCAGAGATTAACGAAAACAAAATGGAGAATATGGAGAATAATTTTGAAGGATTTACAGAAAAAGGGCTCTTGCACCTAACGCCTCAAATTTTCTTATTGGACATTTTAACTGTACAAGAGAAATTTAAAAAATGCAGTAGGCCACTAGCTATAGTCAAAGCCTGTAAGAGCTGATTGCCATGTGATTGCTTAGAAATTTCATGATCTTTGATGAACAAGGCATAAAAAAGCAGTGTTCTTATTTCAGAAAGTATAAGTATCGAAGGTCACTCAGAATGAAGAGGATTAAGACATTATTGCAAGAAAATTCAAAAGTACATTTCATTTGTCATGAACATGTATTGTTTTATACATGTAGTGTTTTAATCAAATAGTTTGAGTAATTTTTTTTCAAAATTGAAATTTCCAGAAAACATTTTCTGTGTTGAGTGTAGTTGGGGTGTAGGATTGTCTTGAAAATCTTAGTGCGGCATCTTCGGAGGACAACAAATTTAAATATCAAGTTTTGTATTTAGCAGGCTCTTCATTTTTGAGTTGTCCTCTTCACACCCACACCCACACCCACACCCACACACCCACAACCACACCCACACCCATCCACACCCCAACCTCCTCCCACACACCCACACCCCTACAACCCCTCCTCCTCCCCCCCCCCCCACACACACACACACGCGAGCGCGCGGGGCTTTTTTTTAAAAATGTCTTTTTTATTCACGCTTGTCTTTCGTCACAATATTTATACCCTGTGGATTAATTAAATGTCTAATTGATATTTGTTTTTTTCCATTTGTACTTCCTGAAGAGCATATTGAAAGGTCCTTTCACCCATATTTAAAACATTATAATGTTAAACGGAATTGCGAAATATCAACATGTGTTAAAAGTATATTTTCAGAAAAACTTCTCAAATAATAATTATTCTCATAGTAGGCCATTATTCATCCTTGAAAGCACCTGTCGCAAATGACAACAAAAGAAATTGCAAATTAAATGATTATTACTATTCCATCACGTTTGGCATTTTAGATTAAACTGAAATAAGAAATTTATTGCACAAGACAGCACAAAAAATATTCGCACTATACGATTCCAAACCCTAAACAAAGTTCTGGCTTGTAAACAATATATTGCATGCCATAGAATACTTAAATATAATCAGTTATCATTAATTTTCCTCCTAAGTGTATTGTTGTAGTCGGTGTTCTTTATGGTTATTTCGTAACAGTATATGTGATTTGTGCAGTGAAATAAAAACATGCTATCTGCATGTACTATAGTGTATACCAAAATGATACGATAGGAGATGCATATTGTGACGCCGGCTGCGGAGCACAACAAAGTACGGTCGGGGTCGTGCGTGTATCAAAGGCACTCAAGTTCAGGCTGCTTCGCGCGACTGTTGTGAACGCGTGACAACAATCAGAGAGACAACATAAAGGGTTTTCCACATTATTCGAGAAACGTCTAACATCCGGCGTAATTGTAGAAGTTAGAGAAAGGTCCGAGTTACGTTATTCTAACTACATAAGGTGACGAGGCAAGGAGCAGTGAAGTTAGTTACAGGCATGAGTCGTCGAGTGTCAGCTATGTGAGTACGTTCACGTTCTGAAGAAACATAGTGAAGCAGTTAATGAGTATTGAGTGATTCTATACTCAAAGTCAGCTGTTTGAGAGAAAAAGTAAAGAAAGATAGAAAAGAGTGAGTCAAGGTTACGAGAAGAAATGTTGCGAGTGCAATATCACGAAAGATTGTGGACTATTTATGTCACTAGAAGGAAACTGTGTTTTGCATTCAGTTAAAAGAAAACAAAGAACAAATCATTGAACTGGATTTTGTCGCTTTTTCACAATATGTTGCAGATTAGAACCAAGAATCCAAACAGACAGCAAGGACAATAATTGTGCTGGATTATTGTCGCAAATCTAATACAGGAAGCTAGGTAAATAAGTTATTTCAATATCAAAAGCGTTAGAATCTCTTTATCGATGTCCATTGTAATTTTTCTGCTACTGCAAGGCAATTAATTAAAGAGATGAAATGAACTGAAGAAAGCTATAGAGAGGAACTCTCAAATACTCAAATTTAATGGAAGTAATCTGTAATAAAAAGCTTACCCAATGCGTATGACGCGCTCTGATGGGTAATTTCTTTAACATCTAGGGTTTAGCTAATCTTTCACTCGAAAAATAAACTTTGTGCTTCTCTTTTTCAAGTTTTATAGCATTATCCTGTTCGTGCGCTAGGGTTTCCTGTTTACTGGAGTTCATGCCTGAGAGAAACTCTGGGATAAACTTGTGAATATACTTCAACTAGAAAGTTAGTGTGTATGGGCAGAGAGGTTTCTTATATTCTTCACAGCTAAACAATAAGTAACTAGTTTCATATTTTATTTTCAGTGTTTCCTATAAAAGCATTAATGTTCCTAGGTGAATGCTGGTCTATAAATACATGTATTACTACCACTTGGGTCATTAATGTGCATCTAGAAAATTAAATTAGAACGAAGTAGTTCATCATACATAACAGCAAATTTCCTAAAGAGCGCTACGACATGCAAAGTCGCGCTTATCTCAGTGAAGGTTCCAGGGGCAGTGGGGGGGGGGGGGGGGGGGGAGTATTCCCTTCATGCACGTGAGTAACCTTCTTCAAACTAGTGCTTATGCAATGCTGGAATTTTATTGCTCCGGAAATTATTAAATACATATTGTAACAAACCGGGAATTCAACGAATCCTACTTCAGACGTCAGTGTGACAAAATGACAAACTCCAGTCCAGTAACTTTCCTATACCTTTTTCCTCTAAACCTTTTGCACAACAAGACAGTTCTATTTTGCTGACGTTAACATAATCTACAGTCTTTCTTGATATTACAACTCACAACTGTTTACTTCTCGTAACCTTGACTCAGTTCTTCACTATTTTTCTTCACTCACTCTATCTCTCATACACCAACTCCGGCGATGAGATCAGTGGGTGCTTGAGAAAATTAGTAAAATTCTATTATCTCCAAAACAATATTTCACAACTAAAAACTTTAAGATAAAGAAATAGTTTCTTAACGACGCTGTTAATTGCAAGGAACGTATAAGCGCCCGAATGCCGAAATTTGATCCTGCAGAAGCTTTTCTAAAACGCAGTAAATGTACTTAGGTCAGCTCCTAACCAACTGAGCTACCGAGAACACCGATTTCAAGATAACTATTACATTACATAAATGCATTGGGCATTGTCCTACAGTTGTAGTAATCTCTCGTATATCGACAAATTATGTGCCTACGATTTTATCAGATAAAGTGTCATCTCGTTAATTGTTTCGTATCTGCATGCAATATTTATTACACTGCGTCCTTCATTTTGATATCAGCGTTATATATGGTTCGGACGGGATTACAGGAGTCAGATTTAAGAAAAGTAGCAGGCCAGCCGAACATATCTCAACTGATATCATATCTGCTGTTAAATGAACAGTCTACAAAAAAAACAATTCCATTGGAGATTAAGAGTTTTATCAGATAAATCCACAACCTCTGGTGAGTTATGTACCAGCGGCAAATTTCAAGGTGCACGTTGGACATGTTGTTCAGTTCTTTTGTTATGAACTCTATAATACGCTAAGTTGCTTTAACATCTCATTGCGCTTGTGGTCTCATTTACAATAACCTGCTGTGTATGTGATAATCTTCGTTTCGCCAGCTGTTATTCGGCGTCCCCCATTCCCTCCGTCCCTCCGTCCCTCCGTCCCTCCGTCCCTCCGTCCCTCCGTCCCTCCGTCCCTCCGTCCCTCCGTCCCTCCGTCCCTCTGTCCCTCTGTCCATGCGAGTGTCCACCATGGCCGAGGGCAGATTTTGCCAAACGTTCACAAATATGTGTTCTCTTATATGTATTCCTTTAGGAAGGGATTTACTGTAACCAAGATAAGTAGATTCAGCTACATTTTCCAAAATTTTAATACAAATTTTATTCCACAAGTGAGTCTTTTTGCATTAAAATACACAAACTGTCATATTTATTTGTCGAAATATTAGAAATATTTTTTGTTGATACCTTAGACATTTCCTAAGCGTTGCACAACATACATGCTCGAAAGCTTGCAATTTTTGCCTTGCCCCTTTCTTTTCTTTCCACGACAACAGTTTGTTGTTACGAGTAAATATTTGAATGCTGTTTCCCCATTTTGTTTCTAACCGAGCTAGGTGGTGCCGCTGTACTATGTGCAAGAGGTCTCGGGTTCTAACCGACCAATGGAGCCGACCATTTTGATCTACCACTTTTTTGTGGAATTCCTCAGGCGCTAGCCGAATGTTGGGTTTGCAAAATTTGGTTCACGAATTTTCCTATTATGCCTTTCGTAAATTGATCGCCCATCTTAGATGTGCTATCCAGAGGCATTAATTTTATGTTCTTAGGGGTCGAAGTCTTACCTGAGAGAGCAAAAAACGTTGCGAAAGAAGAGGAAATCTTACTTAATTTAAAAAAATTCTTATATACATCCTAAGACAGCAAATAAAGAACAATCACTATTTATGGAAGTAGTATAATATATAGTTGATCAATTAGATATTGTGAATTTGCCACAGCTATGCGAAAGGATAGCTTCACATTTATCTTTTTACCCAATTGATGTCCAAAATCATTTGTTTGTATAGTTAATAATTTGGAAGATATTCCTTATTATTTATGAGTTTTGTTACCTTTCTCAAAGGTAAGGTTGTTATTCACTTTTTTAGCTCTTGGCCATGCAAAGAAAACGGAATTTCAAAGGTTTCAAATAGCGAACAGCTTTAAAGCATTTGACTTTTAAAGAAGCTGTACGATAAATAATCAGATTTTGTGAATTTGCCAGCGAGAGAAAAAGCCTTGTGAAGGGATAACATCAGATTTGTTTTCTTTAATTTGTACTCAAAAGTTTAAAACATACTGAACTGAAATTAAGAGGCTATATTATCTGTATCAAATAAAGCTTTGGCAAAATTCAAATTAAATATATTGTCACTTTTGGAATATGCTATCTTCCACGGAAGATTCCTTTAAACACTAAAGGCTTTGTTTCCACTTTCAAGAAATATGGAGGAAAGTTTAAGTGACAGTGGAATTTATCTAATCTAAGAAACGCTTGTTTCCATGTTGAAACCCTATGGATGTACAGATGGAATAAACTAAAAATAAAGCTACTTAAATTGCTCCAGACAGCAAGTTTATTTTTCCCTAGAGCAGAGCACTTGATCCATTTATGATTTAAGAGTTTCAGTGGCGCCATGGGGCCACCTAAGTGGTTGCTGTCACATCTGGCTGGATCGCGAAGTTAAGTGCTCGCCTACACGTCACCGCAGCTTGGATCAACACTTCCTTCCTAGTTTACATTTCTTCACATCTCTTACGCGTTGAGTTTTGTCAAATGGTTTCCCCTGTCACTGCTTGGAAGTATGGAGGAGACCATTTCGCCAAAATTGTTTTCTTTTTAAACATTCCAAGCATCCCTATGCTGATTGACTTCTAGTAATATATTTGATTGAAAGTATTAGTTTCTTAATCGAGCAAGAGGGTAGGGCTCAAGGGCCCGTCGACAGCTAGATCATTAGGGGTAATCGAGCAAGGTGACTCCACGGTAACGTGTGAGGCT
This sequence comes from Tenodera sinensis, assembly GCA_030765045.1. Classification (NCBI taxonomy): domain Eukaryota; kingdom Metazoa; phylum Arthropoda; class Insecta; order Mantodea; family Mantidae; genus Tenodera; species Tenodera sinensis. The sequence continues at coordinate 95,291,392 of CM060961.1, read as the reverse complement.
CGCATACGGGAGAGCATGAGTTTGATTCCGGTGGCCAACCTTCCTGATCCATAGGGTTTTTGGTGGGATTTTCTGGTCGCTAGGCGAATGCTGGGAAGCTTAGTTACATCCCCGAATTTCCTGTCCTTCCAGTTTGTTTCATCAACAATTTCATTCATCATTCATCTCGAAGTGTCAGCGAAGGCAACAGGTACAGCTTGGCAGGGATGTAATGCCCACAGCAATTGTTCGCATCCCTCGTTGTCCATGGAAGGTGGCGTGACCCCACGTCCAGGTGCGAGACCCCCGGAAGATATAGTCTTCGATGTGTAGTTCAACTTGGGAAATCCTAGGGACCTCTGTCAATGTCTACACAGTTAGTCTAGATCTGGCCACCCGGTGTCTCCTCTTACGCCATGCTTCCTCCCAGGGGTGACCCCTTAGGGGCAGTATCGAACCCCCTCCCATCTTTCCTGTTCCTAATGGTTTCTTAAAGAAGTACTTTCATTAATTTTCGAGTAACATAGAAAGCAATGAAGAAGCGGCTTTTCACTAGTTCGAAACCAATCTTCCCTATTTGACATATCATAACCTGTTATTAGTGACGGGTAAGATATGAAATATCGTAATCTAAACCATACTTTGTATTTTTGTGAGAATAGTTTGGATAAGAGTGGGTAGAGAAATCCATATTAATGTAATGCAGAATAATGTTTGTCTTATGACGATATTTTAGATTTTAAATGTTAATTTTCTTATATCTTTTCTCAATATGAAAAAAGGCATGTTCATTCAGGAACTTTTAGTAAAGTTACCTTCTCTTTCCTAAGAAGCAAAGCTTACTACTGCAAACGATGTATAACAGGGAGTATTTTAAACTCAAAACTGTTCACAAACATTAGGGGTTCCAGGTTATGAATCCTGAGTTAATTTTTGGCATACACAAATTGAAAACAAATGCTTAACCATATTCTCTAGAAACAATAGGCGCTTTCCAATTCCAGTTATATAGCGTTCTGCGGATGACTGACAAAAATATTTTGGATAGATAGATACTTTATTTCACTGCTTAGAGCATGGCCCGGTGGCAGCGCTGTCAATATAATATACAATTCTTTACAATATGATATACAATTTTACATGGTAATACACTGTAAATTATTAACTTCGTCGTTATGAAGAACTGAACCTTTATCGATACACAATGATTTGCCGTTCAGTTATGTTGCTCTATGCCAAAATTAATTTTAGCTTAAAACGTGACCAAAAGAAAATAAGGACATGTAAAATTGCACCCTCAAAGCCAGCATCAGGCCATGTATATATATTAACAAATAGCTATCTAACCGACTTTGAAATTCCGACTGAATTTTCAGATGATGCCAATAGCCAAACGATTTTAACATAACCAACCCAAATTCTTCACAACATTATGTTTTAATATTTACTCTATGTAAAAACTGATGTGTTGCACTCACATAACTTTCTCTATTTTGTATTACTACTACCGCCACCGCCACCGCCACCATTACTATTTATTATTATTATTATTATTATTATTATTATTAATTATTATTATTATTATTATTATTATTATTATTATTATTATTATTATTATTATTATTATTATTATTATTATTATTATTATTATTATTATTATTATTATTATTATTATTATTATTATTATTATTATTATTATTATTATTATTATTATTATTATTATTATTATCATTATCATCATCATCATCATCATCATCATCATTATCATCATTATCATCATTATCATCATTATTATCATCATTATTATTATCATTATTATTATCATTATTATTATCATTATTATTATCATTATCATTATCATTATTATTATCATTATTATCATTATTATCATTATTATTATCATTATTATTATCATTATTATTATCATTATTATTATCATTATTATTATCATTATTATTATCATTATTATTATCATTATTATTATCATTATTATTATCATTATTATTATCATTATCATTATCATTATCATTATCATTGTCATTATCATTATTATTATTATTATTATTATTATTATTATTATTATTATTATTATTATTATTATTATTATTAGGTGGATAAGCAACGGGTAACTTCACTTGTGCTTGGTCTAAATTCTGGCATTTCACAGAAAAAGGTTCGTGTGTGTGTATGTGTTTGTGTGTATGTGTATGTGTATGTGTATGTGTATGTGTATGTGTATGTGTATGTGTATGTGTGTGTGTGTGTGTGTGTGTGTGTGTGTGTGTGTGTGTGTGTGTGTGTGTGTGTGTGTGTGTAAAACACAACTAAATTTCTTCCAAAATTGCATGAAGATTTTCAAAAAAGTTTCTCCATCCCAAACTAATTTTACATGGAAAATTATTCGAAACTATTTCTTAGAATGAATGTCTTATTTACATACCATACGTTTAAATATTTTTAGAAGAAATTACATGTGTGAATTGAATTTTCTGGGACTAACCTCTGAATATTTCTTTCTGGATGCTTTTTGTATAGCTGATAAATTGCAGAAAAGACGCAGTACACAACTCGTTAAAGTGCACAATTTATGTAAAATGATTTTATCTTTCTTGTTATTGGCTAGAATTTTTCTGTACTTAGAGTTTTCAAAGACGGAAAGTCCTTGTTATTTCCATATTCTTTAGTTTCCTTCCTGGTGATGCAAGTGGAACGGAATTTCAGAGCTATATATATTTGTTTTGACTATCTCTTAAGTCTACTGTATTCCCCTTTCCCAATCGGACCTACAAGGGTATATAGGAACTTAGGTTCTGAATGTTATATACAGGTTGGAAGGGGAGTCATTACATTCCTTCTATTATGTGCTTCATAGAATCATTACAAACAAAAATATCTAATGGGATTTTGTTCTTTGATCAGCCGATTTGGAAAAAATAAATGGTTCTTGATCCAACTAGGATGCATAATTCCACAGGAATGTACGAAGATAACAGTTTTGTTACTTGTAAGATGCGTAGACTGACTTATTTCTGACATAGATTCGGTATTATTATGGACATCACACAGGGTTACCAAATAATTAATCACTTAGAATGCATGAAGGAATACTGCAAGCAACTTTTTAACACGTGCAGTAAGTCGACAACGTTTCGTTGAGGCTGGTCAAGGAATTCACCTGGTTTGTGAATGTACACAGGTCTGGCACTTTCACTTTCGTTGTAATATTTTGGGAGCTCACGCTTGTGATTGGCCCACACTGGAATAATAAACACTGAACAATAATGTAGGGTATGAGCTCGTTTTCAAGACGCACCGTTACGCTGTTTATGTGCTGAGCTAGGGAAAATGACACCCACACAATCTGCAGTGTTGCCAGCTTGTTTTCGACAAAACTAAAATATATCCGTAAGAAATGGTCGGGCAAAAACGTAAGATACAAAATGTGTTCCGAATACCGATATGTACCACTGGTTTACATTAATTTAATGACTTCCCTTCCTCCCGGTATATGAACTGTTTCTATAAATGTCTATCTAGAATAACATAATGTACATAGCAGAATAACATGTGTAAAACTAGTTCCTATAAGCGTGAGTAGAAAATGGTCATGTGAGTGCAATATAGCAGACCTTAATTGAATACATTTCATTAACTGAAATACTGGTTGCCAGGAAACCACCTGGCATAAGGATTGATTGTATTGTTTATCTGTAATTTGCAGAAACAGTCCGTGGGATAAAGAAATTAGTTTAGGGATATATTATTTGTTTAGACACTGCAAAGAATAGTGCTATAACTACACATAGTGCATAATACAGCATGGGAATGTAACATGAGCCTGACGTCAAAGTTAAATATATGCACGTAGTACAAAATAGCGGTTGACAACAGCATTAAGCTATCAGGTGTCCTCGGCTGCAATGTGTGACAAGGAAAAAGATAAAATATAATGCAACCTGAGGACTCTGGCAACGTAAAACCACCACAGAAAGCAGCATTATTTAAACTAATGCATGTTCGTCGCAAACAATGTGTTTTATCACGTCACCAGTAGTATAAATCCTAAAATATTGAGCCAGCTTCCTTAAGAACAGGCAATCGCACGTGAGCAGGTTTGCGAAGAATGAAAAACAAAAAGTGCTGTAAAATGCGTAGTCAAGTAACATCTAGGATGAAGTTAATTGAAGTGAGTGAAGTTAAATTATTCTAAATTCTCAGACAGTTTTGCGCCCTGAAGATCAAGGACATACTTTACCTGGGAACCCTGAATCAATGTGAACCCATGAATGTATACAAGATCGGTAGCCCACGTGGAACGAGAAACAGATTAACCTCTCCTCAAAACTGCAGTCACAACCAAGGTCTAGCCAAATACACTTCAAATTGGCGCCACAAAGTGTGATGTCATAAATAGCATTATTTACTATGATCTATTTGCTGTAGGAATAAAGTGAAACAGCGCTGTCCAACAATGGTGCCCGTGATACATTTTTCAGACGTCGAGTATTTTCTCACCACGAGTATTGCCATTCTGTTTCAGCACGTCATGTTTCCTAGTCAAGTACTTGGTGACGTAAGCTAGGAGCATATTGCAGTGTGCCAACTGCTGTGATCTGGGACGGAATGATGAGTAGTAGCTCTGATGACGGTCGAACGACAAAAGGCCCTGAGTTTCGGCATTCGAGAACAGGTCCTACAGGTTCTCCTGTATGGTATGTTTATCTGCACAGCACCTAGCCGCTTAGTGTGACTTTATCTGTGCAGTATAGGTGTTCAAGTTTTTGTGTCTGTGGGCATGGTTTCTTCTTGCATACCTAAGACTCGTGCTCCGCCTTATTTATCAGCGAGAGCGCGTTCAGAAACCGGAGGGGAAGTGAGTGTCCGGGAAGCTGACGTAAACAGACAAGTAACGCAGATGAGGCGCTGAGGAATGGAGAATCTCCAGACACTGGGGCTCAATCGGGTCTCCCTTGCTGTACGTCGACCTCGCTGGCTGAACCAATGTTCGCCCGTGGCGACACGACTCAGACTCCCCCCTCCGGCGGAAATAAAAGGCACCGCCTTTTGTTTGGTGGAACGCACACACAAGAAGCTACAGAAGAACACTCATAAGCATGGCACAAAAGATGAAGACTATACAAGAAACACAAACAGACAAAAACCCTCCCCTTATCACACTCATACATGTATACGACAAATATCAAGAACAAGAAGAACAGAAAATACGAGACCATCTACAACACTTCCAAAACATTTAGACACACAATAAACGCAAACACACACTAAAACCCCTAAACATACAAAAAAATTCCAATGAGCCTAGCAGCAACTTTCAAATAATAAGAAAAACGAGCAACAAAACCATAGATCTTCTTTGGGCAGAAGCACATGAATGGAGCGATGGATGTGGAACACGGGAACTAACACACAGATACACAAATCACAACACACTACACTACACAATGTCAACAAAAACACAAATAACACAAATACGCACTTTAGCCGAGGTAAATCCCAACACGACAAAGAAATAAATACCACACTAGGCTGAAGAGGGGTTTCCCTAAACAGCCCGGGCATGTTGTAAGCATGCCCAAATAAACATTTTTGAATTGAATTGAATTTGACGAGGACGACCATGATGACGACGTAATCTTGTTGGTGGCGTCTACACGGATGTCCAATTAGAAACTGCTTCAGGAGTTAGAGTAAGCATTTACTCCTACAATTTCTAATATTAATTCAAAGTTCAAGACAAAGCTATTTCCTTCCCAATACACCCATGAAGTATGTTTTTGTACATCTAAAGCCGTATTCTTTACCTCCCTAACCTGTGCGTTCCCTTTTTCCTTTCAAAAGAAGGTTGCTTGCCTTAACGGTGGTTGTGATGGCGCCTGCACCGTGCCCAAGAGCATAAGAAAGTTGGACAGCACTGCACTCCTGTCTCAGCTCCGTCTCTAGTACGCTATTGGTTAATACAATATCTGCACGTGCGCATGTAAACAATATTAATATTGTCACGGCACTGTTTCACCTCGTTCAGATAACCTTAGTTTAACTGCTCTCTTTGTTGTTACATCAACCATTCCATTATTGAACATCTAAGAGCCATTGTTTTTGCAGTAATCACATACATCACATAAGAAAGTGATCTTAGCGAAGGCAGCACTTCAGATAATTTCCATGCATTGTTTGGAATGCGCTCCATCTTACTGAATAGTAAGAGCTATTGTCATTTAATATCATCCCTTACCAGATCGTTTGCAGCCATGGTGGGATATTCTACGAAAACTTATTGAATACAAAAAATATAATAACCTTTTCACCGTTCCTTAAATGCTTTCTTTGCTTGCGTTTAAGAGAACCACTTTTATCCAATCTTATTTCATTTTTCTCACTAAAATGGCGCTGAGGCAACAGACAAACGCTACGGTTGAGAAGTCAGTGTTCAGTGATTGGAGATAAGGCATAAGTGTGTTATTGGAGTATGCTACATCACAACGTTATATTCCATATTACAATAACAACAACTTAAGTGGTTTTTTGAACACAGGTAAAGCAAGAAGCTTAACCCCTAACTGGCAAACCTAAAAATTGTAACACATATAAACACATATCCTCAATAATTATGATATTTTGGTAGGAATGCAAGCTTTTAGGTTGAATGTAAATATAAAACATTTAGTAAAGACTTATTATTACCAATTTGAAATTATATTGAATGCTTCTAATCATCCCTTATAAAAGTTATACAAGAAGATACATAAGCACGGAATCTGGAGGGAAAAAAAACACATACATTCTAAAATCCACTCATCTACTATGAATATTTTGTATATTAACTTAAAATATGTTGTTCTTCTATTTTACGAAACCCCAAAGAGTTCAAATTGAACACAACCTTTCTGCAAGACTAACATATGGGGGATTCAATTAAAAAATTTTTCAGCTGAATGACATATTATCTCAAGTATGAAAATCATAAATAATTGCAACATTTGACACAAAATCTTATATTTGGATTATCTAGTGATATCATCAGTCAATCGGTGTTTTTACTAATCTAAAACGCTTTGGATGCACATCTCTGGAACATTCCAAACACAAAGACGGTGCTCGACATCTGGCACACGCTCTTGGTGCTTTCCTGTTCTTAGATGCACACACCAAGCATCATCTGTTTGATCCAGTAGCTCGGAGTATCTGTAATCTCTTCTCCATTCGTTTTTCTACACTCTGGTAGAGCAAACCCAAAGTAATGGAAGTGACTTTCTCTACTCTTGTACTAACTATTCTTACAAACTCTTATTCCTGTATCTTCTTCGTGTTAGTTGAGATAAACATTTGCAGAAATTATCTTACTGTTTATTTTGTTGTACGTGCAAAAGGAATATGCGGCTTTGGAATATACGGCAAGATGAATATGGTGCAGTAGGCTTTGAGCATAGTCAAACCTTTTAAAGCTTTCAAATTCCTTTCTGTTTGAACGGTTAACATATAAAATGAATAATGATGTTCCATTTGACAGAAGTGTAAGTTCTCTAAAACTCACACAAATAACCTGAATTGTCTCCAAAACGGTTCACTCTACAAAGAAAAAAATATTAGACACAAATTGTGTATTTTAGTACATCTACATTTTTGTATAGTAAAAGTTTGTCATGTGTCATTTTAATCAACATCATTAGAGCCATTTTCAAGAAAATCGAAATTTTCGAAAAATTGTCCATGTAAAGGGTAGTTTAGGGTGGAGCAATTTTCTTCAAAATGTTCGTGACGCATCCTTGAAAGACACTAAACTTAAATGCCAGCTTTGGTTTTTAACCGACGTTTCGTTTTTGAGTTATGTTGTCCAAGGAATACACATACACACAGAAACACACACACACACACACACACACACACACACACACACACACACACACACACACACACACACACACACACACACACACACACACAAGAGACAGACACACACACACGAACCTTTTTCTAAATAGGCTTTTTGGCCTCAAAACACATATTTCCAGTGAAATCTCGTCATCGAATTTTTGGGTGGAATAAAAAAATATCACCATAGTCTTTGGGACCCGATCGCCTTTATAGAAGCAAAACTACTGTAGACACACCTACAACAATGCCGTGGGCTGATAGTCAACCGAAAGCTAGGAGAACACAGAAGGGGTTTCGCCAATGCTCCCACACATATTGTGCCACTGATAAAAGCGAATTTCCATGGGGTCCATAGGACCCAAGTGTACCAGTTGTGAGTTAACAAACCGTAGATCTACATATTGTGGAAAAATATGGGAGCATTAAAATGCACCAGTCGGTGGGGTTCATTTCCGCCTTTTCTGCTTATATATACCTTATTTTTATAGTAAATAGATTGGATATCATTTCAGTGCAACTTGTCCTCGTAGGTCCCTCAAACTGTTGGGTATATGAGACCCAAGGAAATTAAAGCCAAGCTCAGTCTCTTAAAAAGGAAAAATTAATTATTTTGCACTAAGTGGGTCGTTCTGGAAAGAAAACATATTAAATAAAGGTTTTAATGCCCCAAGGGAACTCTTGGTCTTACAACCGAGTCCAGACTCAGATGATTGGAAATGCACGTTAATTGGACAGCCAACATTCAGGCTAATGGGGATATCATTATTTCATGGCCGCAAATGGTCATAAAGTATCTTTCCTCTGACGAGCAGGGGCTCAACTTGAAGGATTAAATATCCATTAACTGTCCAGATACTGAAACTACAGACACTAAGGTGCGTTCGCCTTTTGAAATTACTCTGTTTCAGATGAGAATTCTAAACAAGCTTTTAATAATGCTGATACTATTTTGAAGCCGAAATTGTGAATACCATAATTATGGAAATAATACTGCTTCACGGCAGAATTAAATAATCAGGAAATATTAAAATCGTCACATGTATAAAGGTACAGACCTGCGAAGATTGGTCAGAGTTAAAATTGTCAGAAAGGACACTTAAGATTACAGACAAATCATTAGTAGCAAGTTCCAGGTAGTCACCCTGATACATGGTAAGACCAGTTTTCCTAGAAATCGCTTAGCTCAGGTGTGGTCAGGCACGCTGCGGCGAAACCCTGTTGCCACTGGAGAGGTAATTAGGATGTGAAAGGCAGTCACTTATCGCCCAGATCCCCGAGTGAGCAGGTCAGTCGGGACACTTGCCTTCCGGATCCCCGAGTGTGAGGACACATTACATTTTACAGTAATAATCTTCGGTCTTAGTAAAGACACAGTAAAGACGTAACCTTTCTAATAGCCATCGACAAATCTCAAGCATTATTTTGATTGAGAATAAAAGTGTTTCAACGAGAGTTCTAGCTTTTATGTGAAAATACCCACGCACACCCATAAATTAAGATCCATGCAGAGCAACCGGAGCAGAAACCACCTGAGAGCAGCATTCCGCTTAGGATGGCGGAATGGAGGCGGTGAGGCCGCGTCAATTTGATCACCTTGAATCGAGGCTACAGCTAAATATTTCCAAGCTGTGACAAACAGGCTAACTGAAAGAAATATTGCAATAAATATATACATGACTGACTGTAAACGGGCGAGTGGAAATACGTTTTTTATTTACCTTTATTTAATATTACTGCAATTAGAAGCGGAATATAATCATAATGGAAAACAAAGCAGTGTTATGCTAGGAAGAGAGCAGGCAGATGAGCTAGAAAAGAGAGAGCGGCCGATCCAGATTGAAGCTCCCCGGTGGCGTCTAGTAGATTCGGAGAGCGCACCGCTGAGGGACGGAGTTTGCGCACATCCTTATGACTGCCTTGTAGCGCCCTAGGCGTCTGTCGGCGCAGGTCAGCCTGAAGGAACCAAGCTGATGAAGGATGAAGTGAAATGAAAAGTGAGTTGAATTGGAGGGAGAGGAAATTCTGCAGGGGTAACGAACCTTTCCTTAATTCGCCTGGTGACTAGGGAAAATCCCTCCCCCCCCCAAAAAAAAAAATATATATATAGAGTAGGAAGGTCGGCTAAATCGAATTTAGACCTCCCCATTGCAGCCCGCAAAAGTTCCCGCTTGAGCCATTCCACTCGATTTACATTTTCAAAATAAGTCTGGTTTAACGGGAGATTATATCATGAAGCGTACCAAAAAGTGAGCTTTGTTAGTGTTATAGCTGAAACTCCTTAGCGTTTTGTACAAAGAGTATTAGAATATCGCTAGACGAACGCTTGTACTTAACACCTATGTTAAAATGATTCTAAATCTGCCATGTTGTAGTCACTTCAAATTCTACACCACGTCACAGGAGAAAAATCCATCCTCTTTAGTGTAAAAAGGTAAACTTGTCTAATTTTTACTTTCTCTATTACGTATAATAAGTAGAGGAAGTATTGTATTCCACCCAAAACTTTTGTGGCGAGATTTCACCGGAAATATATATTTTGAGGCCCCCTGAATCCAGGAAAAACATCCGTGTCTGTCTGTGGACACCATAACTCAAAAGGGAAAAGTCGGTTAAAAACCAAAGTTAGTATTTAAGTTTAATGCCTTTTAAGAATGCGACATATCCTTTACATGGAAAATTTTTCGAAGATTTTAATTTTCTTGAAAATAGCTCTAACGATTTTGATTAAAATGTCATATGTTTGAGATACCTTTATGATAAAAGAAATGTATGTTTTGAGTTTTCTGGTTATAGCCCATGAAGTCCTATTTACTCTGGATGACTTCTGCATAACTGGTAAACCGTTAGAAATAGACAAAACCTTACCATACAAAAAATGTAGATCTTGCTAAAACACGTCTAAATTTTTTTGCAAAGTGAACAATTTCGGAGATATTCCTTGTTATTTGTGTGAGTTTTGGGGAACTAACACCCACTTCTGTAAAATGGAACATTGCTATTGATTTTTATAAGGGAACGGTATTTGAAAGCTTTAAACGATTTTACTATCGCTCAAGGCCTCTGTATTCCCATATTCCCGTTGCATTTGCAAGGAAACGAGCAGTAAGATAATTTCTGCAGATGTTCATCTCAACTAACAGGAAGAAGACATAGTAATAGGAGTTTGTATTACTTGGCAAAGCGTTGAGACGTATTGACCTTGGTGGTCGAGTACTACGATCGGTTCTTCTCTTGTCTATTAGAAGAGCAAAATATCAGTAACTTGGAGCATAGTCAGTGATAAAACACAAATAGATGAACTCTAGTGCCTGCCGATGTATGAGACGTTGCTGCCTGGAGCTATGATTTCATCTGAACATAGTGTACATTCCCGTCTCTCCGTGCTCGCATAAACAACTGGGCAGTTTCACATTCTTTCCGATACGCTTCATGGCTTTGCCAGGTAGTAAGAATGGTTAGTACAAGAGTAGAGAAAGTCATGTGAGTACATCACATGAGATGTTTTGTGGAAGCTTTGCTTCACGAAACAGGACTAACTCTGCTAGACTGTTATGAAGCTAAACATATAAACCGGGACTTAAGTATATCCTATTTCTTTTATCATAAAATTATAAGTTAGAGTAAAGAAATAACATTACTGCCACTACGCAGTGTATACTACTAAAACCTTGCCATATTAGAAGTCCTGTGAACTGCTACCTATATTGGCCATTTCCCTGTGTCCTAGACGTACGGTTTGTTTACTTTGTAATACAACTGACTCATTTTCTCACAAACTATTGGAGATAGATAAATAAAAAAAAAAATCTGATGTATTGCACTCACATTAGTTGCTCTACTCTTGTACTAACTATTCCTACATACTTTTATTCTTCTATCTTCTTCATGTTAGTCTACATAAACATTTGTAGAAATTGTTTTATTGCAAATGCCCTTGCTGCTGGGAGAGGAATATGGTAATACAGTAGGCTATGAGCGATAGTCAAATGTTTTAAGGCCTGGTTGCTAATGAAGGCTTTGAAATTGCTTCTCTTTACAGTCAAGAGATAAACAAGTGAATAACGACCTCCCATTTCAGAAAAGTATAAATACTACAAACCTCACACAAATAACAAAATGGTTAGCTCAACAAAAACAAAATGCATTTGGACATAACTTGGGTGTTTTAAAGAAATGTGCATGTTTTGTGTAGTAAGATTTGGTCTGTCTCTTACGGTTTACTAGTTATGCAAAAGTGATCAAGAGTAAACAGGATTACATAGGCTATAGACAGAAACTTTGAAATATACATTTCATTTACCATACAAATATATTAAACATATTGAATTTTTGTCAAAATTGTTGAGCCATTTTTGAGAAAACCAAAATTTGGAAACATTTTCCTTGTATATGATGATTAGTTTAGGGTGGAGGAATTTTCATCAAAATCTTCGTGTCGCATCCTTGAAAGATGTTAAACTAAAATACCCATTTGGATTTTTAACCAGCTTTTCGTTTTTGAGCTATACTTACTGTCCACATGCAAACACACACACACACACACACACACACACACACACACACACACACACACACACACACACACACACACACACACACACAAACCTTTTGCTAAAACTGATTGTTTTTTATTTAGGGAGCCTCCAAAAGCTGTTCATTCTTTTACGGAAATTTCACCTTAACACCAAATTAGATATACGTGTTAGTTGTGTTTTTGAGCTATGCCCTCCCTGTCAAATGCACCCAGGCACATCTCCTTGCAGACTCGCTCTAATTGTTGAGTCGTACAAAACGCTTCCTCTACTTTAGACTAGCCTAAGGGACACAATGAATATAATCTGCAGAAGTGAAGAGTCGTCTGGGCCAAAATATCTGTGGTAAATATAGGAAATCAGAATCGGAAAAACCCTTTAACGGAAAATGTGTCTAGATAATAATTACTGGACTAAGGTACGGGTGTGTGTGCGATGGATTGACTATTTGTGAGCATGCTCACTACAAAATGCAGGAACAAACTTGTGCTGCTAGAGCCAGCTAATGCACTCCTGTCACTTTAAAAAAGTTGTGAAAGGCAAGTTATGTTCACGTGGACTGACAGACAATGGATCATCGACTAATGGAAACGAATGGCAGTTTCAATCAATCAACTGAAAATACACCACCGCCATCTGACAGACCTCCCGAGAACTTCCCGGTTGTTTTCAGTACGACGTGATACTTTCAAACAACGTATCCTGGCTATTAGTTTCACTCCAACATTTTAAAGCCAGCGTCTTAAATTACAAGCATTATTTTCCACAGAGCAAATAAACTTGAAAGCCGATAATGGGTTTCCTCCCATTCTTTATTCTGTTCTTTTTGTCTTCTTCTCTTCTTACTTTCTACCATCTTTTCTAGTTTTATTTCTTTACAAATACTTCTGTAGTATATTTCTTCTTTTTCCATTTTTATTTGTTTTATTCTTTACTGGATTATTTTACCATTGTTTTAAGTGGACCGATGGGCAAATTTTGCAAATCCAAAGGATTTTTCTAAGTGTTTTGGAATCATTACCTACCACATTTTTTATCTACGGTTGATGCATAACTATATGCTAAATCATTATGCTCCTTACGGTGCAGTCTCCAAAATGCTTGAAAAAATTCAGTTCGACGTTCCTTATTAAGCAATAAAATAAGTTTTCTAATAAATAATTTTTAAGATAATTGGTTTAAAAATAGTTGCTTGGTTCAGTTGTTAGTTGTTCAAAATTTTGAAGAAGAAAAAAAGGATGCATTTGTCAAAGTCGGATGAGCTTGATAGCGCAAAACATTTGTCTTGTATTTATTTAGTAACTTTTAGTTAGTACACATTGGGGTAAACATTTCCGTAGTTTCACTCTGAACACTTAAAAGCTGCATCGTAAGGATCATTTAAAGTCCTGAAAAATGTCTAAAATATAACGACCGAGAAAACCCTCTAGAAAATGTACTCGCAAAAGTGGCTTGAAATTGTTGTCAGTATTTGTTATTATGTAGTGTGCATTTTCTTTTAAAACACATAATACAGAAGCTCATTAACATATCTATAGCAATTAATGCATAAATACTTTCACAAATGTTTGGGGAAATGTGAGAAATGTCGGAAAAAGCTCTTTACTTAGATTTGTTTAAATTGTCACAAAGCGCTCTCATTTTCAAACCGATAACAAAAGCGTTTACGCGGAACTGTTCCTAGGGAATTAAAAAACCTAAATTATAATTTGGCTATTTTAACTTTCAGTGATTGGTCCCGGAATGTTGATGGACTTTGATCACATCAAAGAATTGAATGTAAGGAGTATTCTGAATTTCTACACCTTAGTCTACATACTGAAGGTGAAAATCAACTAATTATCACTGATAGAAGTAATATTGGTTAACTAGCAGCTCGGAATTCAAAGTAAGTCGTCATTGGATTATGTTGTCTCAAAATTAATTTAACAGTGCCTGAAAAAATTCGGGTCAGATGAGGAATTTACCTAGTTATATACCGGCATTTTGGCATGACAACTCAGTTGGTTAGGATATTGGTACGAAACCCCAATTTCCGTGGCTCAAATTCCTGTTGTGGTGCTGATTTTTGAATGTGATACTTCCCTCTCAACTTTAGCCTACACGTAGTATACCGAGTGAACCTTCTGATTCTGCGGATTGGTAACTGAGCAACCCTGCACTTTTACAGACGATGAGACGATATGCATGCACTGCATTTTACAAACTCTCAGAAATATTTATTGACTTACATAAAAGATAAGCTTCAAATAGGAAAATATAACGTAATGATGCTTTATGTATGTAAGTTATAACTACAAGTTATTATGCATTTATTTATGATGTTCATTAAAGCATATTGCAGCAAGTAACACTTTGCGTTTTCAAGAATTTCACATCCATGCCAATTTGCCAGTTTCAATTAAATCTACTCGTATTAAACATAAAAAGCACCTTCGAGTGGCAGTATTTGAACCCGAGGCTTTCACTACTGAAGACCACAGTTGCACTACGAGAGCACGTCACTTCACAGACAGTGGTACAAAGCACTAATTTCTGCCTAAATTTGTACAAAGACGTGCAGTAGACAGTGTTTACGGCATAGCCTGTAAAACGACAGGACTGCATAACTTCCTAATCCGCAGGATAAGACTCACGCGGTATGTTAAAGAACAATTAGTTGCCAAGGAGTGTAATATTTCACAAACTTCATCTTTCGTTTTCAGGAAATCTGAAACCATAATATTCGATTAATTTCCATAAGTAATTCTTTATTGGAGCACAACCTTACTTCACCATAGTTATTTAGGCCAACGCAGAAAAAAAACGAAAGCAAATCGAATACGCAAACCTTGATAAAGCATATTCTTTGCTAAGGATAACATCAAAGAAAAGAACACTGATTAAATTATCGATAATTCAAACTTAACAGCAGAAAATCTCTTAGAAGGCAGTATTGTTATAAGACCTTGTTTGATACAGACATTTTTTGTATAGCATATATTTCATTGTATTTCGGTGTTTCCCAAATGCTTAAAGCTCAGTGAGGATATGAATTAAAAAGTTATTTGTACACATTAAAAAATATAGGTTTTATATTTTAAACCCTTTTGTATTTTTATCATATTCCTTTATGTATGTATTTGTCCAAGCCAGACACAAATTACTTCCACGACCTGGACTTAAGCGGCGGATGTTCGATTTTCCACGCCACTGTTCTTTTCAAGTCTGTTTTGGAACGCCATACTTTACTTGTCTGAAATAAATCACGTTTAATCAAAAAGGTTACCGACGTTTTTGAGGAAATACAAGGGCTGTCCCAGAAATACCCAACATGACCTTGTTTCAAACAAATGACTGTCGTAGAAATTACCTACCATATAAACCCTAAGTTTAAAGTTTGATGAAGCTACGTTGTTTAGTATTATTACCCGAGCTAGTTCCTACTCTGGGGGAGTCTACTCCTTCGTTTACAACAGTAAAATATTGGGTGATAGAGTTTATGTAAAACCGATTACTTCTAAAGTAATGTTTCCATGTGTTTTACATATGCACTGCTTTAATAGCAATGAGTCAACATGCGGAAACAGCAATAAAATGTTCATTCAACGTTCGAAGCTCTTAAGGTGGAAAGGAAGCTCAGGGGATTCGGTGGGGTGGGGGGGGGGGTGTGCCGCGAACCTTCAAACATGTCCATTATATGACCCTTAGGAAAGACCTAAATTTGCAAAGGGGAATATTCCGAAAACGCCTAACGCTATGAAGAAAATGCTTTGACGATATTTAAGTGAACTCTACGTTTTTCCTTTAATACTTTTTGTCTATCTGAAAAGAATTCCTTATTATATAAAATTATACAAAGTTAAATCAAATGAAAGAAATTCACAGGATATTCGCAAAAAACTTAAGATGTATACACATTTTATTGCTCATATCAATTAATATATTAAACACGTTTCATTTTAATCCAAATCGTTGGAACTATTTTTGAGGATATAAAAAAACAACGAAAGATTTACGGTGTTAAGGATAATACGAGTGGGTTCCATCCTTGGAAGATGTTGAATCTGGATATAAAATGTGATATTTAACCGACTTCTCAGCTGACTGAAGTAGAGTACTTCCTCTTACTTATTATAGATAGGTGGTAGGGAAAGGAATATAACATAAGAACTGTAAAAAATTTAAGTACCTATTTAAAAAGAATATATTTCCAAATGAGCCATTCTTGAGGATGTACCGAGCTATTTGATATCTCCGCTGCATTTTTTTTTTCTCTTGCATCTTCCTTGCCCCAGCCTTCAACGCTCTTGTTAATTATTATCCTCTTCTGTTTACTCCTATTCCGCTCTTCCTATGAAAAAGTATCTCTCTTGTTTTTATGTGAAGTTGTCTCCGCCAAAATTATTAGAGACAGGCAAAACTTTTTCCAAACTTCTCATATTACATCCCTAAGGCTCCATCATTAGGGCAATTAGGATTTCTCTTTAATGAGCATTCGATATTTTCTTTGCTACTTAATGAGGTTATGATCTGTGATCTTGTGTTCCATAGTTATCCTTTCGGAAGCTATATTGCTGTAAAAATAATCATGGTCTTTACCCATGGCTTCGCACAAGTATATTCTTGACAGAAAAGTTATCTAAGGCATATTGTGGACTAGCTTAGCAGTTACTTTCTTTCCTCATTTTTTTAATTGAAAACTGTCTTTGTACATTTTTTCGTGAAATCAATAAATTGTGCACAGAGTGAGTGAGTGAGTGAGTGAGTGAGTGAGTGAGTGAGTGAGTGAGTGAGTGAGTGAGTGAGTGAGTGAGTGAGTGAGTGAGTGAGTGAGTGAGTGAGTGAGTGAGTGAGTGAGTGAGTGAGTGAGTGAGTGAGTGAGTGAGTGAGTGAGTGAGTGAGTGAGTGAGTGAGTGAGTGAGTGAGTGAGTGAGTGAGTGAGTGAGTGAAGTGTGAGGGTCTGCCGACTAGTCATTTGGGCCCATTGTAGAAACAGACCTGTGCGTGTATTTAAGTTTAGTATCTTTCAAGGATGCGACACGAAGATTTTAAAGAAAACGTCTCCCTAAAAGATACTACATTTTAAATACCAACTTTGGTTTTTAACAGGCTTTTCGTTTTTGAGTTATGCTACACACATACACAGACACACACACACACACACACACACACACACACACACACACACACACACACACACACACACACACACACACCACAGTATGCACTTTAAGGTACCGTTGCTTTTCAGTTGCTTCTTTACTTCACACTATGCTCAAAGTGGATAGTAGTCTCATGACAATTTAAGTTTCGGGATTTGCGTGAATTGGGATATGGACAACTATACCAATTGTTGCATAAAATCTGAGTCGCAACTTATTTTTTCGAAGATTGAGTGCTAGTAGATCTTAAGATGGGAGTATATACAGTTCACTATTCTACCGCGTAATGCACTGTCGAAGCGCACGCATAGGTGAAACTGCTAAGTTCCATCATTATGTATTTATCTGCTACGAATTTATACCATTCCATTGAATTAGCTTTATTAGTGCTGAGATTATTAATTTTGAAACAGTTATTTGACACACACACACACACACACACACAAAACACACATACACACACACACACACACACACACACACACACACACACAGAAAAAGAAAAACCAAGAAACGCTACCCACAATGACTACTTCGCAATTTTATTAGTTTTAATATTGTAACAACACAACACAATTCAGTCCAGTTACTGTTTTCTCACTGTATTTCACTTCTAAAAGTTTGCAAAAAAAAAAAAAAAAAAAAAAAAAAAAGTTTTCTTTTACTGACGTTAACAGTCTTTCGTGAAATTACAACTGACAATAATTGTTCTCCTCTTGAATCCTTGACCCACTCCTTTCACTGTCTCTTTTCAGTTTCTCTGTATCCCAAACACTAACACCGAAGATATAATCATTCGAGGCTCGTTGAAACTTCTTCACAACGGACGACACACACACCTGTCTCGCGCTCACTGACCGACTGTAACTCTCTCTCTCTGGAAATCCTTTGGGTTGCCGCCCGCTTGTTGTTAGTCACGTGTTTACTCGTGTGCGTGGCGTGGGGAAGCTTGACCTTGCGCCTTTGTTTGCTCGTGGGCCTGAAATGTGCTGTAAAGTAGCTTGGTCCCGACGATCCTTTGTTGTGTGCCGTGCCCGGCATCATAATAAAGCACGTTAAAGCAAGAATGTATGGAAGCAGATTTTTATTACCCTTTTAGCTTGGTAGAAAAAAATTAGTAAAATTATAAACGCCATTGCCAAGTAATTTTAGGATGTTAATTCAATGTAACAATTAATATCATCATAAACATAAGCAGTTCAGAAAAAGCACATCCTAAATTTGTGTCCATGTGCTTTTTGTATGTTATCCTAAAATGTTGAAGCATATTAAATGAAAATTGCATCGAGTGGAGTATTTTGTGTATCCCAAAAATGTGGTAAAACCAGAAAGCGAGAGAATCTTCTTCGAAGTCTCAAAAGTCTGGTTGCCCACGTGTGCAGGTACATTTAAAAAGTCAGGTGACGCCATGCTTACGAACCGTTGCCTAGTATCAGATAAAGATTATGAAACTACAAAGCTCAAAGATCACTATAAGCAAAACGTTCAAAAATATTTTTGGGCATTTTGCAGATAGCTTTATTTATTATTTTGAAAGTGGTGTTCGTAAAAGTATAGCAACTATATCTTAACAGTTAGTATTAGCTGCTACCTGTAGCATGAGAGAGCAGTTGAAAATTTTCTTTATTTCTTCTGCACCAAAACGTCTGTAGAGTCTCATTATAGCGCAACTATAGCATACAAACATGTCCTTTGTGCAATCACCGACATCTGCTGCACCTTTGCCAAGAAATGTTAGATGCCGACAACCGAATGACTCCTTTTAGGAGAATCTACACAGATTCCTCTTAGTCGTTGTACTGTTCACACATCAAAACCACATTCCCTCTAAAGGTTCTTTCATCCAAGGTAGAGTTCCCAATCCGGGCATGCTTCGTTTGTTATTTAGGCAAACCACAGAGCTGAATTTTACCCTAGAGTACATGCTTTTAAGTGTAATTTTCTACCATTGTATAGTGATCCTCTGACCTGAGGATTTTGATTCTTTGCATTCACATGACTATGACTACTCCTCTACGAGCTATAATTGCAAAAGCTTATTGATGTATCTACATCTTGTTAATCGAAATAAAATTTCATTACAATTTACACGCATCAGTGTAGGTATAAGAAGAAACAGAGGTAAACTAAAGCGTTAGCCAAATCTTTTAAATGTGATCACTATACAATAGCCTTAAAATTAGTTTTCCATGGACTATAAAAGGAAGAAAGGGAAAATAGTGATATTATGCAGTGGCGAAAACTAGGAAGCATTTGTAAATTCAAAGCATAACATAGAATTTCTCGAAAATGGTTGAAACTACAAAATAGATATTTCATTTAAATTGCGTGAAAGAGGTCTGCATAATTTAGGTAACAAGATTTGATCTTACGATTTACCAATTATACAAAAGGACTTCACAGGCTATTTCCAAAATAATTCCTCTACTTAAGTAGAGGAAGTATTGCATTCTACCCAAAAATTCGATGTCGAGATTTCATCGGCATATATGTTTTGAGGCCCCCTGAAACCGAAAAAAAAAATTTAGAAAAAAGTCGTGTGTGTGTGTGTGTGTGTGTGTGTGTGTGTGTGTGTGTGTGTGTGTGTGTGTGTGTGTGTGTGTGTGTGTGTGTGTGTGTGTGTGTGTGTGTGTGTGTGTGTGTGTGTGTGTGTGTCAGTCTGTGGACAGCATAACTCAAAAACGAAAAGTCGGTTAAAAACCAAAGCTGGTATTTAAGTTTAAGGTCTTTCAAGGATGCGACACAGAAATTTTGAGGAAAAGTCCTCCACCCTAAACTACCCTTTACATGGAAATTTTTTCGAATATTTTTTCCTTGAAAATGGCTCTAACGATTTTGATTAAAATGCCATATGTTTGAAAATATTTTGATGAAAAATGAAATGTATATCTTGAATCTTCTGGCTATAGCCCTGTAGTCCTGTTTACTCTGGATGACTTTTAATAACTCGTAAACCGCAAAAGATAGACAAAATCTTACTACAAAAACAATGTAGATCTCACTAGTACAATTATGTCTAAAAAAATTTATTTGTATACTGAACCATTTCGGAGATATTCCTTGTTATTTGCATAAGTTTTGGAAAACATTATTCTATCAAATGGAACATCGCTAATCACTTTTTATGTTAATCGTGCAAAGAGAATGGAATTCGAAAGCTTTAAAACATCTTACTATCAATCAAAGCCTACTGTATACCCATATTCCCGTTGCACGTGCAAGAAAACGAGCAATAAGATAATTTCTGCAAATGTTTATTTCAACTAACACGAAGAAGATATAGGAGTAAGAGTTTGCAAGAATGGTTAGTATAAGAGTAGAGAAAGCCATGTGAGTGCAACACATCAGATTTTTTTTCTCCCGATTTTATGCAACCCACTAAGGAGTCAACCCCTTGAGTCTGTCTTAACCGTGCGCTCTACTTCCATATGCGCAAAGACAGAAGGGGCCTTAGTGTATAAGGGACAAAAGGTATTCGTCATATAAATCAATTCCAAAAACGTTGTACTCTTACACTGAGACTTTCACCAGGTTTCCACGCAAAATTTTTCCTAAGAGTATACATTCTACACACGTCCTCACGAAACTCCTGATGAAGTAATAGTGTTCGTAATATATTCAGTTTCAAAATGAGTTAAAACAAAATGGCGGATCTGTGCCAAGGCAGAGTGATACTTAGTAATCCAATGTTGGCATAAATTAGAGCACTTGCTAATTTGTACAGCTAGTGTAATAGGTTGAGCCATGTTCATTAATGAAGATCAAACACCAATAGAATCTTAAATTTACACAAATTGGTCGTAATACGCTAGTGAAAGGTACGAAGTGATATAAAATTCCCAAATACCTGAGCTAGCATTGGAGTTTAAAAGACTAGCCTTACAGGTTTGTGGTGGTCGAGCGTATGAGGATACGCATTCTGATCTATATAGTGGGTCAAAGTTCTTTTTATCTTTTTAACCCTCCATTTCACTCGTTTTTGTCAATGATAGGTATTACAAAACAAATTGCAAATAAAGTACATTAAGTAGTTTTCAATTTGGACACTTCTTCGTGAATATTTTTTTTTTTTTTTTTTTTTTTTGGTAGAGTGAACCATGTAGGAGATTTATTAAAGTTTCACGGGTGATCAGCCGTGTGAGGTTTGAAAATATTGAGCTTTCGGCCATTCTAAACTCCATGGCCTTCGTCAGAATGAATATTCCTTGCTATGTGTGCGAGTTTCGGAAAACTTGTATTTCTGTCAAACGGAACATCGTTATTCATTTTTTATATGTTAACCGTGCAAAGAGAACGAAAGTTGAAAACCTTAAAATATTTGATTATCGCTCGAAGTCTACTATATTCCTATATTCTCCTTGAACCTATAAGAAAATAAGATAATTTCTGCAAATTTTTATCTCAATGTTTAACGAAAGTTGTTTTACTATTTTTTCACAAAGGTGTTGGTAATACAAGCAGGAAAAACAAGGCTGTTGTAAAGTGTATTCCAAAATAAATTTCAGACAAATTTTATGTATAATTTCACTAAAAATCCTGAGAGAGAGTGAGAGAGAGGCCAACTCAAGATTCAAGTGCATTAGCATTTAATTAAATATACGTTCCATTTAAATAACAAAATTAGTAACCACAAATTTTCAGTTATTTGTTGCACATTTTCTCAAGAATCAAATGAACATTATAGGTATAAGTCACTACGCTCAGAAGCGTGGACTTCGAATTACGAGCTACTAATTGTTATCTCAGGATCAATTATCAAAATTTATGTCCACTCTTGGCACAAGCCCCTGAGTTATGATATACAAATGCTGAATGTCTGTAAAAGAACTTGCACGTGATCTTTACTGCCTCATTTAATTTCTTTCCGCTGGGCCTCTTCCGGACTATAAGTTGGAGAAATTACGGATATTTTTACGATCTAAAGCAGAAGTTGACTATGCTTTCATATTTTCTCAACACTCCGGTCTCTATTTTCCTTATTTTCCCTGCTGAAGTTACCACTGGTTTCTTTATTGCATTTCCAGTCTTCTTGCGCCTTTGTGGAATATCTGAAGTTATAGAGCAGGAAAATTCCATTAGCGATAGCTTCAATGGCTCCTTTCAGGTCAGCTTGCCTCAGATTTTCCCTGCATTTTTATTGGCAATAGCAACAGAAAGGTATACTATATCCTTTAAGTTTAGATTTATGCAACCTGAAATTTGTAGATAACCAACTTCTCTATAAGGAATGAACACGATATATATTTGGGTCCAAGCTTCGCATAACAGCAATCGAAACTTGGTATTAGAAACCCGCACTGTAAATATGACAGTTGTTTAACTCCTTATCTATACAGATAAAGTAACACCAAGAGTGTTGAGCGTTAGTACTTGCAACACCAAATGAAGCATGAAAATAAGTTTAAATTTACAACATAGATGCTATGTTTGCTTCTTTGCTTCTTTCTTTTCTTTGATCATGTTTTACTTTCTCTATCTCCCAGGTAGAAGGTTGATAAAAATTGTGTTCTATCTCAACATTCGACATCGAAATTTCACCGGAAATAAACATTTTGAGGTCCTCTCATGCCAAAAAATCGTATATATTACATTCACATGACTTTTTCTAGTGTTGTACCAGCTATTCTTACAAAGCCTTATTCCTTTATCACCTTCATGTTAAAGATAAACATTTGCAGAAATTATCTTATGGCTGATTTTCTTATAGATGCAAAAGGAATATGGGAATGGAAATATGGTTGGTCCATCTTTTAAAGCTTAAAATTCCGTTCTCTTTGCACGGCCAAACAGATAAAAAAGTGAATAACGGCATTCCATTTGAGAAACGTTTAAGTACTGCAAAACTCTTACTAACAACAAGGAATATCTCCGCAATGGTTCAATCTATTAAAAAATTAATTTAGACGTAACTTGTGTGCTTTAACGAGATCTGTATTTTCTGTCTAGTAAGATTTAGTTCATAAAATGATTCCATGACATCACGAGAAACAAATGAAAAATTTACTAATGTTGAAAACTTCAAACCAATTGATTTCGAATACCTCGAAGAAGCTGATACTTTAAAATAAGGAAATTCTTTGAAATAGGTGTTTTCAAAGGGACCTAGTCTTTTGCGTAATTATTTTTGTGTTAACTTTTTGTACATCTATTATGCTTTACCAGCTATTCAACATTGTAGAAATCATTTCGAATGTAGAGGGCTTCAATTCCAGAGAACTAAAGATATACATTTTATTAGTCATGTAAACGTCTTAAACATATGATCATAATCATAACAATAATCATAATAATAATCATAATAACAATAACAATAATAACAATACTAATAACAACAATAACAATACTAATAGCAATAGCAATAACAATAACAATAACGACAACGACAACGACAACAACGACAACGACGACAACGACAACGACGACGACAACGACAACGATAACAATAACAGTAAGAATAACAATAAGGATAACAATAATAATAACAATAACAACAACAACAATAATAATAATAATAATAATAATAATAATAATAATAATAATAATAATAATAATAATAATAATAATAATAATAATAATAATAATAATAATAATAATAATAATAATAATAATAATAATAATAATAAAGTTAAAGGTGACTCAAAAGAGCATTCTTTTTATTTTATTAAAGAAAGCATTTGCCTGGTGCCGGTACAGAGGGGCCCGGCTTACAGGCCAAAATTAACATTAATTATAATTTTTACAGTATTTACATGTAAATTCGGGTTTTCTTTATCTTTTAAAAAACCCATACAGTGGGCAGCCTTAGCCCACCGAGAACAGTTTTTGGGCGTATTCTCAGTTTTTTTTTGGTCAGTTTTTGATAGTTTTTTTTTTGTTTAATTTATATACACGGATATATACACACACTCACTCCTGGGCATACCACACATATGTCCCATCACACGCACACACGCACACACACACACACACACACACACACACACACACACACACACACGCTCATATATACATATTTACACACACTGCACTATATACACTTCACTATGTACAGTTTTTCCGCAGTTTTCCTGCGGCCAGGTTGCAGCTCCTGAGGCGTTTCCGAGGCACAGACCTCTTCAGGAGTGCGTGGCCTAGGGCCTGGGTTGCATGGGTGCGCATCTATGCTGTGGATTTTATAAGTTCGTTCAGAGTTTGTGTTCGTCTTTTTGCATCTGTTGCAGTGGCGTAGCTACACATTTCACACAGCATTGGTCGTTCGGTTGTTGATATCTATCCTCCGTGCACATTTTGTGGTGGTACCCGTGAATCGCAGGTCCTATGATTGCGTGTCTTGCCTTTTATTGTTGTTGATCCACTCCCAGTTCATCATGGCGTCTGTTCCGAAGAAGCTGACATCTATCTCACTTTCCCTTTGCTTTCTCCTAGCTGTTGCTTTGATGTAAGTTCTTGTTGCTGTTAGTAACATCCTGCATCTTATTTCTTCCAGGAAGGTTTCTCTGTGAACATATATACCATGCTGTTTGTGTGTTCTTGTCTGCTCCAATCACTTTCTTTAAGAAACTTTATTTAACCTTTTCAGGTTTTTCCATGTTGCTTACTGTCGGCTTCTTGTATATTATTACAATCTCATAGGATTACTGTTTCGAACAGTCTCATTGCTGTCTCCACTTTTAG
Organism: Tenodera sinensis; assembly: GCA_030765045.1. NCBI lineage: Eukaryota > Metazoa > Arthropoda > Insecta > Mantodea > Mantidae > Tenodera > Tenodera sinensis. Next base: position 95,266,170 of record CM060961.1, on the reverse strand, counting down.
CTGTGTGATGTTACTCATGGTACACAAATCTTCCAATGCAGTCAACCTCAGGATCCTTCAGTGTAGATGTCCTGGAAAGAACGTCAGCACATACGGATTTTAAATACCAAGTTCGGTATTTATTCTACTTTTATTTTTGAGGTTTTTTACAAGGAATTTTCTCTAATTCTTACCTTCTCTACTACATATAGTAAAATAGAGGAAGTACTGAATTCCACTCGAGAATTCGTAGTTGTGATTTCACCGGAAATATATGTTTTCAGACCCCCTGAATCCAAAACAGCATTTTTAGAAAAAGCTCCGACTGTGTGTCTGTCAGTCTGTGGACAGCATAACTCAAAAACGAAAAGTCGGTTAAAAACCAAAGTTGGTATTTAACTTTAATGTCTTTCAAGAATGCGACACGAAGATTCTGAAGAAAATTGCTTCACCCTAAACTACCCTTTGCATGGAAAATTTTTCGCAAACCTTGAGTTTTTTTTTTTTAATAGCTCTAACGATTTTGATTAAAATGCCATATGTTTGAGATATTTTTATAACAAATGAAATGTATATCTTGAATATTCTGGCTATAGCCCCTGTAGTAGTCGTATTTACTTTGCATGATTTTTGCATAACTGGTAAATCGTAAGAGATAGACCAAATCTTAGTATATAATAATTGTAGATTTCGCTGAAATACGCAATTTACGTCCAAATACATTTTTTCTAGAGTGAACCATTTCGAAGATATGCTTTGTTATTTGTGTGAGTTTTGCAGAGCTTATACTTCTGTGAAATGGAACATTGTTATTCAATTTTTATATGTTAACTGTGCAAATAGAACGGAATTTGAAAGCTTTAAATATTTGACTGTCTACTAAAGTCTACTGTACTCCCATATTTCCCTTGCACCTACAAGGAAATAAACAATAAAACAATTTCTGCAAATGTTTGTCTCCACTAACACGAAGAAGACCTAGGAATAAGAATTTGTAAGAATAGTTAGTATAAGAGCAGAGAAATTCATGTGAGTGCAATACATCAGACTTTGTTATTCAAGAGACCGATCAAACAGTTATTTGTGGTGAAAACCCGATATAAAATTATATGTATTTGGAGCAAAATGTATTTCTAATACCTCTTTTTGTGGCATCAGCATTACTTATTATTATTATTACTTATTATTAGTTTGAAGTCCTTAAATACTTAAGTCATATTGTTTAGTAGCATCGCTCTGCAATTGTTTCTCGCTATGTCATGCAAAGAGTAGGAAATTTCAAGGCTACTGCTGACTGCGACTCGATTTTTAAACTTCTGCTGTCAATTCGGTTTCCTCCATCGCTTTTGCATATTCTACGGAGTAGGTATGTAATATAGCTATTTCTACAAAGGTTTATCTCTATTAGCATGAAGTTCATGGGAAAATAAACTTTGCTAAGAATAGGTTTAAGGTGGCGCCGTGGCCGAGTGGTTCGACCGCTCGACGGTAGGGACCGCCATGTTGTATTCCTGGTGTACGAAGTGGTGTCTGGGCGACTTTTCTCTGGGTTCTCCGGTTTCTCCCGCCACTCTTTCCACCACTGCTCCATTATCAACTTTCCATTCATTCATTTCGCCTGCACATATCACCCTCTTCCTCACTCTCATGCTTGGTGCTTGGCTGACCACCCGCTTCCAGGTCTTCCCTCTGTCCGGTCCATAGGTTCGTCTGCTCCCCGACAGACATTTGACCCTAAGCACAGGCTTATAAATCCTAAGTGGTATCAGTCCTACATATGGGGAGGATAATCAGATGAATACATTTAGAAGCCAATGGTAGACAGAGAAAGCAATGTGGAGCAACACACCATGTTTATCTATTCTATTTGTTTTCCTACAGCTTAAAAATGACACTGGCTAAAGACTGCACAGTACTACAACATGAGTCCCGGTACTACAGCCCATGAAGAGCCAAGCCTTACCGCTCAGTCGCTGCGTCCCCCACCTCGGCCCACTACTGGCGTCATTGGTAGGGTGCAGTGTTGGAGTCACTGAGTTTACGTGAAATGTTGCATCTTTGGCTACTTTTACTAAAAAAAATTTAAAAAAATAAAAAAATAAAATTAAATAAAAAGGGATATTGTAACGAAAGTTATTAAATGTTGAAGATAAAGGTTACTTAACATACTATCTCATTTCGAGAACACAAACATCGTTTGAGTAAGTATGAATATTTATGTGGAAATTCCGTGAGTGTGACCTATATTTCTGCTTCATATTACGTTAAACGTAATTATGCAACTTCCTATACTTGTGTAACAACAGACTGAATTATTAAATCGCTAATTAAAGCAGGATTAACTGAAAAAATCTGAAGCAAAATGAAAGTAAATAAATAAAACATAAAAAGTAAACAGGACACATCTCAATCACAAATGCGATGAGGTTAACATTATAGTCATAATTGACCACGAAAATATTCTATAATTAGTGATATTAAATAAATAATAATCCATTTTTGTTGCAGGAGTAATTTAGCGTTTGCTTTAGCCGCTGAAGTTCCTACAGCTAATGAACTAATTAGTGAAATGCATGAAGGTTCTGGTGAGCAAAAATGATGGATTAATAATATGCATGTTATTACCATGCACCTGTTAACTTAGATTTGTCAGTCCCTGCATATGAAATAACTGGCCAACGTTTGAAAGCACGGAATTCAGATTGTTTATATATTTGGCGTGTATAATAATAAACAGTTAACATATAAAAATTGGAATAACGATGTTCTATTTGGCAGAAGTATAAGTTCTCTGAAACTCACACAAATAACAAGGCATATTTTCGAAATGATTCACTCTACAAAAATTTATTTAGACATAAATTGTGTATTTTAGCAAAATGTACATTTTTGGTAAAGTAAGATTTAATCTATCTTTTACGGTTAGCCATTTTCAAGAAAATCAGAACTTTCGAAAAGTATCATGTAAAGGTAGTTTAAGGCGGAAAACTTTTCTTCAAAATCTCCGTGTCGCATTCTTGAAAGACATTAAACTTAAATACTAACTTTGGTTTTTACCAACTTTGGTTTTTGAGTTATGTTTTCCAAAGACTGACAGACACACAGACACACACACGGGGACCTTTTCTTTAAAAACAAATTTAATTCAGGGCGCCTCAAACCATATATTGCCGGTGAAATCCTGACGTCGAATTTTTGAGTGGAATACAATACTTCCTCTACTTTATATACTAAGAAAGTAAAAATGTGATTGTGGTTAAAACACAATTTATGTTAAATACTTGGTTTTTGTATCGAGTAAAACATTTCCGAGATATTCTTATTATTTGTTTGAATTTGCCAATACTTATACTTTTTTTTTTTTTTTTTTTTTTTTTTTAATTCTGTATCGCAACATGTTACGCGACGGTCTCTTGGTGTATCTTCTAAGGCTATGCAGTTCGACTTTGTCGCCAAATATTGATATACTTCTTAAATGTAAGCAGTACCAAAGAAGTTACTAATGAACAGCTGTTTACTGCGTAATATTTGAAAGTGCTTTCGTAAATGAAACGGAACATAAATATAACCAACCCGCCTCTGCAGCACAATGCACCACTCAGGGTTAAAGGGAGGCAAAGTCCACGTATAGTTGAAGAAGGTAAATCCAAATTCCTATTTTTCGCAAACGTTGGACATCGCTGCTGTGGCCAATCGGTTATGGCTTTGAATTCAAGTGCAACATTGACCTATGTGTCTGCGGACACATTTCACTTGATTGGCTGCAAGGCATGCTTCGTCACGTCGTTTCCCTCCATACTTTGCCACAGTTTATCATAAAACAGGCAGAGTTTAAAGAATAATTAGATATAGCTTTAAAAGTAATGGTGATAGTATCACAATTTGTTTACATTGTTAATGTATTAAACGTATTACATTTCTACAAGTTCGTCTTATTTGAAACGATGATAATTTTCCACCTTCCACCTCTATGGAAGTATAAAAGCTTAATTGACAATAAACAGCCAAATACTTAGAGACAGGTCATTACTTCCGAAGGATTGATTTTTCAGAGGGTGCAATAAACTGAAAAGCTCTCCCATGTTAGCTGTGCTCACCACAAAATGGTCCTTGATCGCGTTAAGTGCAATACAAAAGCAAGCAAGGCTACAAAGCTGCTCCAGTCACTCAAATACAGCTGACAGTGCTTGGCTATCAAATGCAGGACCACTGTGTTGTAGTGCGAGCTGCGTTTCAAAGAGTATAGTCACTCGGCTGTCACAGGCTGTAATGGCAATATAAAGCAAGAGCTGGCCACCTATTATGTGACTTGTGAACACCAGGGAATTCAGAGCACATAGGTAGTGAAAATTTAATTTTCTAACAAACCTGCAAATTAAACATCTAAAGAGATAGCTTATAGGACTCTTTCTATCCATTATCTTTTATTTTATATATGTTACCTAGCGAGGTGGCGCCGTAGCAAAGTGTGTGACCCGCATTCGGGAGGTCCCGTGTTCCATCCCCGGTGAGCTCACACTTCGACATGGGTTTCTCCGTGGTTTTCCCTTGTCACTTAGGTGAATGATGTGGTGCATAATTTATACCACGGTTTCCTTTCCATCATTTCCCTTCATTCCACTTCCTTATCATCTTTCAGAAGTGCTTTCAGGCCGTTCTCGGCACAAGGTGGCGTTTGGGCGGCTGCTGTCCTCCGTCGGGGGGGGGGGGTGCAATTGTGCAACACTGTACCCGTGATGTGTAGCGGCTGTTCAGTGGGGCCTAGTGCCTGGATGAAGAAACCTCAGCACTTGTTAGGGACTTCCACGCGTCTCTGTGGCCCGTCCAACTATGATCCTGTGATTCCCTACAGTTCCCTCCCTTCCTTCCTGCCTCCTGGTGTTAGCTATAAGTTCTGCGTAGGTCGCGATGCGCGAAGTATCCCCTCCGTGACACCCTTAACTCCTTGGGCGCCGAGTAGCGCAATGCTTATGTTCGCAGCTCTCGTGGTGAGGATCGCTGTGCTGGAATAATTGCTGCGTCAGATTCATGCTTTATAAATAAATGTTAGGAAGATAGGTGTGAATCGATGCATAATAAGCATGAGTTCCGGTCATTAGCTAAGCAATCTAACATTCTGTCAGGAAGTTATTAGCGATGCAGTTGTCGGTATAAAAACCATAAGGGCTGACAGAAAATTTAATGACGGCTGGCTCAACACAACACCGAATCAGAGACTTGCCATACCTTACAGTATTGTATAGTTCAACATGCTGTGAAAGCACACTGTTAAGTCGGTGATAAATCAATTGTCTCAAAAAATTATTGGCAGAATAGGAAAGATGATAATAATAATGGTCAGATATTAGCCACCATTATATTTGGTGTGTGCCATTGCGAAGCTAATTTACCTAATTAATTAAAGATACCATGAAACTCAGTCTACAGAATACCATTAGCTCAGATGTCTAGAGAGAAAATTCTGAAAATTATAGAGGAAAGACAATTCTCAGAAATTTAGCATGGTGCATAGTAATGATGCGAATTAGATGCTTTAGGATTTGGTGACATTATGTACGAGGAGCTAACAAGTAGTGCCAAACTTTTAGAAGGTATAATTTAGAACAGTTCCTTCACTGTAACGGTTAACAGCTGATAATAACTCCTCTCGCATTATAGCCGGTGAAGGGCCTGGACCTGCCAACCGATACAAAGAGGTGATTGGGCTAGCATCTCGTATCCCCAGTTGGCTCACGAGATCAGGATTACTACCTATCGTAGCTCCTCACTTTTCTTTACGAATGGGCAACAATCCTATACCAGGGACTTACAAATTAGAGTCCATAGCGTCAACGATGGAGAACATTATAAGTTAACTATTAAACAACTAACCATAGCATAAGCAGATTTTGTGCCAGATAGAAAGCTTATTGGTCAGTTGACAACATTCCAACACAATACCAAGAGACTTAATTTATACCAGCACAATGCGAATATTTATTACTATTATATGCAATGTTATAACTGAACGTCTCTGTTTGCACATTAAGAAACATAACTGTAAGTTAATGATACATAAAATTTGAACGTGAGTGTAAAAATATGATTGTATTTTGTGCTTATTCAGAAGAACGTCATGTTTTAAACTTACCACTTAATGGTTTCTGTAATATGGAATACGCATGCGCGTTCACTGTATTGCGCTTCCAGTGTTACAAGCGGCAAGCTGTACAGGCAGTACGGAAGAAATCAGTACTGCCTTCTTGCGGACACCTCATTCCTTACCACTTGTAGGTTACCGTATTACGTCATGCTTTCATTTATTTTGACTGATGCTGTCGCCGTATAATGCCTTGTGTTCTGTATCGAACCAATTGCTGGTGTTGTCAACTGATTGGCTAATTACGAATGGGTATAGCCACCTCCCGCAACTGGAAGGGAGGGGGTAACGTTTCCCATTTCAAACTGGTGCAGACCGATATCAGAAGACACGAACTATAAGAGCCCATACAGGCAATCACAAATTCGATGTCTATTACTAATTGTGCTCTGTGACCTACTCGTATAAGGCAATGTTGCAACGCAGCTATTCAGCAGTGGCATATTGAACGCCTCAAAACTCAGGATTTGGATCCGATAATACTGACGTGTCCATACCAACTTAATGGCATTTAACTTCTATAAGTGGTAGAGACTGCCACAACCCCAATTATATGGTGTCCCAAACTGATGCACACACACTTTGAAACGCTATTTCTCAGCGACGAAACGTGACAGAAACGCAATTTGCGTGGTGTTAAATCCTACATATTCAAAATGTTCACCTTGTGCCACGATACACTCCCAATAACCACATCGAGCACAGTGACATACCGTCTGGATTGTTGCTAGCAGAATATTATTGATAATATGTTCACTTTGATCTCTCATTTCCTCTAGTATCTGCTTTTGTGGCGTACACGTGCTCCAATGTAGAAGTCAGAGGGGTTAAATCGAGAGATTGAGACGGGAACTCGATGGAACTTCCTCTTCGTCCTATCCATCTCTGAATATATGATCGAGAAAACTTCTCACAACGACATTAGAGTGAACTGGACTCCCATCTTGTTGGAAGTAAACCTGATTTTGATTCTCAAAGAGATGATTAAGACGTGGAGTCATGATTTTCAACATTTGCAGGTAGTGACAGTGTCTTCGAAGAAGTAGCACCCAGCTACCTCTTTGGGAGACAGACCACAGCTTACTGTTACTCCTGGAATATTTACGGCATTTTCTTTAAAGATATGTGGGCTTTCATTAATTCTCCGATTTCCAGTAACACCTCAGTAACCACTTACGTTCATCGAGTGATAATCTCACCACCATGTTTATTTATAAACACGCGCATAACAGTGAACATGTTGCTATGCTTTTCCAGCGCTTTCTAGATCGTACAGATGCAAACTGTATTTGTCTCATTCCGTTGCTGAGAAAGTAACGTTTCAGGGTGTGTTAAGATCAGTTTGGGACACTCTGTACATTATATAGTTCGATGCCCCATGTGACATAGGACATATAAGGCTGGTGAAGTCCCTCGAATACTAAAAATCAAATTGCAGCAAAAGGTTAACCTCTAAAACATTTGGTCATTTAACTTTCCATAAAGGATCTTGTGGAACTTTCGGCACCGTACTGCGTCCTCCAGCAGCGAAGAATGTGCAAGTGAAGCTGGCGGCTCACTAATTACAGTATTTGTACGCACCGAGCAGAATAACTCGCACAATAGTACTTGCTAACTTTACCGGTTCTAAATTAATTTGCTGCCAAATGCAGAACAATAAGTAAATGTTTCCATTTCCTGAGTCAAACACATGATAATATGTTGCCACTGAGTTTAACAATTTGCAGAAAAAGTTCTAAAACTCTCTCCACAAGGATTTCTCAGAAAAATGAAAAGCTTTCCCTTGTGTTTACACCATGCAGGGAGGTAGACAGGAATATAAGGATGCAATCTTCAGTAGCAGTTGCCTACACATTTAAACGATCAGCATGTATAAATGCAGAAATATTCCTGAAAGATGGAAAGCAATATCATTCTGATATTAAACGCGTGCTCTTTCAATATCTCAGAGGTGCCACAAGCTAGTATTGCTGTGCTTAAACGATAGGGAAAATTACAGTTGCAGTTTGGAGAGAATGGGGAAATTAAGCTAATTTCGTAAAGTCAGCCTTTGGTTAAAGATATATTGTAGCAGTATTTATTTCTGGGTGTTTAATGATAATAATCAAATAATGCATGTGCACTAAATAAATTCAAAGTATTTTCGGAAAATAAAGCCTTAGGTATGGTATTTATTGTGCGAATATGATCATATTCATTGTTGGTTTCAAGAACCTGTTGGTGCTTTTTCAGCAACTGCCTATCCACTTGTGTACTGAATGCAGCGATTATGGTTATCGGAAAGACGGTGTCGGGTAGTTGGAACCGCAAGAAGATAAGCCGCGCGCTAGCCCAACGTAAATACGATAAGCGCCACTGCCAGATAAAAGGAGCCTTCCAGAATTCTCACCTTCTAGAACGTTCTGGAGACTTGGAAAGTTCCTGTAGCACAGTGGCGGCTGGTGAACAAAATAAGGTGTGTGCTACAGTACCGCACAATGATTACACATTTTATATAATTAGTCTTACCTAATGGCGAAATATAAAGTCCATACGGCACTCCTTTCGGCTGCAGAACTTATCGATCACCCTGGTATTAAACCCCTCCATGTTAGAAGCGATGCTTTTCTCCATGGACAGCATTGGCAGAGCAGTAAGACGATCCTGTGACATAGTGTTTCTTAAGAACGTTTTTACGCGTTTTAAGCATGAAAAGCATCTTTCTGGCTCAGAAGTGGTCATTGGTGTTGTGATCAAAATTAGTAAAGTTGTAACTTCAGAAAACGAATCTTGCAGACTGTTAGAAATTATGTATTGCAATAGTTGCACAGCCCCGTCAATGTTTCTAAAGTCAGGTCTTGCATACAGAACGCTAAGTTGTGTCTTTAGCATTTTCTTGTTCAGTGTTGTATACGTAGTCACAGCAGTTTGAAGTTCACCCTCAGGAAACTGACTTAAAAAGCTGCCAAAGAATTTAGAGTTTAACAGCTTTGCTGCATCTAGATGACTAAGCGACTGAAAACGACATCTAGCTTCCTCGATAATGCGGTCACACACTTCTTTGGCTTCTATTTTTAGACATTCTACCTTCTGGCGTTTCCTCATTGATTCAGATGGAATCACAAATATATCATCGGCTGCCTCTCGAATGTCACAGAAGCACTGAATGAATGAAGACACAGCATTTTGTATTTTAACAGCCTCAGTTGATCTTGATTGCAGTTGATTATAAAGTACATCAACATGAGGCATTACTCGGTGAAAGAATTTTAACCATGAAAGGAATTTGCTGTCTTCTAAATAACGCCGAAGCCCATTTGCTTCCAGACAAGTCTTATCATGGGCAGAATTTTCCAACTCCGAAAAGCACTGCAGCAATTCTTCCTGATTTTCATAAATGACATTAACAGTTCTGAATCTAAAATTCCACCTAGTTGCACAACCACCAGGAACTCTTCTAGCCACCGCAGAATCCAGAGCTGCCAAGCGCTGTGGGGATCTCGAGAAAAAGGCAGGAAAAGCAGAGAGATTAAAAAAAATATTCTGGTAGACTTATTCTGCGAAGCTGCATGTTCCATCACTAAGTTCAGTTGATGCGCATAGCAGTGAATATACTGCGCATTTGGAAACTGAGATTGTACTTTGGCTTGTACTCCACCAACTGCACCACTCATCACTGAAGCTCCATGGTAAGTTTGGGCAATAAGTTTATGACGTTTATCTCTGAATAGTTCATTAAGCACTTTTAATATGCTTTCAGAAATTGCTTCTGTGTTTTGTCCCTCTGATTGCAAAAAACCCCAAAATCTCTCATATGGAACACCCTTTTTCTCATTTCTAAATACTAATACAAGTTGGGTCTGATGCGAAACATCTGTGGTTTCATTTGCCATAACAGCCACAAAATCAGCTTCTTGCATTTCCTCCAGAATCACCTCACGACAGACTTCTAACATACAATCCAAGAGTTCGTTTTGGATGGTTTTAGAGGTCCCTTTGAATATATGGTTTGAGTCCATGTGTTCCTTCACAGCACTATCAATGTTACTTACTAAATCTATAAGTCCTAAAAACACGCCAGGATTTTCAGAAGATTCAGTCTCATCATGTCCTCTCAAAGCAAGCTCAAATGCACCACAAAACTTTATACAGTCAATTATGCGGGACAACACATACCTGTTTTTCTCTACTTGTAGATTATGCTTCAGCTTCGCCTCTTGATAAGCACGGCTTAACTGAGTCACAATATTTGTACTACCTAAAGCACTAAAATCTAGTACATTGTTTAAATGTTTTACATTTTGTTTGTGTTAGTTAATAAGAACATTAATATGCCCTAGGTCTGTCACTCCCGTCGTACTTCACGAATCACTGTTCCCAAAAAGCAAGCATGGAAAACAGAAAAGAGCATTTCTTTCCTAACATCCACATATCCATGCATGCTCATAAATTTTGAGGTTAAATCGCCTGGTGCAAGAATTATTTCTCCCTCCTTTTGCAGGTTGCGTGATGTTTAGATTTGGTGTTTGCCTCCCTAACTGCTTCACTTGAACTTTTTCTTCTAGAGTCCTCCTAGAGAAAGGATAATTTATTAGGCTGCCCACAGAATTCATTTTAGCGTACACAACACAGATATTGCTCACCACACGAAACTGACGTTCATAACCTGAGTTTATGGAGTATTTCGCGGTTATTTGTTGCTGTCAAAAATAAGTAGTGCCAACAGAAATTGCTCCACATGTCCAACTTCCGAGAGTTTTATTCTCTCTGTTGCGTGCAAGATCTATCACCGGCAACAGATAGTTGTCTCAACACCACATAGATGACAGAAGTTGCATAACAGCAATCAAAGTCGTTAGATGACATTGCAATCCTGCTATCTAGCGACTTTGTACAGAAGCAGCATGAATTCATGTGCTCCACTTCATGAGAGCACAACGCTAGGTAAATTCAACCAATAGGAGAACATATTTCAAAATCGTGCACCTATGTTTCGCATGCGTGGATTGGTCTACATTCCCTGCAAAGGACTGAAGAATTTTGTAGCACCCAACGCACCACCTATCTCGTGTATGTGAGGCGTGCATTATCTTCGCACACAATGAGCTAAGAACACTAGCGCGCGGCATATAAAATAATGAAAGTGAAAGAAAATGTGCAATAATAATTGAGTATAAGTTTAACACAAAGAAGAAACTATTTTCTGCAAAATAATCATTGTGCTGTAGCACTGTAGCACATATTGACGAGCCGCGCCTGCTGTAGCATATAAGCCAGCGCTCTTGAAAGTATCTAGAAGTTTGGCGAAGTAGATCAGTGAGCCTGGCAAAGGACTCTCGTGAAACAAGTGAATGAATGAGCTAGAGAGTGTGTTTCTGACATTACGAAATGCAGTTATCTGAGCGACATGGTGACGACCGCAGTGAGTGATGTCACTATAAGATATTTGGGACGTATTGTATTCGACTTTTCAGCGGCTGAACCGTCCGGAAGAAGAGGCTCTGTCGTGCGTATCTTATTACGACATAAAGGAAGTGAAGTTACAGTGGCAAATCACATTCACAAGTGAAGTGGCAGAGTGAGGTAAGTGAAGTCTCATTCAAAGTTGAACTACGTTGCCAAATGAGAATTAAAACTGAGTTAAGTGACAGATTGTGAACTGGACAAAATCGTAATGGTGTCAGGAGTGGAGACTCTACACCACAATGAAGGAAGTGCTTTAAAAAAGCACAAGCTGGAATGGAGAAAGTGGACTTCAGAATGAATGAGATGTAAAAAGAAATGAAATATGGAATGGAGGGAGTGAGAAGTGAAATGAAGAACGGAATGGAGAAGATGCAAACCAGGGTGTAGAAAATGGTATCCAGGATAAAGAAGATGGAGATGGAAACTGTTCAGGAGGAATTGAAGAATGAAATAGAGGATATGAAATCCCAACTAGTTCTCAAACATCGACTCTCTTAAATGCGAGATCAATGAAACGGCGAAAGCCCTAGAACACGACTATGCGAAGGAGCTAAAAGAAATTAAATTTGACATGAGGCCCAGAAACTTGCAGAACGCCTCAAGCTTGTGAATAAGGTAAATGACAAGAAATAGATTTTATGTTTATCGCAACCACATGTAATAGTATTACATTTATTACACACGTAAAGTTTGAAATGCATTTTAAGAAGTCGATACTCAAGAAATAGTTATTTGTATTGTACCTCTTAATGCTCTAAGTCTCTTACTGAAGAATAAAACGGTTTCTTTAACAACAGAACATTCTGGAAAGTCTTAAAAAGTCGTAAGATTTAACGTGTGCTGGTTGCTAGATAGATGAAGGCAATTACGATATAAGTTTTCAGAGTAGGGAGGACAAACATAGAGAAAATATTACTAGCTATTAGAGATAATGGAAGTTAAAAAGAGTTCCTGCTGAAGTGATCGAAGAGGGAAGAATAATGTGTTCTGAACGTGTGAAAAGAAACAACCAACGCCCCAGCAACTCCGGATAGATGTAGCTACAATGAGCCTTTAAAGAAGAAGGGGACGGAAGAAAGAAGACCCAAAACACCAAAAGGTACCTGCATCTTGAACACAGTGTTAAACATAGATAGATGCCTTAGAGAGAGAGAGAGAGAGAGAGAGAGAGAGAGAGAGAGAGAGAGAGAGAGAGAGAGAGAGAGAGAGAGAGAGCGAGAGAGAAAGAGAGAGAGCAGTAAACTTGTGTTTTTGCCCTCCTACGTTACGGATCAAGCCAGGGGTGTCTACATTATTACTGCACAAACAGTTCTGAAGGGAAGTATTTATTAAATATGTCTCTTTCCTGCAACTATAAAATTTAGTTTAATGCTCTTAAAACTGGTATAGAAGAATTTTGTAGAGTATCATTTCTACTTTCTCTACTACGTATAGTAAATTACAGGAAGTATTGTGTTCCATACAAAAATTCCATGTTGAGATTTCAGCGGAAATATGTTTTGAAGCCCCTTAAATTAAAAAAAAAAAAAAGAAGAAGAAAAAAAAAAAAAAAAAAAGAAAAGAAAAATATGAAAAGGTCCGCGTGTGCGTGTGTTGCATTCTCGTGACGTTGCCTACATCTACTACAACCTTAATCCAGACAAACTTTCAATTCACATTTACACATTTCGTTGTACGATGGAGTAGCAAAACCGATTGTCAGATTTCTAAAGAGCGTATCGCTATATTATGGTCTTGAAATGCCTTTTTGTATGACCATGGGAAAAATAAGAATAACAGCTTCCTATTTGAGAAAAGTATTTGAAGATTCAAACCCTAATAACTGTAATAACGTATCTGACATAAATTGTATGCTCTAACCAGATACTCATTTTTATGTAGCATGGTTTTATCCATCTCTTACGATTTACCAATAGCGTAATAATCATTCAGAAGAAAGAGGACTTCAGAGGCTATACCCAGAAAATTCGTCATAAAAATATCTTGAAGCTACAATGCGTTAATCAAATTGCCAGAGCTATTTTTCATACACTAATGTTTTCGAATTGTTTTCCAATATCGAGTAGTTTAGCGTGGAAATTTTTTTTTTAAATCTTTAAAGATGCTCAACTTCAATTCCAATTTTGGTATTTAATCGACTTTTCGTTTTTGATTTATGCTGTTCACAGTGACGTTTGTTTTTGAAATTTATCATTTGGGATTAAAGGAGTTTCTAAACATATATTTTGGTAAAATCTTGATACTCTCTATTTGGATGCCGTACAATGCTTTCTTCTCTTGCTATAAGTAGCAGAGATGGCAAACTACACATCTACTATTTTTAGAGGCAGAGCTAAATAGAAAGTGAACTCGAAAAAGGAGGTGGTGCCTTTTAAAAATCCCTTTGCAGTCAGTATGTCCATAGCTTACTGTTAAATACTCGAAAATCCTGGTAAATTGGCAAACTGAATTACAACTTATTGCACATATGAGGAATCTGATGAATATTGCTGCCCAAAAATTTTACTAAATAAAAATCTGATCTGTTATACTGACTTTCTCTACTCTTGTACTAACCATTCTTACAAACTCTTATTCCTATATCTTCTTCGTGTTAGTGGAGATAAACATTTGTACAAATTATCTTATTGCTTATCTCCTTATGGGTACAACGAGAATATGGAAATACAACAGGCTTTGAGCGATAGTCAATCTTTTAAAACTTTCAAATTCCGTTCTCTACGCACGGTTAACATAAAAAATTGAATAACGGTGTTCCATTTGACAGAAGTATAAGTTCTCCTAAGCTCACACATATAACAACGCATTGAGTCTACAAAAGAAAATTAAACATAAATTGTGTATTTTAGCAAGATCTACATTTTATGTGCAGTAAGATTTGGTCTATTTCTTACGGTTTATCAGTTATACAAAAGTAATCTAGAGTAGATATGACTACAGGGGCTATAGCAAAAAAATTCAAGATAAGCATTTCATTTGTCATAAAAACATCTTAAAGATCTCAAACATGGCATTTTAATCAAAATCGTTAGCCAGTTTCAAGAAAATCAAAATTTTCGAATAATTTACCATGTACGTAAAGGGAAGTTCAGGGTGGAGCAAGTTTCTTCATAATCTTCGTGTTGCACCCTTGAAAGACATTAAACTTAAATACCAACTTTGGTTTTTAACCGACTTTTCGTTTTTGGGTTATGCTGTCCATACACAGACAGACACGCACCCGGACCTATTTCTAAAAGTTCTTTATTTTTGAATTCAGGGGGTCTCAAAATATATTTTTCCGGTGAAATCTCGATGTCGAATTTTTGGGTGGAATACAATACTTCCTCTAGTTTACTATACGTAGTAAAAAGAAATTAAATAGAATAGAGCTAAATTTATGCACAATGACTTGACTTTGACACAGACGACTTGTGTTTTCAAATTCTACTCTAAACCCACGTTTGTAAATAAGCATTAATTAAATCTGATAT